>OZ026516.1:77291017-77891017 GCA_964019695.1 Loripinus fragilis
CTTGTATACTTTCATGTTATCTGTGCTTTAATAAGCTCCCTTTTTACTTTGGATTTCTGACTGACCAACTGTCTTATTATTATCTTCAGCAGAATAGTGTCTAAATGTCATACCAGGTCGGCCTAGGTCAATCTTTGAAGAACATGATGCAATCAGAATTTCAAGATAGACTGGGAAACCAGACAATGACTATTCTATATTTACAAATGACATCAGTTTAATCTTGGACAGAGGTCCCATGATTGGTTACATTTGGTCACATGCTCCTCCATGGTACAGCTCTAATTTTCACCTTATATATTGTGTTTAGGTGCTCATGCACCTAAACAATAATAATAAACAAGTAAATAACGTGACGCACAACAAAAACGTTAAGACGTAACAAATAACGTGTGACATAGCGCCAAGTCAGATACGTCTCCTAGAAATTACATTTCCAAGGATATATTTAAACTAACTTCCCAAAATTTATCTTTTGTATGAGAAATAAGAGAAGGCTTGATATTTCATGCTAAAGCTGACAACTCCAGGGGTTTCCCTGACTCCCTGACTGTGACACCAAGTTTATGGCCCCATTTTTCCCTTTTGACCCTTTAAATGAAAGTTTTTTATAGTTTTAATTAAAGGGGGTCAATTGACCCCATTTGGAAAAGGTTCAGGGAAAATCCTGCCAACTCTTATTATTTGCTATGAAATTGGCAAATGATGTGTCACAAATTTTTGGTGGTGCTTTAAGTGTAATTTATTTTCTGCTAAAATATCTATTCTATCTGGACCCATGCTGCCTTCATATTTAACCCTTTCAGTGGCAATTGTAACAAAAGTCGTCTGCTTTTCTCGTCTGCTGAAATGTTTAAGAAGCCTCTATGGCAAACAGTGTGGACCCAGATCAGACTGCTCCTATACTTAATTTGTCAGTAATGCTAGGCAATTATTTGCAGCAGACGACTTCAGCAGACGACATTTTCAGATGCATATTTTCTTGGTGCTTTAAGGGTTAATACAGTAAAACGTGTAAAACGGCCACTCAAAATAGACAAAAACAAATATCTTAATGACAAATGACATCTTAATGAAGATATAAAGTATTGCAGAATGCTTCCCTTGGAGCATTCTGCTATACTTTTGACCTGCGTTAAGCAATAATTGGTATTGAAAACCAATGTTCATTCTTTTTGAAAGTTGCCATTTTACACAAATTTTTTCTATATGCAGGATGATCCAATTTTATAGATTTAATAGTTCATAATTCATTATAAGCCTGTCTGTCATGCCAAGAGTTTTATTTTGCCTAAAAGTGTTGTCTGCTTATTATGATGCGTATATTCAAATGTACTCTTGACAACTTTTTTCATGAAAGCAAACATAACAAATTAGACTGCTTCCTTAGTCCCTCAGACTGCTTTCTTAGGAGCAGACTGATAAGGGTCCATATTGTTTACAATATAAGCTACCAAAGTATGCCAGCATATGTGAAAACAGACTTTATCTGTCATGAATGGCAGGAAACGGGTTAACACTAAAAGCCCCAATCACGACTGCAGCAGACGACAAATTTTGTGACATCTTTCCTAATTTTCTAATTAATAAGGTATGAAATTTCATGCATTATTTGTTATTTTGAAAAAGAGGCAAAATTTTAAATTGTCATCTACTGCAAATTATAGGTGACGCTTTATAGGTTAACTTCTGTATTTTTTTCAAAATACTCCATTAAGAAAAAAAAATTGTTTTGTTGAAAAAAAAACTAATGATTTTTAAAAGTGCCCAACAACTTACCGCACCACAAGTGACAATTCTATTACTCTTTGGGGCCCAGTCTATACCAGTCACTCTCTGACCATGCTCTGTAAGAGAGCCAGTTTCTGTCCACTTGGCTCCCTGCTTCTTGTACAGTTTCACCTCAGTATCATTAAGAGACATGGCAACATCTAGAAAAGAAGATTCACTTCAAAACTATGATAAAAAACATTTTTTTTTTAAATTGCTAAAAATGTCAGTTAAGAAAATCAAAGAATAATATTCTTATTTCTCAAACAAAAGATATGTTGTGAGTCCCCAAGAGCACAGTCTAAATGAGCTTACAGAAGGGATGGCAAATCCCCCAACCTAAAAGTAAATGATAATCAGTTACAAACAAGCTAGTATATATTTGATGAGATAATACCGAGTGTCACTGCATGCAAATATGGAATGATGACAATTATTGAGCTCACAAGCCTTCCCCTATAAAGTTCATTCAAGGGAGATAACTCAAAAGGGTAGCAAATGGTGGCAAGTGGGAGCAACCATTCTTGTACGCTACACATTGTCTTGAACTGACATATATGCATACCAAATATCATCAAAATATCTCAAAAGGTATGAGATTTATTGAGCACTCAAGCTTTCCCCTATAAAGATCATTCAAGGGTGACACTCAAAGGGCAGCAAGGGGGAGCAACCATTCTTGACCGGGACACACCGTCTTGACCAGATATATATGTATACCAAACATCATCAAAATATCTTAAAGGGTATAAGAGTTATTGAGTGCACAAGCTTTCCACTCTAAAGTTCATTCAAGGGAGATAACTCAATAGGCAGCAAGGAGGAGCAACCATTCTTGACCGTGGCACATTGTCTTGACCTGATATCCATGCCTACCAAATAACATTAAAATATCTCAAGGGGTATAAGAGTTATTGAGTGCAAAAGCGTTCCACTCTAAAGTTCATTCAAGGGAGATAACTAAAAAGGGCAGCAAGGGGGAGCAACCATTCTTGATCATGACACACAGTCTTGACCTGATATATATATTAATACCAAATATCATCAAAATGTCTCAAAGGGTAGAAGAGATATTGAGTGCACAAGCTTACCACTCTTAAGAAGATTCAAGGGAGATAACTCAAAAGGGCAGCAAGGGGTAGCAACCATTCTTGCAGGTGACACACCAACTTGACCTGATATATATGTACAGTCGACTCTTGTTAACTCAACTATGCATAACTCAATACTATCACTTATCTCGACCTGACGGCCCGGTCCCCGTATTTTCCTCTATATATTATTGCAATTCCACAACGTTTATCTCAACAACGGCTAAGTCAATAAAACTGATAACTCGTTACGAAAAACTGGTCCCGCTGATCAATTTTAGTGTATTTTACAACGCTTAACTCGATTCCATTTCATAAGAAATTACATGTACCTTTTTATCTGAATGTGTCTCCAATTAATCCACTGCTTTCAACCTTAATTATCCCCATTAAAACCACCAATTGTTTGATCACTTGATCCACGTGTGTGACACATGCAGTTGAAAACGAGTGTGTTGTATATGTACAATTACATCGCGGTCGCCGAATTCTATTGATCTATTGTGATACAACTTCAAAGCGGTTACATGAGCTGATGTGTCATATTTGAGCAATCTCTGTCCGATGACTGCTCGTTTTAAATAAGGCCAAAGTATAAGGATCATTGACACTTGCTATGGGTAAATGCCTATGGTTTACAGTAAAAATAAAAGTTTGTCAATCGTCCCTTTCTTCGCCTTGAAGCTACCCTGACCTGAGTACTTTATTGCTGTGAAATCCGTTTTCGATATTAAATGCTTCAAAGATGTAAAATTTTGGGTAGAACAATCAGTTTTACATTAAGATATATAAGAATCCGAAAACTTTTTTTAAAATATCATTCCCCCCCGTGTGCCAGCAAAAGCTTTTGACTGCATATGTGTTACCATATTTTACACTTTGTATGGAAGTGGCTTGCTGGCACACGGGGGGGAAAGATGTTCAGCAGCCCAAAAACCCAGGGCCTAAGCCCGTAAAATGCCTTTTCTACCAAATAAGAAATTAATGACAGTAATGAAGTTCTCTAAAACCAACCTCCTAAATTGCTTTGTATTGTGTGCTAGTTTAATATAAAGTACTTAAAGATTAAAAGTAGAATTAGCAAGGTTTTATGCATTTTTTCATAAGTAAAAACCTCACTGTTATTAAATGACACATTATTTTGCAAACGTCCTGTACTATTTGCATGCTAGGGAATTGTTCATGTTTTTATTTTCGTCTGCTGACTTTCTTCAAAATTAAGTTTCTCAAAAATAAACCACCAAGGACCACCATCAGAGTGTCAAACAGTTTGGATCCAGATCAAGACTGGCATTCTTTTGGTGTTCATCTGGGTTCGAACTGTTTGCAAAAGGCTATTGGCAGACGACAAAATTATCCACTGGCATGCAAAGAGTTATAACAGGTAAATACTTTAGTGTTCAATATACTGTCTCAAATAGGGATATACATGCATCATGTATACCATAAATATTAGGACACTTTAAATACATTCAACATGCTATGCCCTTTAAACAAAGTAAAAGTAATATTCAAAGGATCCAGTTAGAATCAGTTTTACTTTCCAATGCTAAATGGGACACTTTCATTCCTTCAAAAATATTTATTACTTTTGTTGAGCTTTCAGTTTTGTATTATTTACGTACATGAAGTCAAAAATGTACAGGTAACTTCTAAATTATCTCCCAAAAATTATTTTATTACAAAACATATTTTGTTTTTAAAACAATTTCATCAATTATCGTGATTCGTTAATACTCTGCATATGGTATGTTCATTAGATATCACAATGCCTACCAAATAAATCAAGAAAACGTGCAGAAATCACTTTTTAAAGCACTTTTTATTTTCATGAAATTTCAGACCCCCTCCCCTTTCTACCCGCCATAACTCTCGAGTGCGACGGAATTTTCAAAATATTTTGCTAGCTGGCTCTTGCCATTAGATTCACCTATTGCACTGATACTACATGCACCACACTAAAAGCTCAAAAGCAGCGTTCTGGGAATCGGAAAAATAGGCGTATAAGGCCCAAACCGTCAATGATCCTTTAATTGTTTCTCGGGCCAATTTTTTTATTTTGAAAACAGACTTGTGCCTGTAAGACTATTTTCCGACATTGGTCATGTCATGACAAAAATAGATTAGGAAGGCATATGCACATCAAGCCGACGAAAATTAAAACGTGCATGTACACTGTTGGGGCTTAAAATATGACGACTTTAGGATGGGTAAAACCTGCGACCATGGGACCAGTTGCCGACTGAAACGCTATGTTTATTTTATTTTGTCTTAGAAAGTGAAAAAATAGTTATAAAGTCAGGACTGTAACGGTACCTGAAAAATTTTAATATGTCAATTTCAAATGTCAATTGAATCTTGGGTCAATTCATCCCGTAGTTTATTAATGAAATAGCTCCGTATAACGATCTATTAATGGACGAGTTGAACGTGAATTATTACGCCCCAAAATGGTAGGTATACGTCATGATTTGGTTACCTCGAACTACTGATAAGTCGACATATTTTGCCCAGTCCCTTGAAATTTGAGGTATAGAGAGTAGACTGTATACCAATTATCATCAAAATATCTCAAAGGGTACATGTATAAGTGTTATTGAGCGCACAAGCTTTCCCTATAAAATCCATTCAAGGGATATAACTCAAAAGGCCAGCAGGAAAGAACAACCATTCTTGCACGCCACACACCGTCTTTACCTGATATACATGTATATCAAATACCATCAAAATATCTCCTAGGGTATCAGAGTTATTGAGCACACAAGCTTTCCCCTTTAAAGTTCATTCAAGGGATGTAACTGAAAAGGCCAGCAAGGGAGAGCAACCATTCTTGCATACGACACACCGTCTTGACCCGATATACATGCCTTCCAAATAGCATCAAAATCACTGTATCCCCCGAACCTTGTTGGTCGGGATAAAAACTGATGGGAAAGAAAATATTGACAATTTAATGCTCAAAATTTTTGCTAGTTAACAAACTTGCAGATTCACACCTTCCATTATTTACTTGTATTTTGGGGCAGTATAAGGATTTCTTTGAAAGATGTCTTATTTTGCATGATCTTGCATGCTTTTGTTGTCTGTGGTTTATTTATTCAATC
The DNA here is from genome assembly GCA_964019695.1 of Loripinus fragilis. Classification (NCBI taxonomy): domain Eukaryota; kingdom Metazoa; phylum Mollusca; class Bivalvia; order Lucinida; family Lucinidae; genus Loripinus; species Loripinus fragilis. Next base: position 77,296,983 of record OZ026516.1, read on the forward strand.
ATTCCAAAAAATCTTTCATGAAATTCAATACCATCAGATTATCTAACAGATGAGATCCAGATAATTTTTTTGTCTAAGGGGCAAAACTTGAACAATCTTGGTAGAAGGTCCACAAGGTGATGCTACATACCAAATATAAAGACTCTAGGCATTGTGGTTTCAGAAAAAAAAACTTTTTCATGTTTACCCTATTTAAGCTTTGTTAAACATGTGACCCCCAGGTCAGGCCCATTTTGGACCCATGGCCATGATTTAAACAAACTTGATAAGAGGTCCACTAGACGATGCTACATACCAAATATCAAGGCTCTAGGCCTTGTCGTTTCAGACAAGAAGATTTTATCATGTTTTCCCTATTTAAGCCTATGTAAAGCACTTGTTAGAGGTCCACTAGGTGATTCTACATACTAAATAACAAGGCTCTAGGCCTTATGGTTACAGACAAGAAAATTTTTAAAAAGTTAATCTCGAAAATCTATTTTAAGCCTCTGTGACCTAGATATGCGACAGACCAGAACCATTTAAACAATTTTGGCAGAGGATCAATGTGAAATTATTTCAAAATTGGAGTAAGGGTTTAGGAGGAGTTGTCATATAAGTCAATTGTTAACGGACAAAGAACCCCGAAAACCGATCACAAAAGCTCACATTGTCACTACGTGACAGGTGAGCTAAAAAGACCCTCTAAACAATCAAAACTTTCGCCCTGTTAGCCTATTACCCATCATTCCAAAAAATCTTTGAGAGAAATATGCACAATCAGTTGTCTGAGTATCTTGACTCTAGTTTTAAACATTTCTTAGCAGCATTAAGAAAAGGTTTGGTTGCCAGTCTACTCTGCTGAGACTACAGTACTGGAAGACTGGCGCAAGGCTTTGGACAAACTGGGACCACATACCAGCTCATGGGAAAAGCTTTTTAAAGGGGTCCCCCAAGGCTCAAACTTGGGACCACTCTTATTCAATGTTTTTATAAATGACATATTTTATTTTAATTCATTGTTCAAAGTATTTTATACAATTATGCAGATTACAATACTCTATCTTTTATACATAAAGACCTTTAACACCTTAAATCAGTTTAAGGACAAGAGAGTCAAATTCTCATATCATGGTTTGACCAAAATTTAATGAAAGAAAACCCTAACAAATTCCAGGCTATTTGTATTGGTAAAAAGACTCATGACTACATCGAGTATTTTCAAATTGGCCCAACAAATATCAAATGTGATGACAATGTTACCTTGCTAGGTATCAATATTGACTTGATGTCCATGTTTCTGAAATCAGCAAAAAAGTCTCTAAACAGTTAGCAGTTTTAAAACGTTTGGGTGGATTTTTAACAAAGCAAAGAAAAATTGTAATTTAGAACTCTTTTTTTAGCTTCAAATTTTAGCTACTGTCCCCTTGCATGGCATTTTTGTAGTGCATCAAGCACAAACAAAAGTTCAAGACAGGGCATTGAAATTCATAAATAATGACCATACATGTACATCAAGCCTCATTGACCTGCTCAAATAAACAAACACACACATGTACGTAGGATAAAGCAAATGACATGTGAAGTTTTCAAAATTATAATTAAGATGTCACCTGAATACATACGAGGATGGGATCAAAAGTAATGCCACTGGCTAATTTTCACCGCAACTGTTGGTGGGAAGATAAAACCCAAGCCTTGTATGTGTTCTTCATTCTCTCACCTTTCAATCGATGTATCAACTGCACATGTACGGTAAATGTTCTAAAATTTCGAACACTCTAAAATAACGAACACCTAAAATTATCGCCGAAAATAATTTTCAAAACATCCTAAAAAATTGAACACTGACCTTTTTCGGAAAAGTGAATTTCTAAAATTATGAACACAAGTTATTTTCGGCGGAAAATCGATGTCCGTTTATGCTTGGTTTACTTATACCGTACAGCGACATTTGGAAGGTTCCATTCTACATAAATGGGTAATCGGGCACGTGACGTTCTTTATCGAATGCCGAGCGCAAGACTATACTTTTTGTCTGCTAATTGTGCGATACATGCTTTCAGATAAGATCAAAGGCAAGAGCGCATAAAAAGCATAGACGTGACAAAGTTCATGTATGTTATTGGTTTAGGCTGTCTATGCATCTATTGACGGAAAACAGTGCAGGCTCAAATATCTTTAAAACCCTTCATTGGCGAAATGTTTACCTATAAGAAGCATTCGATCCATCAGAATTCCTCAGCAATGGTCATTAACATGGTCACAGACATTAAACAGACATGCCTCGGGCAAGGATTAGGAGTTTGAAATGGCGTTTGGCTGGCGTGTCAGTGGCCCACCATTGAATGCTGGCTTGGTAGGTTTGTGTTTTTAAGGGGATCCGGATCAATATTGCTAGGAAACCCTATATTTTTGTGATTTTTCAGGGGGGGGGGGGGTCATAACTCTTGGTATGCTTGTTTGCCCCTGATCAGTCACGTCGGACGATCTTTTGGATCCAAACTGTTTGCAAACTTTGATAGCAGGTCGTAAAAGTAGAGAGAGAGAGAGCGAGAGAGAGACTGCACGGTGTTTGCACACGAATCTTTTGTTTGGCTTGGTTTCTTAGAATATCGAAACACAGTGTTTGGGTCAGTCAATCAATCTTGTTACAACTGCTTCCGATGAGGACCCAAAACCCAAACTTATCATGCGCATCGGCTTTTGTACGGCAAAGTCGGACATTCCACAGTATTAACTCTTTGTGTACTTTGTATCGAATGCACACATTTTTAAATTTACGAAACATTCTATCCTGAATACCATTCGGGTTTGATCTGGATCCAAACCGTGTTTGCAAATGTAGAGAGAGAGAGAGAGAGAGAGAGAGAGAGAGAGAGAGAGAGAGAGAGAGAGAGAGAGAGAGGGCGAGAGAGACTGGTGCAGGCACTTAAAAAATTAAACATTGCATCGGCGGATCGACAAGTAGAGAGAGAGAGAGAGAGAGAAAGAGAGATGTGCGTGTGCTCTTTTTGAATTTCGTTAGTTTGTTTTTTACTCTGAGAACTCGTCTAAGTATTTCAAAGTTTTGTGTCGATCTTTGCAAAAAAATCTGATTGTACGAGATGTTTCAATTCTTGAGTACAATCCCAAAATTACTGGGTCTGAAGTACAATATTAACTGGAATTCGAAGTCAGCAGCGCATGCGAAAGCATTTTGGTTTTCTGAAGGAAGAACGAAATAGTGTAGTGATTCATCGGTAGTCCGAGACGAGTGGACATAGGAGACCCGGCTTATCGAATAGTTTAAATCAGTGGACTTTTATGACTTGTTAGTGAATTGAGTGACATAATGTGCTCATGCCTGGCTCTTGACTTGGTGAATACCGCACGCACTGGACATTTTACTGACTCAGTCCGCATGAATTTAGCGGTGGATTTAATAAGATTAAAGAAAAGAAAAAAGAGGAGATAGCACAGAATCATATCGGCGTGTTTTCAACACGTTTCTACCACATTTTGACATGCATGTACACCGTTTTTTCTCATGATAAAGCCCACATTCTAAAATTTCGAACACTAGCATTTTTTCACAAACGTAATTTCTAAAATTACGAACAGCAGAAAAAATAATTATTTTTTAGTGTTCGTAATTTTAGTACATTTACTGTAGACACAATATCTCTCGTGAAATTTACTTTTGCACAAACCCTACTCATAGGCGGTTAAGCAAAATGGTTTGGAGAAGCGTTGAAAATGAAATCGAAATCAGGGCTGACATTAAGACCGGCGCATTACTTAGCAGAGGTTCAACGGACATTTATGCTGACATATGTACTGTTTATGTTAGTAATTCAATGTCATTTTCCACAGTTTGCAGACAGGTTAGGGATTTCAGTGCAGGCGTAGGGTCTGTTACAAGTGCTCAAAAATATTGTAGATCTAAATCTGCAAGTAGTCCAAAGATTGTTATAAAAATTATATAGTAAAATCAGACGCAAAGATATACTTCTCAGCAGATTGCGGACATGGTTGGCATTTCAAAAGCATTTGCACTGCGCTTTTGGTGAAATATTTTGAAAATGAAGAAGGAAAGCACATGGTGGGCCCCACATTTGCTCAATGAGGAGCAAAAATACACGCATGTTAGGACGGCGCGCAAACTGTTAAAACGATTTCCAAGATATGATCAGAAATTATTTATGAATGTAGTAACATATGATGAGTCTTGGAGGCACTATTTCGAACCGCATCCAAAAATAAGTAATCGAGTATGGCTTACCAAAATGCAAGAAGGCCTTGTATTGCAAAAAGGATTACCAGTGTAAAAAAGGTTATGTATGCCAAATTTTTCACTCCTAACGGGCTAGCAATACAAGTCTCTAAACCCAAAGGCAAGTCAATGAATACAAGGTTTTACAGGAACAAAGTTCTTAGAAAATTTGTCAAATTCTACCAGAAATGTTGACCGAAGATAGGCATCTGTGGTATTTAATTGTAACATGACAATGCTTTAAGTCACAAGGCCGGAAGTGTGGCGTCGCTTTTGGAAAGAAGAGGGGTCTATGTTCTAGAACATTCACCCTATTCCCCTGATCTAGTCCCCTGTGACTTTTTTCTCTTCCCTCGTCTCAAGAAAAATCTTGCTGGCAGAAATATACCTCCCGCCAAAAGTTAGGTGTCTCCATATTAAACCTCCTTAGAGGTATACCCCAAAAAGACTATGAGAAAGTCTTCAAGGATTGAATTAAAAATTTGAAAATTTGTGTATCTATGAAGGGATGGTATTTTGACAATTTGAAATAAACACAAATGCAATCCCACCTTTAGTTGTCATTTAACATCATTGGTTGCATTACTTTTGATCCCGCCCTCGTAAAAGACCTTGTAGAAATTAAAATCTCAGCTTATAATTTCAGGGCAGAGAAACAGGCAGAAGTCCCACGGGTAAATACAACCAGGTATGGGCTGAGGTCCTTCAGGTCAGAGGCTGCCCGGGTATGGAACAGCCTTCCAAACGAGCTGAGAAACCAACCCCCAGTTCTGATGGCTGATCCATGGCTGGGACAGCCCCATATGTGGATGTCCTCTGTGTTCAACTTTCTTGCGGGATTATTCTTCAGTTATTTCTTCTGATCAGTTTTCCTTACTTTTACTTGATATCCTTGAGATAATCCAAAGGATGTCATATAGTGCAGTATTATGATTTTACTATATGCGATAGTATCTTACAAATATGTATTTTTTTTTATTTTGATCATTATTTGATCATTATTGTTTTATTTTCAAACCTAGTCTAAACATATATCTTTATTAAAAAAAAATATGTATACACAAGTCCCTTCCATTTCAATCAAACATCTAGTATGTTTTTATCCCCATGCCGTTTTAAAAAGGGAAGGGGATATTGTAATCGCCTCCGTCCGTCCATCTGTTATGCTATCTCCTCCCAAACCATTGGACGAAATCCAACCAAATTTGGTGTGAGAGTTACTCACATGAATGGGGGGGGGGGGGGGGGGGGGGGGGGGGGGCGCAACGGCAAAAAAAAAATTGGCCCCACCCTGGGGCCCTGACGTCTGTGTCATGCCCCTGGGGTAGGACTTGGGGGCTCTGGGGGTGCCCAGGGGGTCAAAGAAAATTCGAATATGGTCATGTGACATATCAAATTGATGGGGATGATAAGCAGAACAGAATGCAAGTAAATTTTTTACCCAAGGGTCAAACTGGGTGAGGTCAAAAGGTCAAATATCATAAAGTTTCATTTACATAGTCAATTTCAAAGATTTTTTATACAAAAAATATTTTGCCCCGCCCCCTGGGGCCCTGGGGAGAGGTCAAAGATCAAATATCATTAAAGGGGCTCTTTCATGGTATGGGAAATTAACATGGGAGTCTGCCCACGCTTGGAATTTGATAATATTATGTTTATTAATTGTCTGGGGTATGACTTTTATATTTATGGTGCATTTGAGTTTTTATGCAATTCCAATGCTAATTTATGACGTCATGTATAATATCACTACAATACCTTTGGGTATCCAGTTATAATCATTTCTAAAGTAATTGACATATCATGTAACAGGCGCAGAAATGCTTTATTAAATAACTATATCATTAATAAGTTCGTTGATACTATAAATGGCTTTGTATGTATTAGGATAGAGTGTGGGCAATCATTTTTATGAGATGGTACCCCAATTTTCAACTGTATATTTTGTATTCAGTGAAATTTGGAACTAAAATTTTCACATGTTGCGGTCTTTGTCAAGATACCATTTCAACTTATAAACTTTCCATATATGTTAAGAATATGTAGACAAAATTTCATGAAATTCAAGGACCGGTAACATATTTTTTCAACTTGATATAAACACATGGCCCTAATTCATCAAAATGTAAAAAATACAATAATTATGTTTCTGTGTAAAACATACTTGAATACTTGCTTAGTTTGAATCACCATGCTAGTACGTTTATTGGTAAAAGTTGATATGTTCAGTGTTTTTCCCTATTACTGATTGGAAAAAGACAAAAAACAATATTCTTTCATATTAAGTGTCATGATTCTTATTTAATGAAGTGCTTTCACAATAACACTACCCAAAACCATACAATATGGTGACACTGGACTTACCACATCTAGTTTAGAACGTTAAAACTACATCTAACCAATGTTACACTTAATATGTAACATTATTAAGAATTTTAATTCATACAGAAGAGAAACCTTATGACAAGTCAGTTCATACAGGAGAAGAACCTTATATCGATGGTTTTATAATTGTAGGCCTCATTAATAGACCTGGTTCACAAGAATAAGCCCCTGTCAAACCTATTGGTTAAAATTAACCATTTTGGTCACAGAGAACTCTTGGCTTCAAAGGTATTGCTAAATTAATGCTTAAATCTTCTCTGTTTATTCTGTTTTGTAAAACTGATGCTGATTTCCATCAAATGGCAACATTTATTCTTTGGCTGGATGTATATTCCAGGCATACAGTTTCGTTTCTGGACCTCACTTATTCATGTAGAACACTGTTCTGTGATACCTTTGATATGACTCTGTTACACTTTATCCTGGTCACAGCACCAAAATGTGGTTACTCGAGCTCAGTTGGGATGTATAGAAATATTTGGTCTTCTTGTTTTCACACGTTTATTGATAGGATATTATGTTTCTTAAACAATATCATGCAGGACTTGAGAAAGTGATACACATTGTCTTGGCCCCTTAGTGCCATGACATGGGGCCATGACCTTTGGCATTTCCGGCCATTGAATCATTTGAAATTGTCTAAACTTGTCTTTCTTTAAGAAAAGTGGAAGTAGATTTAAAAACAACCCCCTTCTGTTGAGTTATTGATTCATTTCAACTAAATAATTAATTTTGTTAAAACTGACCTATACCCATAAGAGGTAGGAAATGACAAAGTTACCGGCTTTGGATTTTCATGAAATTTGGCTCAGATCAGTAAGATATATATGGCATGTTTTTGTGATAATATGATATCTTGACAAAGACTAGAACATATCGATCTTTGGAATTTAATGTTGAATGTTTTGTAATTTTTTGAAAAAAAATATTGAAATTTTATAATCACTTCTTCAGAAAACGTAAATCATAATACATCCAAATGGTTTTTTGGTATTAATATAATGCCTATGGTATTTTTGATTTAATCTGGATGATAAATCATAGAAATAAACAAAACTATAGATTTAGGACATGGAAATTTAGAGACAGGTGCCACCTCACAGGTGGAGTACGTCAGGGTTGCTTCCTAAGCCTTATTCTTAACAATCTAATTCAATACATACATTTTCATAGTTTGTATATAACGAGTCATTATTATGCAAAGTTTAAAGAAAATCCATGCGTGGGCACAGATGCAAGACCCCCTTTAATAACAAAGTCAATTTCAATGTTTTTTATACTAAACTTTGAGTGTGTTCTTACAAATAGAAGATATGAAACAAATCAAACGGGATTTTTGTTCTGACGTCTGTGTCATACCCCTGGGGTAGGACTTGGGGGCTCTGGGGGTGCCCAGGGGGTCAAAAGAAAATTTGAATATAGTTATGTGACATATCAAATTGATGGGGATACCAAACTTTGTTTGTGTTTTCACAAATAAAAAATATAAAAAAACATAATGACCAGAATTTTCATTCTGTGGCCTGAATCATGCCCCAGGAGTAGGATTTGCTGGTGCTGGGGGTCAAAAAAATTGAGCGTGGAGATTTATGATGGCACCCCATAGACTGCACCTTCTAGTTCAATTTATAGTTAAATACTCCGCCCCTTCCTGTGCTTCACAACCAATCAGTTTGCACAGAAATTTGAATTTTTGGCTGCGCTCGTTCCCACTTAACTCCTTAGTAATTGCAATATATGATCTATAACCTTTACATATTTAACTCTTTAATCTACCAATGTGTATATATTGTTTATAATGACTTTAATAATGGCTACTTTTGTGGATCATTTGTGTTATTCATAGCTCCAGATAAGGCTGCGTATTGCGTATTTACGCAATTTGGTGAATGTGAAAACGCAATTAAATTCATTTCTTTGCGTACAAAAACGCAATAAAAATCCTTGATACTCAATTCCGAACTTTTTCGTAGCGTATGACGCTATAGTATTCAGTTTCCGATTGTTGTTTTTAGCATCTCAATCTGTTGTTGGGTATAAATTTATAGACAACGTGGCGCCGAATCTAGTTTATTAAATTGTAAACAAGTCCAGGAGCATTCTTGGCGCTGTTTATCTATACCCAATATTTACACGAGTACGACATTTGTCTCGCTTTACAGTAACAATGGCGTAACGTGGGCAAAAAAGTCCCAGAGCAATTGAATAATATCATATCGTAAGTTCGTAACTAACCCTAATACCGCATTGGTGGTTCGAAGAATCAAAGATGACTTGATAGATACGTTGGTTTTTCGAAATAAGTATGAAATAGCGATCTCAGATATACTTATATTGCCAGTGTGCTTTCTGAAAGTGAAACCGAAAGTAAACAAAAAAATCAAGAGAAACAAGGGCCCGCTTTCATTGCTTATTTGCTTTCAGATGGATACCCAATACAAAAACTTGAAATACCCAATTTAAAATTTGAAATACCCAATTAAGCCAAAAAGAGGTGGGTAAATACCCAATTGCCTCCAATCCTTATCTGGAGCTATGGTTATTGTCATGCTTTTGTGTCTGTTCATTGTTACCTTGTGGTCACCTGCTAAGATAGGGCTGACCTTTTGGCTCTCGTTTGTGATGTTTTATTGTGTTATTGTCACTTTCCCATGTGGTATCCTGGGTCAGGTGTGGCACTTGATTGTATAGATTCCTGATCTTTGTCACCTTTCTTACTTTAATCTATTTTATGTTTGCATGCACTGTGGTATTTGTTGTATCTTTTTCATATGTTTGTGGAAGTTAAAGCCCTACAGGGCTTATGTTTGATATTTATCTTATTCAACGTTAAATAAATCTTCGATGTATGTCTATGTCTACATGTAGCCTCACTATATCAAAGTGAGGCTATATGATGGGCTTAACACATCCAGTAAAGCCCCATGCTTTCAAAGTGGGTCTATATGATGGACTAAACACATCCAGTAAAGCCCCATGTTTTCAAAGTGGGGCTATAATCATCTGAACAGTACAATAAAGGTGAAACTGTGTTAGGAAATCCTGACAGAGTGGGATATTCTTGTAGCTCTTTGCATACTTGTGCCGTCTGCTGATAAACTTTTCAAACAAATTGAACCCAGATCAGGCCAGAAAAAATGTCAGACCTGATATGGGCCCAAACTAAGCAAGGAAGCAAGTAAGTAAGTAGTATTTAGTTAAACAGTTGTTTTTTTTTTAATTAGTTTTGAAAAACAACAGCAGACAACAAAAAAGAAGGCAAAATTACCCAGTAAGCTTATGTGACAGTGGGTAAGCTCCCCTTTACCATTAGGTACAATATTTCCTTGTTGAAACTGCACATGGATGTGTTATGAATAGCAAATCCAGGATTTCGCAAAAGGGGGTTCATATGTATAAAGGTGTGGGGATTTGCTAAATTTATCTCAATTTTCTTAAATATCCCATGAAACCAAATAATATGGTCTCAGTGAGGCCCAATTATTACATTTTCAAAGGATATTTAAAACGGGGGTCAATGAAGGGGGTTCAAACAGAAGATAGTGCGATTGGACCCCCTGAATGCCCTCTGGATCTGCCACTGAACAGAGTGTTAACATTGTCATGTGTTTGTATGAGTTACTAAATTACCATTTCTGTTAGCACTGAAGGCATGACAGGTGATAGGCTTCACTCCAAAACTGTGCAACTCTGACATGCTTGATCTTCTTTCTGAAATAGTAAAATTTCAACTTAACTCTTTCTATATATACTAATGGATTATTCTTTCCCAGATTTCTTGCTGATGTTCATAAAGGCTGATAAACTTTCAATAAATATAACAATACAGTCTTAAAGATAGCATACTGAACCATTGCTTTTTGAAGAAAATTCAAAGATATGCAGAGAAATAATGGAGATATGATTATTTAATCTTCAACATACATCAGTTTTGAAAGCTCAGCCACCGTTTAGCCACGACAATGTATTTCCAATATACACATTTACCTGTATGTAAGTGACCAGTCCGTGTTTATTGGGTCCAAGGTATGAGTTGACCAGTTACCATGTCTACAGGTACAGGCCCGTATCCCTAGACTACGAGTCTAGAGGCACGGGCCAGTATCTCTAGACTACGAGTCTAGGGATACAGGCCATACCTGTAGACAGTCCACTGAGGATTGGCTACTGGTACTAGGGGTGACTATCGCCGCCCATTTAGACTATCATGATAGTATCACTATCACAGAAACCACTATCACGATACTATTACTATCGTGGCATACTATCATGATACTATCACGATACTATCAGGTTTTCTCAACAATGATCCTTAAACATGGCTAAGAGTAGAAAGAAAGAGTTTTGAACAAAGCAGCTGGTAGCATTTGTCTGTATACTGTGTTTGACTTAATCTGTCTGAATGTTGTATGTTTATTGGCTATTAAAATGGCTTTACATTTTGATTATTATTAATTTTGAACCATACTCTAAATGCAGGGTTCACCAATCAATACCTTTGTCCAAAGGGGGTATGGCAAGAATATACCTGGGAATTAATAGCCTGTCTAATTTCCTTGTGACTGTTTAGGAGTTAAAATTGTTGACTACCTGTAATAATCCCTGGTGTGGAAGTGATCAACTGTCTCTAGTATTGGGAACCCATGGAGAAAAGTAATATAGCTGTCTAAAACCTGCCATGATATTCCTCTTTTCAAATTTCTTGGTTTTAACAAATTTCTTGGTTAGAAAACAGTCTATATTTGCTGTAGCCAGTGATAAAAAAAACTAAACAACTAATTAAATAAAAAATCTTAATCTTAATTCTGAGCTGTTAATAATCATGCAATTATGCTTTAACTACTTTATGCCTGCCTACCTCATCAAGGTTTTCCATTCAATTTATACATGTATTCAGTCTTCTTACTTTTGAGCTTGTTTTTTGTCGTCATCTCTTTATGCTTTCATGATACTTTATTTGTTTGTCAAATAGGGAGTGAGATATATATCTCCCAAGGAAACCACTATACCAGCTGGAAACAGAGAACTTGTATTTGTTTCATTTAACCTACGATACATCTAAATATTGCTCTCCGAGATTTACCCGACTAACTGCAGAAAGATGTACCGGAACTTTTGGGCAGTACCGGCTTAAATCACTTCAACGGGAGTCCAGGAAATAGGACAACCGGAAAACGAGATTCAATTTACCTTTCTGCGGCAGCCATAAAGCAGGATTTCTGACAGAAGAAAATTCACAGAGTTTTTGTAGCCGTTTTGTAGGGTATCCCGCTGGTTTCACCCGCTCGCAGTTATTCACTATATCTGTTTCTTTCTTTTGCATTATTTTTTATGCTATTTTCACTTCGTTGAAGTTAATTTACGTTTCTTTACGTATTGTAACATATTTTTGTGACTTTTTCCGGTAAAAGAAAATTTTTCTTTTCCGTCTTATTCGTCTACTGACGCCCTTGTGGGACTTTCCTGAATTAGGATATTGGATTTAATGTTCGAGGATGACTGGACTAGGAAGTAATCCATCCAACAAGAGATGCCCTGGGTTAACGGGTAAGTGCGGTAAGATAATGCCTTACTGGGATAGTCATGTAGTTGTAGGTCTTGTCGGGGCTATGCTTGTTCACGTAACTCCCCCATGTGAAGTGTGCACAAATTGGTCAGAAGATCTTTGGAGAAAATTTGATAAATGTTTGCACAGAGCGGCCCAGGCAAGATCTGCTCTGAAGTCCAGCCACTCTCTTTCCCAGGCTCCTGAAAAAGGTCCTGAAAAGAGTTTGTCAACTGTCACATCATCCCAGGCTCCTGCACAAGGTCCTGGGTTGATTGTTTCCCTGCCTAGTGATAGTGATCTAGCATCGGCAAACACTATCACAAGGTTGGTAGAGCAAGACAACCACCGCGAGCTTGATAGCGATTTGGTCCTTCAGGCTCCTGGTAATAATGTCACTCCAGGTCATTTGACTAAGTAAAGTAAGTAAGGTTGCAAAGATCAGGAATCGATACAATCAAGTACCACACCTGACCCAGGATACCAATGGGAAAGTGACAAACTCACAGAAGACACCACAAACGAGAGCCAAGAGGTCAGCCCTTTCCCAGCAGGTGACCACGAAGCACATATAAACAGACGCGCACAAAACATAGCAAACACAAGACAGAACAAAAACATAAAAGATCCACAAAAGAAGTACCGCCTTGGAACGGTCAGTAAAGTATTTTACTGGAGCGCTTAAACCGGTTTAACGGCGCCAACCTCACCCTTAATTCAGATGTGGATCAAGACACATAGATATTTGGTTTGCATGAAAGACCCCTAACTTATCAATGCATCATCTCCTAAAACATATAAATCAAGATATAACAAGGAGATAAAGCAAGGATAAGGACTCAACAGTAAATTTAACTGAAAAGTGCTTCTCCTGAGGGTTCGTTTTATAGTAATAGGTCCGTTTCTCCAATGGAAACTGTCACTATGCACACTCGCCCTGTGCCTAGGCAGTATGCCATTCAAAGGTGCAACAGATCACCTAGTGATAGCAACCAAAGGAGTAAACGTCATAGACATTGGTCTAGGTCGTTGTCTTCTGATGTAAGATCTTCGTCTTCTAGAGGAAGATCAAGACATGACAAGCGAAAGAATCGCAAATCTAGACATCAGTCTAGGTCTGCTAGTTCTAGGCTTGGTCATTCAAGGCATTCTAGGTACCATAGGTCTAGATCTAGGTCATCTAGGTTTAGGTCAAGGTCACCTAGATTGAGGCTTCCTAGGTCTAGGTCACCTAGGTTCAGATCACCAAGGTCCAGGTCACCTAGAATCAGGAATAGAGGCCTAAGACGAGAAAGACTCCATAGGTCTCGTTCTGTTTCTAGGCGAAACTTGGACTCGCAGCAACTTCAGCTTCATGTTGGGGAAAATGAGACAATAGGGGACTCAGATCTGGAACATGATGAGAAAGAGGAAGAGTCTCCTAAGGAGTCACTTTCTTACTAAGAGGCCATCTCTAAGCTTCGCTCCAGGCTTGGGTCGGCTATTTGTCCTACTCCAGAAGCCAAAAATAAGACTGTTGGAGCATCTGCTCTGGAATTTTTTAAGGATCCAGAGCAGAATGAAGAGACATCATTAGCACTTCCGCAGTCTAACAGTGTGTCTGTCTCCCTGTCTAGAATGAGTAAATGTCTGAAAGGAGAGGAAGAGGTTCCAATGGCACCCCTTCCCTCTTATCCTAAGGGTTTTAAATCAGGCTCTTTTGTTGCGCTGAATTCTAAACCAAAGATATTTCAGCCCTCTTCTTATGAGTCTTTAAATCCTGTATTTAATGTTGACCCTCCGTCAGTTAATCCGGGATTAAAAGATGTGATGAAGCAAGGTTCTTCGGTTCCTTCTTCTCAGTCTGTTCAATTTTCAACTTTAGAGAACTGGGAAAAGTTGGCCAGAACAGCAATGCATGTTGCATCTCACTCAGAGCTATTCCTTTGTGGAACGCTTAAGACTACGCAACAGGATTCTTTGTCAAAGGATGATTTGCTGGAAGTTTCACGCTACCTTCAAGCAGTAGCTGTTTCCCAGTCTCATCTAATTGAAATATTGTGTAGACTTTCATCTGGTCCTCTTTTGACGCGAAGATATGCCTGTTTAGCCGTGACTGACTTACATTCTGATATCAAGCAATCGTTGTGTGTACAACCCATTGAATCTTCAACCATTTTTGGAGAAAAGTTTCCAGAAATTGTTAAGCAATACAAGGAGGGACTAGCTCATAAGTCTCTTCAGATGGCAGTGGTGGGTGCTAGTAAACCCTAGTCATCAGATTTTAAGAAAAAGAGTCCTAAAGTGACTGAAACCACTACTAAACCTACATATGGGGGTCTAAATGTCTCTGTTGGTCCTAATGCCACTAGAACCTCCAGTGTTCCCCAAGGCAGGCAGTATCCTCCTCAGAGGCCTCCTAGGAGAAATCAAGGGAATCCTGGTCAAAATAAGGGTCCTAGGAGAGGCAAGGCTCCTAGGGCCAATGCCCCATAGGGGTGCCCACTTCGATTCCCAGGCTGTTTTGCAGGGCGTAAGCATGCACAGCTTGCGCCAAAAGCAGGTCCCAAGATCAGACCTGCCAACAGGAGGAAGAATTTCTTTCTTCCTAAAGGCCTGGGAAAAAATTACTTCGGATGTTTGGACACTTTCTGTTGTCTGAAGTGGGTATCGCATACAATTTCTTGTCCTGCCAAGACTGCTTCTTTCTTCACCAAAGTGGTGCACTAACATGCCAAAAGATCCTGTCAAGATGGAGATCTTGAAAGGAGAGGTGGAGTCTCTACTACAGAAAAGAGCAATCGAAGAAGTAACAAGTATGCTTCTTCAGTCGCATTTTTCTAGTCCAGAAGAGGACAGAAGGATGGCGACCAGTGATAGACCTGTCTCGTCTGAATCAGTTTGTTCTCTGTCCTCATTTCAAAATGTAGACATTGAATTCAATCAGGTTAGCACTTCAGAAAGGAGATTGGGTAACGAGTCTGGATCTCCGAGATGCATATTTTCATATCGGCATTCACCGTCGATCACGTCGCTATCTTCGTTTTGTTTTCGAAGGCAAGGTCTACCAGTTCCGAGCCTTAGCTTTTGGCCTGAATGTCAGTCCGTATGTGTTTACTCGGATGTTAAAAACAGTACTCAGGCACGTGAGGCGCCTAGGTATTCGGGTTCACACTTACCTGGACGATTGGTTACAACCCTCTGTCTCAGAAACCCTGTCATGGCTTCACAGCCAATTGGGAGAAGTCAGAACTAGTTCCAGTCCAGGATTTTTGTTTCCTTGGGGCCAGATTCAAGCTGGCTCAAGCTCTTATCTGCCCATCTCAGGACAACATTGCCTCTATTCTACAGGCTCTAGCCAAGCTAGTGGGAGCCAGACAAGCCTCAGCAGGTCAATTATACTCCATTCTAGGTCAAATGGAGTCATTGGCCAGTCTTCTCCCACTAGGGAGAGCTTTCAAGAGATCTCTTCAGTGGGAACTCAAAGAGAGGTGGTGTCAAAGGCTTGCCTTGTGGGACACCAATATTCTTCTAGGACAGTGGTTTGTCTCGGCAGTCGCTCCATGGATGGATTTGGACTTTTTGAGATCCATGTCTCCCCTTTATCATCCTTCTCCTCAACTCCATCTCTTCACAGATTCGAGCTTGGAGGGCTGGGGGGGGGGCTCATATGGACAATCACATGGCCTCAGGCTTTTGGTCCATAATATACAAGAAACAACACATCAATGTGTTAGAAATGAAGGCAGTCTTGTTAGCTCTGCAGGCTTTTGCAGTTCATATCAAGGGTCATTCGGTGTTGCTGGCAACGGACAACACCACTGTGGCAGCCTACATAAACAAACAGGGGGGGACTCATTCCCGGACCTTGTGCAACCTAGCAGTGGAAGCTGCAGAGTGGTGTGCAAGGAACAAGGTCCATTTGAAGGCCAGGTATCTACCAGGCCGCCTGAATGCCTTAGTAGACTGCCTATCGAGAAAAGGGGCAGTTGTTCAGACAGAATGGTCGCTCAATCAGAGAGTGGCATCTCAGATATTTCATGTTTGGGGCAGTCCACACATCGATCTGTTTGCCACACATCTGAACAGGAAACTTCCTCTATTTGTATCTCCTGTTCTAGAGCCGGAGGCGTAGGCCACAGACACACTGAGTCTCAGCTGGGTAGGAATGTGGGCATATGCGTTTCCTCCATTTCCTCTTATTCTGACATGCCATTAGGAAAATTCAGATAGAGGAATGTTTAGTATGCCTAGTAACTCCTCTTTGGGAAGGACAAGCATGGTTTCCTCTACTCTTGTCTCTTCTGGTAGCTCCTGCAATCTGCCTTCCATGGAAGGAAGATCTGTTGTATCAACCAATATCAAGGATGTTGCATCCTACCCCCCAAAAGTTCCGTCTTCACGCTTGGTTGCTATGCAACAACGCATGCAAGCGTGGGGCATTTCTGAATCAGTTGCCAGACGAATCTGTTATGCGAAAAGATCTTCCACCAGCAATTTGTACGATTACAGGTGGAAATCTTGGTTGGATTGGTGCATCGAACGGGAAGTGGATCCCTTCAATCCGTCTGTGAACATTTTTGGAGAATTCTTAATTTCATTACATGATAAGAATTTTTCTCCAGCTACAGTTAAAGGCTATCGTTCAGCCATTTCTACCACTTTGAAACAGGTTTATGAAAGAAATGGTAAAAATTTATTTTGGTCTATTAAAAATTCAGGTGAAATTCTTAATAAATTGAAGTCTAGAGGTTTTCTAGCATCTGGTTTGTCTACATATGATTTCTGTACTCTTTATACTACATTGCCTCATAATCTAATAAAAGAAAAACTAACAGAATTAATTGAACAAACATTTAACAAAGAGGGCTCACTTTATTTGGCTTGTAATGATAAAAATGCCTTTTTTACTTCTGAACAACCTAAAAGATATAAATTGTGGTCATGTCAGAAAATGTGTGATGCCCTCCATTATCTTTTGGACGATATATTTATAAGATTTGGCTCAAAATTATATAGACAAATTGTCGGTATTCCAATGGGTACTAATTGTGCTCCTCTTGTTGCAGATTTGTTTTTGTTTTGTTATGAAAGAGACTTTATGTTGTCTCTGTCAGACAATAATCAAACTGATATTATTGAAGCTTTTAACTCTACCTCCAGATATTTAGATGACTTACTTAATATTGATAATCCTTATTTTGAACAAATGGTAGGTCAGATATATCCCACTGAGCTTCCGTTAAATAAGGCAAATTCTTCTGATACTGAAGCTCCGTTTTTGGACTTGAACTTGTCAATAACAAATGGCATAGTTTCTTCTAAAATTTATGATAAACGGGATGATTTTAATTTTGAAATAGTAAATTTCCCATTTCTTGATGGAGATGTTCCTCGCTCTCCTTCCTATGGTGTATATATTTCTCAGCTTATTCGTTTTGCTAGAGTATGTTCTAATGTTGAGGACTTCAACAACAGATACTTATTTTTAACTGCTAAATTATTAAAACAAGGTTATAGATATCATAAAATTCGAAAAGCATTTTCTAAATTCTGCCACAGACACTCAGAGTTAATTGTTAAATACAACATTGGGTTAAAAACTCTTCTGCAACAAGGCATATCAGAACCTATATTTTATGGTGATTTAGTCTATAAATTCAAACAAATTGTTGGAAAACCTAATTTTAGTGATCAATTCAAAAAGATAGTTAAACGTTATATAAGGGTTGGATATAACTTGGATATCATGCGACAATCTGCATGCCTAGTTTTAAACCCAATCACGGTTTATAGCTTTGGTTTCCTCTTTAATTGCACGACGGTGGGTCAGGCCTCAGACTCTATGATGGCTCTGACGTAAAGCTTTAATCGGTGGGTTGGTGCCTGATGCTTATCTGTAGCTGGACCCACCGTGGCTCAACTTCAGGTTTTCTTTAGCTCTGACTATCTGTGAGTCATGAGCCCTTTTCTTTGTTTCATCATGGTGTAGTAATTTGATTAGAGTGTTTTTCCATGATGATACATTGCATTAGTTAGATGGCCTCCATGCGAGCTGAACATTTCTTGTACTTCAACAACAGCAGAATCTAGGGCGAAGATTTGGTACCAGTAAAATGCATTTAAGCCCCCCTGTGGCTTAGGCTGCTGTCCGTTCTAAGGCGGTGGTTCTGTTGTTGTTGACTTTTTGTTTATTGTAACTCCCATTGTGGGAGTCTGTAATTGTTCTATGTTTTGTTGTACGTTACTTTATGTCCTTTCTAGTATTGCAATCATCTTGATGGGGAAGAGAGAGCTGATTGCTTTGCTTAATTTGTCTTCCTGGTGTCTCGTGATGGTTGAGCTGCTCTTCCTCGCGGTGCCACGGATTTGTCTGCAGTTTGTGATTGTGGTATTTCCTGATCATACTCATTTACTAATTTCAAATGTGGATTTCTCCAATCAATCCATTTTTCTGATGTGGTAAGGAGTTTTGAGCTTAAGCGCCCTAGAGTAAAGCCCCACTTTCCTAAATGGGATTTGGCTGTAGTTCTCACTGCTTTGAATACTACACCCTTTGAACCCCTGGAATCATGTGGATTCAAAGAATTGACATACAAGACTGTGTTTCTTACTGCGCTGGCTTCTGGACGCAGAAGAAGTGAAATTCATGCCTTATATTGTTATGATGTGCATTTTACTGATCAGTCAGTCAATTAAATGACATTTCCTGGTTTTTTAGCAAAGAATCATCTGCCCTCAGTCTTGAGTGATCCTATTTCTTTGCCATCCCTTTGTGGCCAGGATGTTAACCCTTTGCTTTGTCCAGTTAGAGCGTTGAGAATCTATCTGAACAGAGTTGAGGAGAGGAGAAAGGGTTGTAAAAGATTATTTATTTCTCATTCAGACTCGTATGGGAAAGAAATTTCATGCGACACGATTTCTCGTTGGATTGTGCAAACCATTAAGTTGGCATGTGGAACAAACAGTTTGGACCAAGTTCAAGCCAATGCTCATGAGGTCAGGGCTTTGTCCTCATCTTGGGCTTGGTCGAATAAAGTTCCTCTTGATGATGTTGTGAAGGCCGGGTTTTGGTCTTCAGAGAATTCTTTTATTAGATTTTATCTGAGGGATACCTCAGTGATGGCAAGTAGCCTGGCCAGTCTTGGCCCTATAGTGGCAGCACAAGCAGTTGTTGTGCCTGTTACTTCTGTTCTATAAGTATAGATTTGCAGTTTCTGTACATATGTAAAAAGTGTTGTACACATGTTTGATTTTTGATGTTGTATTATTAAAGTCAAAATTTGGAGATGTAAGGTCAAAATTCTTGAATACCCAATTTGGGTTATTATTGCGGTGTGAGGCTGGCGACCCTGTGTACATGGTCGTCGATGTCTTAACGGCAAAGTGAACTTTTGTCCATGGCTTGGTAAGTTTTAATTACTGGGCCTACCATCCATTAATGTGTTAATCAGCAATATTTAGATGTATCGTAGGTTAAATGAAACAAATCTAAAAAAAAATTATTAATTTTTATATTTGTGAATGATACCTACGATACATCTAAATCATACTCCCACCACCTCCCCTCAGTTTATCTTTTTTTTTTGCAAGGTAAATTGAATCTCGTTTTCTGGTTGTCCTATTTCCTGGACTCCCCGTGAAGTGATATAAGCCGGTACTGCCCAAAAGTTCCAGTACTTCTTTCTGCGGTTAGTCGGGTAAATCTCGGAGAGCAATATTTAGATGTATCGTAGGTATCATTCACAAATATAAAAATTAATAAATTTTTTTTTAGTTTTATCTTCTATCGTCATGTAGAAGGTGTTTGAACCTGCAATGACCATGTAACAGCCAAAGTGATTACAAATGTCAAATGTAAAAAACAAGATAACATTGGTGTATCTCCTTTGAAACAGAAAGGAAATTTAATATCAGATTCCAAAGGAAAAGCTGAAATTCTAGTTGAACAGTTCCAATCAGTATTCACCAAAGTGAAAGACAGCATTCTACCTGACTTATCAAACAAAAAAATCCCACCCATGAGAAACATTATTATTGAATCTAAAGGTGTTGAAAAACTCTTATCTAACCTAAAAACATCTAAAGCAGTGGGACCAGACATTATCCCTAAAATCCGGTTGAATGGATCTTTTTACACACTGGGAATCCGATATTTTTGATAGAAATTGTAGTTTATTGTGTAGTCCATCATATTTGAGTAATATTTGACCTGAAATCATAATCTAAGATGGCCAGTAAAGAAACGCCCAGAGGCGCGGGATACTCACAACATGAGCGTGAGTAAAATTCAGTGCATTGACTGTAAAACTGAGCTGAATAGTGGTAAAGTGAAGTCGCTGAAATGTGATTTTTGCAAATCATTATTTTGTTTCAAATGTACAAAGCTGAAACGGTCCATCTTCAATGAAATCGGGAGAGAGGAAAGTATTCTGTGGACATGTATTCTCTGTAGAATAGCAGCCCCCGGGTTGAATGCATTAAAGGCTCAAATAAATAATTTGGAGAAGAAAGTTGCAGATATTGAGAAAATGCTGACCGCACCAAGTACAGAATTGCCGAAGACTGAAAAAGAAGTAATAAGGGAGGTAATAAGAGAGGAAAAAGAAGAAGAAAATGAAAGGGAACAGAGAAAATTGAACATTAGTGTGCATGCGTTACCAGAGAGCAGTGAAGGCACTTTAGAGGACAGAAACTGGATGATGCAGAAAGGGTACATTCTATTTTGACTGACACTTTGAATGTAAATATTGATATTTTGCAGGTGATCAGACTAGGTAACATGTCCAGAGAAGGGCGTAACCCTAGACCAATAAAGTTTACAGTACAGACCATGAGTGATAAGCAAAGGGTGCTGAATGCTTCAAAAGCCTTAATAAATAATAAAAGGTTTTCCAATTTATAATTTTCTCCCGACTTAACTAATGGACAGAGAAAGGCTGCGTTTCTGTTGCGCGAGGAAAGAAGGCGAAGGACAGCAGCAGGGGAGGACAATTTAGTCATACTTAGAGGTAAAATTGTGGAACCGGTAGCAAGCAAGGCGCCTTCTGATCACTCATATGCGCATGAGCGGGGTAGAATTCCGGCTAGAGGTAGGAGAGAGTACAGTCGATCACCTCCTGGTGGAAGCCAGCGGGGTGCGACTTTTCAGTAATTATGACTCTGATCAATCAACTTGTATATATGTTGACAGTTCGTTAAATAGCAGTGTTTTCGCGAGAGTGCGTTTCTTGCGTTTTTGACGCAATAAATTGACTGCTGACGCAATGACAGTTTGTCTGTGCGTTTTTTGTGACGCACACAAAAACAGCAGCGAGAATGAAACTCTTATGTGCCGAGATCTGAGGACTTCAATTTACCTCGATGATAACGCTTCTATAAATAGTGTTCCTGTGGAAAATAGACCTGCGCACAAATATCTTTGCTGGGTATTTCCTTGATGTATCTGATTTATTTCAAAAACGGCGACTGCGCATGTCAAAAGTCATTTGTGATTTGCACAGATGGGGTTTCGTTCCAAATAATTTTGGCTTGTTTTGCTCTCGCTGCTATTTTGGGATATTATGCAGCATAAATTTAAAGAAAAAGTAGTCTAGAAAAGAGCGTTTTCATTGCTCCGATACACCAAAATATATAAGACAACGATTTTAAAAGAAATGAAACCAATGCATCACGTCTATTTTTAGACTGACCGTCTGCGCATGGGTAAAGCGCTCAACTGCTAAACAACAATGGCTGCCCCGTAATGAAATTGGTGAGCAGACACTTTTATTTCTTGTCCTCTGGAGGATAGGGCTTTAACTACAAGCAACACAATATTGAATAATTCCCATTAAACAGAAAATGTAACAAAAGCCGTATATCACAGTCTATTGATAGTAAAACATGCACCGAATTTTGAGAACTTTTATCTTATGATAGGGGACATTCTTCAAATACCTTTAATATTGACGCATGCTCAGACAAAAAGTAATAATACATTTAAAACGTTCTGACCCTCTAAATTTTCCAATGACCCCCAAATTTTCAAACAAGGGGTCATCAATGACCCCCGAAAATCCTGGTCTTGCAGAAACACTGAAATAGTTCAATACGTTCTGAGTTAAATAGTTCTGAGTTAAACAGTTCTGAGTTAAAAAATTCATCTACAAGTACATTTAGTGATTTTTCATCAAATGAATCTTTTTTTAAATGAACTGAAGTGTTACTATACAAAAGGCAGACTGCTTACTGAATAAGATAGAGGAGTTAGAAGTTGTGATTTCAATTGAAAATCCGGATATAATTATTGTAACAGAGATTTTCCCCAAGAATTTGAAGTGCACAAATATTGACAATAATGAATATAAGATTTGTGGCTTTTCCTGTTTTATGGGGCCTGTGGCAGATGCGTGTAGGGGTGTGGCTATTTTCATAAAAGATGGTATTAAAGCAGACTTTTGTTATGATCTTAATAAGACATTGTTTAAAGAATCTGTATGGTGTGAAATCTCAGTTGACAGTATAGAGAAGTTACTTATTGGAGCTGTGTACAAGTCACCAAATTGTGAAGCGAGGAACCAAGAAATGTTAAATAAGTTGATAACACAAGCAATTGAAAGAGGATATAAACACACTGTCATTGTGGGAGATTTTAACTTTCCTGAAATTAACTGGGAATCCAATCCTGGTCAGTGAGTAGTAGTGAAACACACCTGGCTTTCAAGTTTATAGAATGCTTAAGGGACAATTTCCTGTTTCAACATGTACATTCAAATACTAGACATAGATTTGGTCAAGAACCCAGTTGTATTGACTTAGTTTTATCTGACAAGGAGGAGTTAATTGAGAATCTGAAGATAGGTGATAAATTAGGGGCTAGTGACCATAACAGTATCTTATTTAATATTACATGTCAATTTGAAAAAGAAGAGGTAATCAACAGAGACCTAACTTTTACAAAGCAGATTATAGATTAATTAGAGAATATTTGAGCCAAGTTGATTGGAGTGAAATGAAAGGTTTGAATACTGAAGACTCATGGAACTTTTTTATTGAAAAAATTCAACATTGTATAGATCACTTTGTACCTTTGAGGAGGACTTGTAAAAAATTTAAGAAACCTAAGTGGATGGACCATTATTGTGTTAGGAAGGTGAAAAAGAAATATCAGGCATGGAAACGATTTACTTTTTGTCATAGCTATACAGATTATGAAAACTATTGTAAAATCAGAAACAGTGAGACCAAAGCAGTAAATTTTGCAAAAAAAGAAGTACGTACCAAAAGGGACCTGCAGCTAGTATAAAAACCTCGTCTAAATCATTCTGGAACCATGTTAAGGAGGAGACAAAAAGTAAGAGCACTATTGGTGATTTGAGAGACAAAGATGGGGATTTGAAGACTGAGGATCAGGAAAAAGCAAATATTTTGAATGACTTTTTCTCATCAGTGTTCACAGTTGAGGGGAATTCTGAATTGCCTGATTTTGAACAGAAAGTGAAAGATGAGGATTGTATAAATCAAATTGAAATTAACGCCGCGGAAGTACTGAAACAATTGAAATCCCTGAATGTGTCCAAATCTTGTGGTCCAGATAATTGTCACCCTTTTTTCCTGAAGGAGTGTGCTGAAGAGATTTATCTCCCCCTAACTGACATTTTTCATAAATCACTATCAAGTGGTGTCATTCCAGATGATTGGAAAAAGGCAAATATCACATGCATATTTAAAAAAGGAAATAAACAGGATCCTGGAAACTATAGGCCAGTGTTATTAACATCTGTCATATGTAAATTATTGGAAAGAACGGTGAGGGAAGAAATTGTTAATCATTTGTCAGTTAATAAATTGTTATCAGACAGTCAATTGGGATTCAGAAAAAAAACAGAAGTACAATTTTGCAACTTTTGACAGTCATGAGTGAGTGGACAGAAGCATTAGATGATGGCATCCAAATTGATACGGTTTACTTAGATTTTCGCAAAGCATTCGACAGTGTGCCACATAAAAGACTCATTAAAAAGCTGGAAGGTTATGGTATCTTGAATGATTTAAGAACTTTCTAAATGGAAGACAGCAAAGAGTGGTGATAAATGGAAAAACATCGGACTGGACTAAACTCGATATTTTATGTTTTTCACATTGATTTTCGGCAATAACTTTTTTAGTATAAGTTTTAGCAAACTGTGTTCGCGGTGAAAGTTGTAGAGAAAAATTAGCCCGATTTCTCCAAGAGGTCCGACGTTTCTGACACAAACAGATTTTTGTGTACATAGATGAAGATTTTGCAATAAATTGCATTCAGCCCAATTTTCTAAGTCTTTTATTGACAGGTAAATTTCGTAGAGGCGTGACAGAAAGGGTTCGTCTCAAAAGAATATTCACAAGGGGTGTATATACAGTTATTCAATGGTTGTTATAGCATAATCCTGCCGTATGTAGACTCAGAATGTACCATACATATTCAGAATCTACTTTGAGCCTGATTATTTGTAGGTACAGAAGCTATGATATCGCATGACGAGCCATTTTTCTCTTATGCACATGCTCCTAAACGGACAGTTTCGAGATGACCCAACTAGCTTAACGCACGGGCGAATCAGACGCGATTTCCAATATATTTGAACAAGCCATCCATCGCCTTTCTTATTGAATCGGGGCGGTGCAATGTTACTTTTTGACTGACATATTTGACTTAGTTTATTTGCGCTTTGCTTAAAATGCTCAAAGAGTGCATCTATGTGCAGAGTTAATTGCAGTTTCTATGATGTTGGAACCGCTTGAGGAAGTTGGCGCTAATTTTTCTCTACAACTTTCATCGCGAACATAGTTTACTAAAATCAATAAAAAAAAAGTTATCGCCGAAAATCAATGTGAAAAACATAAAAAATCGAGTTTATTTGTGGTGGGTATACTGTTTTCACGTTGTCCGTGCGTCCGCCCGTAACGTTTTGTTTCCTTAATATCTTGAAGAGTCATTTTTGGATTTTCATCAAACCTTGCTAACATGTTCATATATGCAAGACAAATACTTTAAACAAAAAAGTAAGGGCTAGGGGCCAATTCTATTGGAGTTATTTCCCTTTGTAGTTCTAAATGGCTTTTTGTATAGGATTTTTTGCTTAAGCTATTATAGTCCATACACGGGCCGATCAACTCCTACCACAGCTTTTGATGGAACAATTTGATACTTTTCTTATACAATGTAGACACATTGAACATATGCATGAAGGAGTTTGGTTCAGAAAAAACAATTTTTGACAAAATGACAGCTGTGAGAACTTAGACAATTTTTTTTTAATAAGGCTTTTGTATATGGATAGATGGTGCCTTCAATTTTTCTCTAATAAGGCTTTTGTATATAGATAGATGGTGCCTTCATGGGCTGATCAACTCCTACCACAGCTTTTGATGGAACAATTTGATTCTTTGCCTATACAATGTAGACACATTGAACATATGCATGAAGGAGTTTGATTCAGGAAAAACAATTTTTGACAAAATGCTAGCTGTGAGAACTTAGACAATTTTTCCCAAATAAGGCTTTTGTATATGCATAGATGGTGCCTTCATGGGTTGATCAACTCCTACCACAGCTTTTGATGGAGCAATTTGATACTTTGCTTATACAATATAGACACATTGAACATATGCATGAAGGAGTTTGATTCAGTAAAAATAATTTTTGACAAAATGCCAGCTGTGAGAACTTAGACAATTTTTCCCAAATAAGGCTAAGGTGTATAAGTTGAAGAAGATTGTTGGCTCTAATAATTTTTCAGCGCAGTTCATTAAAATAATTTCCCATTATAAAAAGATTGGCTATAACATTAATGTATTGCAACATACTGCATGCTTGGTAGTCAACCCAATCACGGTTGGCAACTTTGCTTTCCTCTTTAATTGCACGCCGGTGGGTCGGACTTCAGACTCTATGATGGTTCCGACTTAAAGACTTATCTATTGATGAGATGGTAGGGGCCTGATGCTTTGGCTGTTTGTCGGGCCCACCGGGGTTTACCTGTTGGATTTCTTTTGCTCCGGTATTCAGTTTAATTTACTGTTGAGTCCTTATCCTTGCTTTATCTCCTTGTTATATCTTGATTTATATGTTTTAGGAGATGATGCATTGATAAGTTAGGGGTCTTTCATGCAAACCAAATATCTATGTGTCTTGATCCACATCTGAATTAAGGGTGAGGTTGGCGCCGTTAAACCGGTTTAAGCCCTCCAGTAAAATATTTTACTGACCGTTCCAAGGCGGTACTTCTTTGGTGGATCTTTTATGTTTTTGTTCTGTCTTGTGTTTGCTATGTTTTGTGCACGTCTGTTTATATGTGCTTTGTGGTCACCTGCTGGGAAAGGGCTGACCTCTTGGCTCTCGTTTGTGGTGTCTTCTGTGAGTTTGTCACTTTCCCATTGGTATCCTGGGTCAGTTGTGGTACTTGATTGTATCGATTCCTGATCTTTGCACCATTACTTACTTTTGTATATGCATAGATGGTGCCTTCATGGGCCTATCAACTCCTACCATAGCTTTTGATGGAGCCATTTGATATGTTGCCTATACAATATAGACACATTGAACATATGCATGAAGGAGTTTGGTTTGGAAAAAATAATTTTTGATAAAATGATATCTATGAGAACTTAGACTATTTTTCCAATATAAGCCCTGATATATAGAGCTTTCAGTTGTGAATAATTTTGTGTATATGTTGCAGATTGCAAGCTTTAAGATCATTTGCACAGATTCTACTAAAATCTTGTTTTAACAGAATTACTGAAATCTTTTTTTCTAAACTAGGGTCTGCTGGTTTGAGCTGCTATCACTTGCCAAAACTAAGTGGGGGGGGGGGGGGGGGGGGGGGGGATCTAATAAGCATTGCTTATTGACTTTTTTCATTTTAATTTATTTGCTAAGAGAAATAATTAAATCACTTTGGACAAATTATATAATCATTCATCGTCCAGCGAAATACCGAAACGAATGCTCAAAACTGTAGGATAAAATAGGAAATCTTTGAATCTTGCATCAAAATTAAATATATATAGAATATTTTTCCAGCTACATATTTTAACAGCAACATGGACACGGGGATAGATAGAATATGTTCTTCCAAAAAAGAAAACCAAAAAAAAACAGTAAATGAATTAGAGTGGATTGGAGAAAATACAGGTCCTATAAGAAAACTAACAATTCCCTTTAAATAAACAGCCTTTAGAGCACCAAGTATCTAATTTCTATGTCACATATATGAAATATTCATGTGCACAGGAGGAGGGGTATAATAACACTTTAAGGTTCTTATATTCTTAAGTTTGATCAAGAATCTAGCGCTGTATTTCCATTCTTGATGCATGATTTATATCCACGTAGGCCATTTCGGTAATTCAGGCCTTGTACCCTAACTTAGGTTTTCAATCATTCGTTTTGGTAATTCAACAAGCAATGGATGTTATTAAACTTGGCCTATTTTATTTGTCTTTTGCTATATTAACCTATATCTAATTCCTAAATTTACTTTAGACAACATAACAGTAATCATAGAGGCCTAGCTAGTGTCAAGGGGAATATTTATCTATCTTCATATATTTCTATACATAATGGTTCATATAAGCTTAAACTGATCTTTATCAAGTACTTTTTTTTCAATTCATCCATTCAAAACCCCAAATATCTATTATTTCAAAATGCTATTATTATTTTATTAAGAGGCCGTTTTGGTAAATCAAAATCGTACCTGTATACCTGTATATGTTTCCCTATTATTTTAATGTTTCGTTCATGTATTTCGGCTTCGTTCCGGTAAGTCTAGGATCGCATTTATCATAGTGAGCAATAATTTTTATGCATTTTTTTTGCTTGCGGCGCTCTCGCCGCAAGCATTTGTTTTGGAATAGTGATACCCTGTACCTGGTTGTCTATTTATATAACATACTGTTAGCATAACGGTCGTGTGTAAGCTAAAACAATTCACCGACAAGACAACTCACTGACAGCAAGCAAAACATAGTGTTAAGAGCATATCTCATATTATATGACATATTGACCCAAAAATTCAATTTGTGTTTATATGTTGGGGTCATGGAATGTCGCTCACTGTTTTCAGTCACTGTAACCTTGATCTCAGGAGTCAGGTCTTGAAAAAAGCACCCACAGCAGATCGCCTATATTATTTATGGTAGCAGTTCCATATTTGGTACGTAGATACATCTTGGGACCTGGCGAGTCACCAACTGGTTCCAGGTCACTGTGACCTTGACCTCTGGTTTCAGTTCTAGCAAGGTCGAGCCCAGAGCATATCTGTATATAATTTGAGGTAGGAATCCCAAATTTGGTGTGAGGATATATTTTGGGATCATGGCATGTTGCATACACTTCTGGGTCTCTTTGACATGACAGCTTGTACATAAGCATGTTTAAAATACTGTACATTTAGTTTTATAACTTTAAATCATGTCATGATTGTCCGAACATGAATGATCTGGCGCAATTGGAATGATATTGGCCCACTTCACATTGAACTAAAGTAATAAGGTTGCAAAGATCAGGAATCGATACAATCAAGTACCACACCTGACCCAGGATACCAATGGGAAAGTGACAAACTCACAGAAGACACCACAAACGAGAGCCAAGAGGTCAGCCCTTTCCCAGCAGGTGACCACAAAGCACATATAAACAGACGCGCACAAAACATAGCAAACACAAGACAGAACAAAAACAAAAAAGATCCACAAAAGAAGTACCGCCTTGGAACGGTCAGTTGCTACTAAATTTCTTACGTAATAGATGCGTGCGCACGTTTACACCCGAAAGGCTATAGTTGCAACCTTTTAATTAGTTGTCAAATAAACAAAGTGAATAGCCCTGTATGCCCCTCCCTCAATTCTTCATCGTAGACAAAAAGGGTGTGCATAAACTGCACAGCCTACTCTAATTATAATTACGAATAAGAGTGGCTGCAAATAAAACACATCAAGGATTTATTTTGTAAGAGGCTATTGATAGATCTTGAAACCATCTTGCTAGATAGGTCTAGAGGAGGGAATCAGACAAGCTACTAGAGTAACTGTGCTCTGACCCACTGTTGATCTATAGTAGTTTGTGATGTCACTAAAGTAGCGAATATCGATGTTTTAATCAAACTTCAGTTACTATAGTAGGAACTATAGTTCGATTCGAAGTGGCCCATAATAATTGTCATCAGTCAACTATATAGAATAGCTACCAGATGATAATAAAAGTGGTCATTAATACACATAAAATATTGTAGTAATATTTTTTTTCTTTTCCAAATCATTATGGTTATGTTCATCGCTAGTCTATAAATGTAATTGTCTTCAGTGGAGTTGTGTGATTATCAGAACTTAGCACCAGCCTATAGACTAGCATCAAAGTAGGAATATGTTTATATGGAAAAATTGAAATGACTATTTCAAAAGTTCTAGGCCTTTGGGAAAGGCTGTCAAATATACAACACCAAAGAGATCGTTACCAGGCTACAGGGACAGTTAAATATGGACACAGGTCTGGTTAACCAAAAATGATGACCCGACGTTAAGATGGCAACTTACGTCGAGTGTATCAACGATATTTGCATCAAGGATATGCATTCTGGCTGGCTATCGTCAATTCCAGACAAATAATAGGGCTTCTAGGGTAATTTGTATCCAGATTTTTCACAAAAATGTTTCAATACAATTACTCTAAATCATTTCTGATTTCTAGACAAATTCAAATTGCAACTTTAGAATCTAAGGGTATTGCTATTCGTTAAACTGTTGTCCTAACATTACTTATTATTTTGGCATGAAATTAAAAACATGTTTTGCTGACATGTTAATGTTTGTTGTTGCAAAAATTAAAAACTAGAGGACCTGAAGGTCCTGAGGCGCTCACCTGATCTCCTTAATAATGTTACAATAGGTCAAGGTCAACTACAGCTTATAATGGAACACATTTTGTTTTACCATATATGGGGATTGCAGACATTTTGGTCAAGTGACTTAAACAATCTAATGAATAATCCATTAAACAGCCCAGTGATTTCTGAGAAACAGATGTTTAGATAGGTGTGTGGCAGTCCAAATGAGTGGCCTTGGATAAAAGGTCACAGGTCAGCTTGGCTTTTAGTACTTAATACAAGATTTTTCCCCAATAAATGCATTAGGAATCAAATTTGACCTTGCCATAAAGTAGGTCAAGGTCAACCTAGATTAATATTTTGTGGAAATCTGGTAGGGCCCACATCCCCAATGCTACATACCAAGCCCCAAGGCCATTGGCCTTTTGGTTCCAGAGAAGAAGACATTTAAAGGGTTTTTACCATATAAGGGGCGTGGTGGCCATCTTGGTCATGTGACCAGTACACTTGGTATAAATTTTGGCTAACCTATCATAAGGATTCTTCATATGAAATTTGAGTTCAAATAGCCGAGTGGTTTCTGAGGAAACTATGTTTTGATGTGTTGATGGGACTCCAATATGAGCAACCTTGGCTGATAAGTTAAAGGTGAACATGACCTTTGAAACTTATTTATAGCCATTGTCTCATTTGGTTCCACATATCAAGTGAGAATAATGACTGGCCTCAACATTTTTCAAAAAATGAAATTTTCAAAAAAAATCCCATTTAAATGCATTTGGAAGCAAATTTGACCTTGACGTTAAGTAGGTCAAGGTCAACTTAGGTTCACCATTTGAACAAACTTGGTAGGCCCCACATCCTAAATGCTACATACCAAGTCCCAAGGTCATCGGCCTTCTGGTTCTGGAGAAGATTTTAAAATGGTTTTTACCATATATGGGCATGGCGGCCATCTTGCCATGTGACCAAAATATTTTGCATAAATTTTTGCTTACTTATCATAAGGAGTCTTCAAATGAAATTTGAGATCGATTGGGCCAATGGTTTGTGAGAAAACTATGTTTTAATATATTGATGGGACTCCAATATGAGCGACCTAAGCTGAAAGGTCAAAGGGCAACCTTGACCTTTTGAACTTATTTATAGCCATTGTCTCATTAGGTTAAACATATCAAGTGAGAATAATGACTAAAGCTTCCACAGTTTTCAAAAAATCAACTTTTCAGAAATTTTCCCATTTAAATGCATTAGGAAGATAATTTGACCTTGACGTTAAGTAGGTCAAGGTCAACCTAGGATCATCATTTGGACAAAATTAGTAGGCCCCACAACCCAATTGCTACATACCAAGTCCCAGGGTCATCGGCCTTCTGGTTCTGGAGAAGAAGATTTTTTAAGGGTTTTTACCATATATGGGTGTGGCAGCCATCTTGGTCATGTGACCAAGACCATTTGAACAAACTTTCGTTCCCCCATCCTGAGGAGTCTCCATATGAGTTCAATTGGCCCAGTAGTTTCAGAGGAGAAGATGTTTGAAAATGTTGACGGACGACGGACGGACGGACGACGGACGCGGGAGTAACTGGTATACTATTAGCTCACCAATGAGCCTTCGGCTCAGGTGAGCTAAAAATTGATACATTAAAAATAAAAAATTTTTATTAATTTCATTTTTTGCGTTTTAAAGTCCTTCAGTGTATGGCGCTAGGTGCCGCTTTAGATAACTGTTTTGTATCTTACTGACCAACTCAATAACTATCGTTGATGTTCGTCTATGAAGTGGTTTTAGTGCAGTGTAAAAAATAACCAAATTTGGAGTTGCTCCCAACATACAATGTGCACATGCTATTTTTAGACTAGGCAAGCCCTCCTTTAAAAAGGAAAATTTATTTTCAACTGTTTTCCATATTGTCTAGGCCAATTTTTTTAACATCTGTAGATATTCAAGCATACCAAATAACATAATTTACATAAAAAAAAGTGTAAGAATGTAAAAGTTTCAGGGGATTGAAGAGGGGGTGGGGGTGTTCTTCGATTTGATTCTTTACGTCCCATCAACAATCAACAATCTTTCAGTTAAACAGGGACGGGTCTTCCTGGGTACTAAGCTAGGATAAAAGTGTATTTCTCAAGGACCACAACGCAGTGACGCCGAAGAGGATCGAACCTGCGGCCCCTCAGTAAAAGATAATGATAAAGAAGCTTTATTTAATGTCGCTTATAATGTAACAGACAACATTAGCTCATGAGCTATTCTGCGACATAACAATTATATCTTTAACAGATACTTACCTGTCTTTATCTCCCTAGCACAACCCCTTTTATGCGAGCGTCAGCCAGTGACCTATATTAGAGTGACTGGACACTTCATTTTTCAGCCATATAGGTATGTCGTGGCATGTGTCACGTGACTAACGCCTGGTGCGCCTTTTATCGTACACACTCAAAATGGTGATGCAGCTTGTGAGACCGCTGCATTTATAGGTACTTTAAAGAGCGTAATTCGTCTTTAATATCGCTTATTGGTAAATATTGTTAATAACAATCGAAAAAACATATATTCACCATATCTACATTAATTGCTGGTTCCCGCTTTACAGGTGGTCAGTAATGAAAAAACAGGTAACCAGTACCCCCCCCCAATACCTGGAAATTGGGGGGTTCTGGTTACCTGTATTTACATTACTGACCACCTGTAGACAGGGAACCAGCAATTAATGTAGATATGGTGAATGAAATATTGCTGAATGCTTTGTTTCTGCAATGTAAAAACTAATCCAATTGAGTTATGACCGTGTAAATAGCGGCCGATTTTAAGAAAGTTGTGGAAATCTGCAAAAAATGGCTTCAAAAATACCTCTTTCACTCTGACGAATAAAGCTTCAAACATGGCTGTATCTGTGTCGCGATTTATCAATATTCATAAACTAAGATGTCCAATGATTCATAATTATCGTTATTTTATAATTTCGGTGTTTATAAAGGTGTTAAAAGTTTAGGTTAACGTAAAGAAATTACGCTGTGTATTCCAAAACAGCGGTAAAAGCCAATCGTGTAGATAAATGATATCGAGTTTCCCTCATAAACCTGTGTTAGATACACGACAGTGTTATTTGAGTTGAGTATTGGTATTTTATTGGAGTTTCTAGTCACTCTTATATTGGTCACTGCGACAGCAAGGGAGCTGCTAGTACCATTTTTACACCTTTGGTATGGTGCGGCCTTGGGATTCGAACCCACGACCTCCCGCTCCGAAAGCGGACGCTCTACCAACTGAGCTATCGAGTCAAGCACTCAACAACTACGCTCCCTAGGGGGTGGGGGTGTAGTGACCCCAACAAGGCCGAATCTTTACTGGAAGGAAACGTAGCAAAGTAATCTGAAGATATTCCCAAAGTCAATGAAATCGAATTACGTAAAAAAAATAACAGCTTATCTGATATTCCTTACCTGCGTTGGTTACCTAATTACAGTAAAATCAAGGGGATTCGCGGACTCTGGACAGTCTACACGAATTTCGTCAATGGCGAACCCGGAAGTAAAGTTGACCACGCCTTCTTCACAATGCTCACTAAATAATTTTCTTCAAGGTCATAAATTCATTATTTAATTTAAAAATAAATGTTATGTGCCCTATTTTGAGCAAATAAATGTTGATGAGTCATTTTGAAAAGATATATTGTATTTAATAATGGATTGTTTTTTTTTAATATATGATTTTCAGCATATCTGCCTATTGTGCATCAAGTGCGAACTGAAAGTAGATCTTGGCCACGCACTTTTTAGGTGTGTTTTGCGAAAAATGAAAGCGAGTGTTTTCTTTGTTGTTTTTGTTACTCTTGGTGTGACAGTCAAGACAGAGGATGAAGACGAAGGACCTGTCGTTCCACCATCCTCATGCGAAGGTATGTAAGATCGTGTGTTGTTTTTAGTTCAACTTCAGATGTAACTCTACAGACTAAACTTCCTTGTCTGTCTCCCAGTCCATAAATTGAAGTTGTATGGAAAATAGAACAACAATGTATTTCACAAGAGTGCACCATGATACATGCTTATAAATATTATGTCAGTCACAATGTATTACTTTGCAGCATGCTGATCAATATTTTTCTGGATTTTTTAAAATTTAAAAATGCCATGATGTGGAGCTCATTCATTGGCTGATTGAAGGATTGAATTTTAATACATTCATAAGGGTGGCATAGAACTCTTCTGGCAAAATAAACCACAGACAGTTATCTAATGCGTCACACAGCACCATTAGTTGGAGGTACTAGCTTCGGTCTTTATCATTGAAAGATGCCAACTTTCAGCTAACATATTCCTGAATAAAAAAATTTCTCACACAAGCCACATAAAAGAATCTAAGAAAAAAGTTGCTTCCTACAACATATTTCCGTTGTTTGTGGGTTTTCTCAGCTGTTGATACATTGTTAATTAAAGTTTTCATAATATGATTAAATCCCACGGTTAAAAACCATGGTGATCTGAGTTTTTCACTTAGTTGATGAAACAATATGGCTGCTGTGACGTCAGCCTGACCTTCTGAATTGCAGTCTCTTTTATATAATACTATGTTTGGGGTCTATAGGAATGGATCATGTTATAAAAGGATGTTTCAACAAAAGAATTATTAAAGGGCAATTTCCATTTTATGACCGTCATTTTCCTTTTATTCCTTTGGAAAATAAATTATCATTTTCCTGTTATTCCTTTGTAAATCCCAGGGTAAAAAAAGTGGGAGCCACTACTCGACCATGTCATATCCAATCATGTGTTATAATGAGGTGTGTCAAGAGCCTGCCCTGTATTTTGATATGGAAGGAAATTAAAACTATAAAAATAAAGTTTAATTAGAGTGAATGAAATCAATATTGAACATGAGGATTTTTTTTCATGATTTTTTGATAATTTCAAGCAGATATTAGGACAATTAGGCCAAATAAAAAAAATATTTCTCAGGCCCTCCCTTATCTGTTTCAAATGCCCCTCATCTGTCTTTTTTCAGACTTGAATAAAAAAAAGTGGCCTCATTTGATCCATTCATATCTCAAAATCAAAATATCAACATTTTTATTATTTAATTGAACAAAAAAGGTACCTCATTAGTTTTCGATGAAATAAAAAATATAATAAGTGGCCTCATTTGTTTTTTGGGGAAATAAAAATGAAAATAAAAAACTACGGGCCTCATCTGTTTTTTTAAAAAGTGGCCTAGCTGAGAAACACTTGTTTATTTTTTTAAGCCTAAGCACCCAATCCTCATTAACACCCCTGTCTGAGGGTTAATTATGAAAAATGTCTGTCCTTTTCTGAAGCTGTCACGCTCTACCAGTAGGACTTTACTGATGGAATATTGGTTCGCTATCTTGATATGTTCCAGAAAAGAGTTGATGCAGGATAAAATGGGTGTTGGTAGTAATGGACAACAGTATGCATCCATCTATATGAAAGAGGATGCATGCATAATAATAATAAACAAGACTATTGCTATAGGTAAAGTGCCAATCACGACTGCAGCAGACGACAAATTATATGACATCTTTCTTAATTTTCGAAAAAATAAAGTATGATATTTCATGAGAATTATCATGCCTTAGGCAAAAAAAAACACAAGTGTTATAGATTAAGTGTTGATAAAGATACATGTATCAATACATAGCATATATATATAGAAATAAAAGTATCCTTGTGTCATATAGATAATAAAAGTATCCTTGTGTCGGTATAGATGAAAATATATATATATATGTGACTGGTGTATCTCAAGGGTTGGAAGTTTGATTGCAACAAAGCCATTATTTACAATGTACTATTTTGTAAAACATCACCACATTACTATTCAGGCTTCAATTTGTCATTTTCAAATTTTGATTTCGGGGAACTTATTAAAAAGGACCTTGTATGTTTCAAAGAGTCTACTCCCCCCCCCCCCCCCCCTCCCCCCTACGCACACACATACACAAGCACAACACTACCAACCACAAACTGTACATAATTTTTAATGCTTCCTGTGGAGAGTGATCACCTCATCTCCCCTTGCAGTACAAGTAATACTAGTATTAGATTCCAGAACTGGAGATATTGCGCAACACCAATTCTAGAGGATATGTTCAGTTTAACAGCAAAATCATCATCAAGTTTTTGATCAACATGCAAGTGCAGGAGCATTATCCACATCAATTGACCTCCCTCCAGATAGCAGCATACATAGCAAATGTTAATTTATCTCCTATTGTGGGATATATACCCTGGAATATATATATATACTTATATATACAAAGAAAAAATAGAAAGAAGAAAATAAGTATATATCAAGATCAGATAACTTTATATGAAAAGGCTCACTGATTTACACAGAAAACAGTGTTACACTTTGTGTAGTGTGAATCCAGTGTATTGACCAACTTCATGTGCGGATCCAGAGGGGGGATAGGGGGTCCGGACCCCCCCCCCCCCCCCCCCCATAGAAAATCACAAGCTCTATGGGTTTCTATACAAATTAGCATTAAGACCCCCCTGGAAAAAGTTGGACCCCCCTGGAAATGTTGGACCCACCCTGGAAAATGTTGGACCCCCTCTGAAACCTTGGAAAATTATAGTTTTCTTTTAAAACCATTGATAAACCATTGTAAAACTGTAAAATAAGTTGAGGACTGGTTGGGAAACATCTGACATACTACTATAACTTCACCCTTAAAGAGCCAATCAGGACTGCAGCAGAATACAAATTTTATGATTTTCCAAAAAATACGGTATGATATTTCATGAGAATGAAAATATCATTCCAGCAGGTTTTTATTTTTATTTTTTATTTCCCAAAAAACAGATGAGGCCACTTTTTTTCTTTTTTTTTCATCAAAAACTAATGAGGCACCTTTTTTTTGTTCATTTTAAGCATAAAAATGTTGATATTTTGATTTTGACATATGAATAAAATTCATGAGGCCACTTTTTTATTCAAGTGCATTTGAAACAGATGAGGGAGGGCCTGAGAAACATTTTTTTTTTTATTTGGCCTTATTTGTTAATTTTGAAAAAGCAGCAAAATTTGAAATTGTAGTCTGCTGCAAATTATAGGTAAACACACTGGTAAATGTATATGTCGATTTGGTAGTATTTACGCATATTGCCGGTACTTCATAGACCGGAAGTGGTTGATATTGGTGTTAATACTATAAAGAAAAACATGCCATATGCCTAAAGGACTATAGACTTCAATCATTTTTTAGTATTCAGTATGTGCATGGCGTTTTATGTAAGCATTTAGGGATAGATTCGAGTACCGATCAATCGCCATGTGAATGCCAAATAATTAAAAATGATCTAATTCTATAGTCCTTTAGGCATATGGCATGTTTTTCTACATATAGTATTAACACCAATATTTACCACATCGGTCTATGAAGTACCAGCAATATGCGTAAATACCAGCAAATCGACGTATACATTTACCAGTGTGGGAAAGTGTTGATAAAGATACATGTACCAATACAAAGCATTTGGTTTCTTGTGAAACTACAGGTGTTAAAGAATTATCAGACTGAAATTTGACCTAAATAGTTTACTCTTATCTTGTATGTTAGAAAAAGCCAAGACAAAATTAATCTAGATATTATTTGTCAGAAGTTTAAGCTTTCACAAAAAGTGTGGTCTATTTGTTTGTTTTTTTGATTTGATTATTTACGTCCCAGTCAACAATCTTTCAGATATATGGGGACGGGTCCTACTGGGTTGAACCAGTACTAAGTAAGGATTAATGCTGAACTTTCTTTGAGAAATTATATAGCACCAAGTTTGCACAATTTAATGTTTTATCAATACCTTTACGTTATCGCATTTAAACAGTGTTTTTATTGGAATTTCTTGAACCACATTTACAAGTTAGCAGTTAAAATGCTAAGACAAATATTGCTGAATTTAACATCTTCATGGCTATAGAGCATGTGCGGAAAGTTAAAGTTTAACTTCACTGTTATATCAAAAACGTGTTGTAACATTTTTCAGTAACTTAAGGTTTTAATGTCGTAAATACCTTACCTGCTATCAATAGCTACTAGCTCCCAAGTTGGGTTAATTTATCTTGAATTTCTGAAGCCGCCACCTGCCCTGTCTCGGATTAAGTCTGACCCGAAGCACATTAGTGCCGCGAATTAGCTAACCCGAAAATAATACCCCAGAATCATTCTTCTTCCGGATAGCGTGATAACTAATAATAATAATAATAATAATACTAATAATAATAGGCTTTATTTTCAGAGGGTAACACATTTAGCAAAAAAAAAAAGCTAATCTTCCATGAGGCCCTCTATGAACTACCACCAAAAAATAATACAAGTATAAAATACAAAGATGATTTACATGTATACAAGATAATACAAACATCATGGAACACTTTCAAACCTACATACACACAGGCATACTTTTTTACATAAGTATCATATATATCATACCTCTAGATACAAGTGATTAGTAATACCAATTTTATCTACATACATGGGTTCTCAAAGAAGCGTCTCAATGAGACGCTTCTTATGAGCACTAAACTAAATAATTAAACTGGGGAACAAAACATATTCACAATTTTACGCTCAAAATTATGTTCATATGGACATATAATTATATAAGTTTCAAAGATTGAAAGATAGACTGGATTTCATCCTCTTAATACAATGTCTATGAAAAGAGTCAACAGTTTCTAAATTCTTTAAACAGTCTGGTAAGTTGTTCCAAATGACTGGACCTGAATAAATTAAGCTTTGTTTGAACATTTCTTTTTGTGGCTTTGGAGTATAAAAATCCAATGCACCTGTTGATCTTTAGAGACTGAAGCGTTTCATTAAAAGGTCGAAAAGAGAACATTTGATTTACATATGAGGGTAGGACGGATTTAGAAACTTTAAACATAAATTTAGCTTTCCTGAGGAAAATGCGTTCATATATGTTTAAAATTTTAAGCTCATCCATACTGTTGGCAATGTTATCATATTGGTAATTTACAATGATTTTAACAGGTCTTTTTTGTAACCTATAAATTCTGTTTAGATTATATTGAGATGTTCCTCCCCATATTGTAGAACAATAGTCAATGTGGGGTTGAATATATGTTTTGTAAAATTGTACTCTGTGTTCGGTGGATAAATTATCCTTCAATTTGGATAATAGCCATAGATTTGAAGAAATTTTCTTAGCAATAAAATTAATATGAATAGACCAGGTTAGATTGTTATCAATGCGAACACCAAGAACTTTCTCATTTTCAACTAAGTTCAAAACATCATTGTTGTAAGTTAGAAGCAAAATGTCATTATGAAGATGTAGACGTTTTTGAGAGGTGGTAATTAACATTGCCTTGGTTTTTTCTGTGTTTAGTAACATTCCATTGAGCTTACACCATTCAGAAAGATTTTGTAAAGCTATCTGCAAGTTTTGCTCAATATAATCTTGAGTTTCACCAATCATATACAATGTGGTGTTGTCCGCATAAAGATCGGTAGAGACATTATTGGTATATAGTTGTAGATAATTTATAAACATTAAAAATAACAATGGACCAAAGATTGACCCTTGAGGCACACCAAACAAAACATTCCCATGTCTTGATTCAATATTATTTTTGATGACTTTCTGCTTCCTTTCCAACAAATAAGAAGAAAACCAATTAATTGTTTTATCTGAAAGTTTATAGTGTCTTAGCTTTTTAAGCAAAAGTGTATGATCTACCAAATCAAAGGCTTTCTTTAAATCAACCATGACCATACCAATTATCTGACTGTTATTTATAGCTTCTAGAAATTTGTTGATCATCTGGAGCATGCTGTTTCACAGGAATGATTGGGTCTGAAACCTGATTAGACTGACATTTTGGATTTTCTTAACAACTGTTCATTATCTTCGCCTTATTCCCGCAGGGTTGTCCGATAAGTATCTGTGTTTTGTATCTGTGTTTTCTGTTTTCTCTTTTTGTAATTATTATGCCCCAACATCACGGTTCATGTGGACATGTCAACGGCGAATCGGACTCCCATCACTCTTGCTTGTCCTGCACTGGCTGTACGCCGAGTAGCAAAAGCACTTAAATTTCTTAACTTTGGATATTCAATTAGAAGATGAATAAAAGTATTTTATAATGGAATATCATCAGCAGTTATACAAAATGGCAATCTGTCTTCTTTTTTCTTAATTAGTCGTGGATGTCGGCAAGGTGATCCTCTATCGCCATATATATTCATTATTTGTGCCGAGTTCTTATCAAATAAGGTAAGAAATAACAAAGCAATAAAAGGAATACATATAAACCAATCAGAGCACAAGATTTCACAATATGCGAATGATACATCAGTGTTTCTTGACTGCTCAGAAAAATCATTGAATGAAATGTTAAAAGAACTGGAAGATTTTGCAAATATATCAGGCCTAAAAATTAACTTTGAGAAGACACAACTTGTATGGATTGGCTCAAAGAAATTTGACACTTCTTCTATAAAAACTAAATGGAAACTTCTGTGGGGCAAGCAAACAATGAAACTTTTAGGCATAAATTTCAATACAGACTTAACAAAAATGATGGAACAGAACTATACACCCAAAATAAGAGCACTAGAAAATATAGTAAAAAGGTGGGAAAAAAGAAACCTGACACCATTGGGAAAAATAACAGCAATAAAGGTACTATTCATACCTGCTTTCAATCACCTGTTGATCACTTTACCCAGCCCAGACCAAGAAATAGTTAATCACATTAATAGCATACTCTTTAATTTTTTATGGAGTAATAATGTAAAAATTAAAAGAAAGGTGGTGATTAAACAATATTGGGAGGGAGGCTTAAAAATGGTGAACCTTGCAGCATTTATTGAGGCATTAAAATTAACATGGATTAGAAGACTTCTTCAATCTGATAGTAAATGGCAAGACTTCATCAAATTTTTTATCAAATCTGACAAATTAGTAGGGTGCAGTACAGAATACATCAAGAAGGAATTGATAAATATAAAAAATCCTTTTTGGATAGATGTTTTCCAAAGCTGGATAAAATATAATGAAAAACTTGTTGTTGATGATGAATTCATATTAAAAAGTCCAATATTTTTAACAAAAACATACTGATGGGGGGACAGACTATATATTATGATAAATGGTTCAAAAATGGGGTAAGATTTATCAATGATCTAGTTAAAGACAATGGGGAGTTTTTCAGTTACCAAGATTTTTGGGAAAGAGCAAGAGTACAAATAAATTTTCTACAATATGTTGGGACAATACAGGCCATTAAGACATACATTAAAAAGAAAAAAATTGATATTTTCAAAAAATATCAGAGCCCTTTTATACCGGCCCACTTTTCGAATATAATATAAAAACAAACAAGGGGCCAAGATTATGTATGATATATTAAATATAAATGAGGATAAACCAACAGCACAACAAACTTGGAACAACCTTTATAATAATCAAGAAAAAGACTGGAAAAAGATATATACACTTAACAACACTTATAAGTGTGCACATATCTTCGTTAATACTTGTCAGATCATTTTCAAATTTCAACAAATATAAACGACATGTATGTTATAAAATTGCATTTATTTTATTTCGAATAAAATAAAGCGTTAAAAAATGCGAACGCAAAATTCAAATTTATGGTAAAATCAAAGTTCACATTTTTTCCAATACTTTAGAAGAGACCAAACTTGATCGAATATATCACAAAACAAAGTAAATATCACAATATTCTTAAGTCAAATCCTGCAGCGGCGCCCATGTCTATGTAAACTTAGTAGCGGGTATGTCACCCCGCACTGTTCACTACGGCAAGACAACGACGTCTCATTGACGTCACATAACGCTGAACGTAATTCTGAGGGAGGTTGTTCCACTCGTAGAGACCTTTTGCTCTCAGTTGATTCAGTGTGTCGGAATAGCCTCTGTTCTTCTTACACGGTGGTTTAGTTCATCCCAAATGTTTTCAATTATGTTTATATAAGTCTGGTGATTTTGGGGGGAAATTTGACGACATTTACATCGTTAGCATTCAGATATGCAGTGGTGGCCCTTGCCAGATGGGCTGGAGCAGGATCGTGCAGCAACTGCATTTCTCTGTGGTTTCTCAACAGTGGAATGACCTCCGTATCGAGCACTTCGTGTTTATAGCGAGCTGCAGTTAAGTTCCCCTTTATGAAGACAATGTTAGTTTTATGATGTAAGAACACACCTGCCCACACTATAACAGAACTACCCCCATGACTGGCACGTTCAATTATGCAGTTGTCCTGAAAACGTTCCTCTCGTTCTCTGTATATTCTTGTGCGGTAGAAAACTGTGAACTTTGATTTTACAATATATTTGAATTTTGATTTCGCATTTTGAAAGTTAAAGTTTAAGGAAAATTGAAATTTATGGAATATCATGTCATGAATGTCATCTATATCTGCTGAAAATTTCAAAATGATCTGACTTTTATTTATGAAGATATGGGTCCATTTATATGTGCACACTTATAAGTGTTGTTAAGTGTATGTACCCAATGAAAATAACAAAGTACTGCATGCTACAGTGGTTTCAAATTTGTATAAACCATAACATATAAATCACAAACGTCTACAATATATGGGTATAAAGGACGATCCACTATGCATATTTTGTAAAACTCATGTAGAAACAACTGTCCATC
Source organism: Loripinus fragilis (assembly GCA_964019695.1). NCBI lineage: Eukaryota > Metazoa > Mollusca > Bivalvia > Lucinida > Lucinidae > Loripinus > Loripinus fragilis. The sequence goes on from OZ026516.1 coordinate 77,339,654, forward strand.
TACTGTGGGATTGCAGCATAACAAAAGATTTTTTTAAATCTTTTTTATCATGGCTGCGAAGTTTCCATATTTATATAGAACTGTCTGAAAAACTATTCTTATTTGGACTAGAATCAGGGAAAAAAGTATCAAATGTCAGTAAATTTATTTTACTGTATGCAAAATATTACATCTACTGTTCTCGCTACAACAACCATTCATTAATGCTTGAAATTTTCAAGAAAAAATTATATTTCATGTATAAAATACACATGGAAATAGCAATAACAATTTGGATAAATTTCAAAGTGAATGGAGACCATATGAGGATCTACTTATACATATTAACTCCTTACCAACTAAATGAGCAAATTTTAAATAAAGTCAAAAACCAGAGCCAATCCATATACAGTTAATTTAAACCATACATGCAACCCTTTGAAAAATTATATAGGGCAGACTCCCACTTCCCCCCCCACAGTCCCCATTTTCAAGCTGTCAGGTATACACTTGCATACACATAAAATATCTGTTTGCTCTATTGTTAAGATGTACAATGAAAGATGGTATAATAATAATAATAATAATAATAATAATAATAATAATAGACTTTATTTAAAGAGGGTAACACATTTAGTAACAAAACTAATCTTCCATGAGGCCCTCTAATAAATACATATATACAGTTTTACACAGTGTCTGAAGGTGGTAAAGCAAAAGCTGTTCCAAAAGCGTGCTTCTTAAAAGCGTTGTATGGTTGTTCTTGTTTGATGCAAATTGAGATGCTAACTCTCTCAGACTCTGAGGTTTTACTTTGCTTAACCACACTACAGATATTTGAGCCAATGCATGAGATTTCCAACAATGTGTCATTTTGACATGTGTAGACTCGGACGAGCCTCTGCACCCTCCTTTTAAGCTTAGAAACTCCAAATGGTGTTCAGTCCGTAGCTTATAACAATCATAGAATACTCAAGCAACTACCAAAGGCTCTGATCAGACTGTGCGTATGCGCAGGCTGATCTGAGGCTTTGCTGGTCGCACATACCGCATTGTTGGAAATCTCATGCACTGGCTCATTTAATGATTTTATATTGTAGATTCAAAGTCAAGTGAGAACTGATAGCAACAATACATTTAACTCCTATATAGTCAATAGATGTAATTTATTTATCAAATCCAGAAAGTTACTTTGAGTAATCTCACTTATCTTTGAATTGACAATAGAACAAACAATACAATATACATATTATGTACATGAAAAAAAAAAGGCATTTATTTACATATCAAAGTTAAATCAGGGATTTTTCATCCATTTGATGAAATTCGAGTGAAATGTGTCAGTTTTATCTATCGATTTCAAACCTGAAGGTAAGCTATTCCAAACAATGGGTCCAGAGTATGTTATGCTTTGTTTAAAGATTTCTTTGTACGGCCTTGGGGTAATAAATGAATGTCCTGATGATGATGATCTGAGTGTAGGAATGTTTTCATTAGGTAAACGCTCTTGAAATAATTCACTGATATAAGCTGGGCATTCTCCTAAAGAAACCTTGTGCATAAACTTTGCCTTTCGTAGATACAGCCTGTCATAAACAGTTAGTATTTTAAGATCTTCCATACTTTCTACTACATTGACAACATTATAGTCCAAAATTATTTTACAAGCTCGCTTTTGGAGACGAAAAATTCTATTTAAATTTAATTGAGATGTTCCCCCCCCATACAGTATTACAATAATCGATGTGGGGCTGAATGTATGTTTTATAGAATTGAATTCTTTGAGAAGTAGTTAGGTAATCTTTGATTCTAGATAATAGCCACAGGTTTGTAGTAATCTTTTTGCATACCTTATCAACATGTTGCGACCAAGTTAAATTATTATCTATTATAATACCAAGAACTTTGTCATTCATGATCATATTTAGCTCGTCATTATTAAGATGCAAGGAAAGCTGGTCATTTGTTAAACTTGTTCTTTTTTGATGTGTTGTTATCAGCATTGCTTTTGTTTTTGTGGTATTAATGAGCATGCCATTACATTTGCACCATTTAGCTAAACAATCTAAGGCAACTTGTAAATTTCTTTGGATAGTTTCAAGTGATTTGCCTATAACATAAAGTGTTGTGTCGTCCGCATAAAAATCAGTATTAGCAGAATCAGTATACAGGGGCAAGTCATTAATAAACATGAGAAAAAGTAGAGGGCCCAAAATGGAGCCCTGTGGGACACCATCAGTAATAATTTCATCTTCAGAAAATACATTGTTTAAAGAAACTTTTTGCTTTCTTTTACCTAAGTACGATGCAAACCATGTTAGTGCTTCATGAGACAACTTGTAATGTTTTAACGTTTTGAGCAGAACATTATGATCCACAAGGTCAAAGGCTTTTTTGAAATCAATCATCACAGTCCCAATTAAGGATCCTTTATTTATACTTTCTAGCCATTTAGAGATCATGCCTATAAGTGCTGTTTCACAGGAGTGGCTGGGTCTAAAACCAGACTGATTTTTATGCAACAAATTAAACTTTACAAGGTATGTCATTAGTGAATCATGTATATGCTTTTCTAAGAACTTTGACATGACAGGTAGAATAGAGATAGGTCTATAGTTATTTAAATCATCTTTGGGACCTCCTTTATGCAGTGGGGTAACTTTTGCTTTTTTCCATTTTTCAGGGAACTGTGAAGTTTTAATACTTTGATTGCAAATATATGTGACGGATTCAGCAATATATGGAGCAGCAATTTTTAAAGACGGGGTCCAATATTATCACACCCTGTAGCTTTTGATACATCAATATGTTTTAAGAACTTTTCAACACTTTCTTTTGAAACTTCTGGAATAGTAAACACTGTACCATCAGGAATTTTGTTGTTACAGAATGTTTTAAGTTTTTCAAAATTTGAATTTTCAATAGGTTCTTTCAGATTTGATGCAACTGAGACAAAAAAATTGTTGAAAGCATTTGCAATCTTATTATGGTCTTCAGTTTCTTGACCATTTATTTTGACTTTTGAAATGGAAGCATTTGACTTTTGTTTATTAATGCCTATTTCTTTGAAAAGTTTCCATATACTACCTGGGTTGTTATTATTTTCATTGATAATTGCAGAATACTGAGCTTTTTTAGACTGTTTGATAAGGCTTACTACCTTATTCCGCCAACTTCTATAGTGTATATCATAGTTTAGAGACTTATATCTGTCTCTGGTCTTTATAGCTTCAATAATGTCGGGTGTTAACCATTTTGGCTGCTGTTTGTGTTTGACTCTTAGAGTTTTTAAGGGCAGATGTTTGTCAACTATTTCTATAAACATAGATGTCCAGGAATCCAATGTGTCATTAGTATCATCAAAAATCTTGATAATATCCCATGGAGCAGATTGTAGGTCATTTATAAATTCCTGTTCATTGAAGGTTTTAAAAGATCTGTAACTAATAGTTTGATGAGAGAGTTTGGGCATTGTGCAGTTTGTTTTTCGGGTCAGAAAGATAGGGAAATGGTCACTAAGTCCAATTTCAGGGACATTGATTGAGCTAATATTTGATTCAACATTACAGTAGATATGGTCAATCAATGTTTGTGAATGTGCTGTTTTCCTTGTTGCATAATTTACTTTTTGATGAAGGCCAAAAGGCTCTATATATTCTAACCATGTGCTTTTTATATTTTCATTCATTAAATCTCTATTAAAATCACCTAACAAATAAATTTCCTTTTGATTTCCAAGTACAGTTTCCATAAAATCCTCAAAATGTTCATTCCACTGGACCCCTTCATTTGGATGCCTGTATAAATTATATATTATAGATATGATATTAAGTATATATTGTACAATGAATATTATATTGTAACTATGTTATAATAGAAATAAACAGATATACAAAAAAAAAAAAATGCTCATTCTGTGAAGAATGGTTGTCTGTGACTTGGCATAAAGCCATGAATCGTAGGACTTTCCAGAGCTGGAAGCGAGGAAGCAGATCATCTCGATCTTGCTCCCGTGTGTCTGGCTCTGTTGTGTCCGGTCAGAGCGGGGAAAGTCCGGGTATCCGTGATATTTCCCCACCTGCTCCTGACCGCGTGGCTTCTGGCCACATGCTTGTTTTGCTCGGGCCATCAGTCACCTGTGAACTTATGACCGGTCAAGGTATGGGCCACCGGTCACCTTGTGACTGTTCCAACCACCGGGCACCAGTGCACCAGTCAATCAGTCCTGGATGCTACCAGACATAACATGACCGGTCCGGTCACCGGCCAAGATGTAACCGACCCGGTCACCAACAAAGAATTGACCGGCCCCGTCATCGGACAATGTGTGTTTGGTCCAGTCACCAGTCAGGGTGTGACTAGTCGGATCACAGGCCAATGTATGTCCGGTCCAGTCACCGGTGAAGGCTTGGTCGCTCGGGTCTACAGTTATGTCTCCGGTCATCGGCTGCCCGGTCTGATCCCCTGCCAAGGAGTAACCGTTCCAGTCACCAGTCACATCGGCCCGACCTACGGTCCCATCAGGCTTCCCGGATCTTCTGCCAGTCTGGTTGTTCCTTCCAGGACTATCCTACGGGACCACAATGTCCGGTTGGACTTAGACACCACCTTCTCAGCCTTACACCACACCATGGATCGAGGTCGGGTTCCCCCTCCCCCTTCCCGGCATAAGGCCGGTAGGCACAGTCAGGCTCCTTCCCCCGGTAACAGGAACCAGAACCGTGGCCGCCGCCTTGCAGATTTGTCCGCCTCTGGGTCTAGCTCTTGTGACTCCTCGTCTTCTGGGATGAGTCCCCATCATTTCTGATGAAGTTACTGGGATCGTTCTATTTCAAGGCTTAGATCCCGTCGCAGGTCACGCCACAGATCAGGATGACAGTACTTTCGGAGACCACACTCCCAGTGACGCCGAACCTTTTCACGGCATCGCAGGGAAAGAGGGGTGGTTTTATCGCCCCGGCCGTGTTCTCGGTCCCCTAGGTCTCCCAGGAGACTGAGATCTCTCAGGAGATCTCCATCGATCCACGACCAGGGACACTTGACAAATGAATCTGTCACACATGTGCCAAGTACAACTTCTTGTGCTCCGAGCAGGCCTTAATGGGCCATTTGGGATATGCTGAACACTGTGCAGGGGTTTCCCCCCACTTGCAGTATTAACACCTACCCTTCTGGATCATCCGTTCAACTTACAGGCACTTTACAGGCACTTCGGGTTCCTCTACTGTTCCCCGTCGTGTACTTCCTTCGGCTACCCCTGCTAATCCAGAAACTATCTGGATCCAGCAGACATCAGGTCATTTTGTACCTACTAACTAAGGGCTGCCTCCTCAGGCTACAGATTTGCCTTCTGGGCACCCTCCGTCTCCTGCCCTCTCCCTTCAGGTCCCGGCAGACTATCCCCTAGTTTTGGAAGGTCAGTACATGCCTGTGTCTGGTACTCAGCCCTCGGGTTCTTCTGGTTCTACTCAGAACCCTGGCCTGGTGGAAAACTATACTGATAGGGTAGATCCGGCTCACCACGGTGACCCAGATCAGCATCATATCCAGGAGTCTCCCGTGGTTCCTTCTGAGGCTGGCTCAGAGGCGCAAGAACCAGAACCTCATTATCTGGCTTCTATCAACCAGGTATACAAATTAATTTTCAATACCTTGGATGACGATTTTTGCCAGCCACCTATCCAATCAATCATTGGGTCAGCCGTGACAGTAACGGAGAAGGTTGTACGTAGGCGAGAGCCAGACAGAGTAGGTAGGGCTACAGACCGGGTGGACCTTCGCCTCCCTATAGTTTCTATGAAAACATCGGCTTTTGACTCCATGGTAGCTGCTAACAAGCCTTCTAACCAGCATACGAAGGCTCCAAGGGACCTGGCTGAGCCTAAACCTGTTGAGGGCCGAAAAAGCTATAAACCGATCCGGCCACTGGTTTGGATTTATCTAAGCTTCCACCCCGGGACGCTGACATGAGTAAGCTCAACATTACCATGTCAGTTACCTCCACTTCAGCACAGGGAGCTACTGGAGAGGGGGTCCATTGCGCTAGCAAATCAGCTTGATCTGATGGCCGCCGCAGCTCATATGGTCTGAGACCTTTCGGATTCCGTTCCTGAAGAATTTAGGGCCTTATTGATACATCTATCTAGGACGGCTCAGTCTCTTTCTTTTAACTCTGCGTCGTCCATGGCAAAAGATAATCCCCTTCAAAGGGACCTTATTCTCTCTTTGATTCACCTGGGGTTCTTGCTTAAACCCGGTCTTAACTACCTCAAGACTGCCTTGTTTACGGCAGATACCTTTTTTGGCGGAAGGATCCAAGCTGCAGTAACGGCGGACCGGGAGGACCAGATCCAGGGGCTTCCAAGTCCCCTGCTCTAGGACCGGCTGCCAAGACGAGACCTGCTATCCCAGAGAGACAGACTTCATGCGGACCCAGGCATGTTCCACTTACAGGTTTGGTCGTTATCAGGTGATCCCCGCAAAAGAAACATTTTTCTGCACAGGCTTCAGCCCTCATTGCCTCTGCAAGAAGAAAATCCATTAGAGTGGTCTATGACGCTCGTTGGAAACTCTTCTCTGAGTGGTGTCTTCAAAGGAAAATTGATCCCATCAATCCCTCTTCTAGACAAATAGCGGATTTCCTTCTTTATCTCTTTGATGATAAGACACTTTCTCTTAGCTCAATCAAAGGATACTTTCGATGCTGTCACATACATTGGCTTTTCACAGGTCATTTCAGGTGTGCTCACCCTGCTATTTCAGAACTGATCAGAGCCATGGAACTTAAACGTCCAGTTTCTCGTTCCCTCACGCCTAAGTGGAATTTGGCATGTCTTCTTTGGTCACTTACTAAGTCGCCTTACGAACCTCTTGATCAAGCATCCTTACAGTTCCTCACTTGGAAGACTGTTTTTGCTTTCGGCTTGTCGGTCCGTCCATCTGTGCGTACATCAGTTACAAAATTTATTAAGATACAGTTTTGAAATTTCATATATGGTTTCCTCATCAAAAATTAATCACACATATTTTTTTTTTGTAAGTCTGGACTATCCCCCTATGTGGAGTCATGCCCCTTTTAAAGGTCATAATGAAATTTTATAATCAAGATATCTCAAAAACTATAACAGCTATGAGCTTCAAACTTGGTCAGCTAATAGAGCATAATGAGTAGATAACCTGGTGAAAATTTAAAAAAAGGTTATTTTTTTTAGTTATTGCCCTTTGCAAATTTGGACATAGAAAATTTGATATCTCAAAAACTATAACAGCTATGAGCTTCAAACTTGGTCAGGTAATAGTGGATAATGAGTAGATAATCTTGTGAAAATTGTAAAAAAAGTTGTTGTTTTTTGAGTTATTGCCCTTTGAAAATTTTTTTGCATTGAAAACTTTTAATCAAGATAACTCAAAAACTATTACAGCAAGTAGCTTAAAACTTAGTCAGCTGATAGAAGATAATGAGTAGATAACCTGGTGAAAATTTAAAAAAAAAAGTTATTTTATTCTTTTCGAGTTATTACCCTTTGCAGTTTTGGTCATTGAAAACTTGTCATCAAGATATCTCGAAAATTATTATAGCTAGCAGCTTTAAACATGGTCAGTTGGTAGAAGATGATGAGGAGATTATACCTGGTGAAAATTTAAAAAAAGAGTTATTTATTTTTTAAGTAATTGCCCTATATAAATTTGGGCATTGAAAACTTCTTGACAAGCAAAGGGGTGGGGGCATAATGTTATATAAACATCATTTCTGGTTCTTCTTACCATGGCCTCAACCAAACGGAGAAGTGAAATTCATGCTCTTTCTGTTGAAACGGGCCATCTTCGTTTCGATTCCTCAGATGACTCAGTCACACCATTGTGTCAGCCAGGATTCCTTGCAAAAAAAACAACTCCCCTCTAAGGCTTCTAAACCATTCAAGGTCCAAAGTCTTTCTAAGACTTGTGGACAAGAAGATAAGGATAGACTACTCTGCCCAGTCAGGGCATTGAAATTCTACCTCAATAGAGTTAAGTCCATTTGAGGTTCTCGGAAAAGACTCTTCATTCTTTTAAAGGGGGGATGTGTCTGCGGCTTCTATCTCTCGTTAGGTGGCCTAAACTATCAAAAAGGCATAGATTTATCCTTTCTCAAGATTAGACTGCATGATTTCTGAGCCTTGTCAGCCTCCTCGGCCTTTGTCGATCACACCACAATTTCTGACATGCTCCAAGCTGCTTTCTGGAGGAATCCGATTACCTTTCTTTTATCTTGTGCTCTTTTGAACACCAACAAGATAATCTATATCTGTTGAGCCTCCTTGTGGTTGCTCAAACAGTTGTGTCATCAAGGACTTTCACGTTTATCCGCACAGTCAAAGTCAAACCGTATTAACGAAGATTAAACTCCAGCTGTTAAGTTTTTAGACCTAATTTTTCGCAATTACTTTTTTATCTTCAATTTTAGCAAAATGTGTTCGCGATGAAAAAGTATTCAGGAACATCTCCGCCAACTTCTCCAAATGGTACCAACATCCTAGATGCTGCAGGTTTCTCTGTGCTTAGATGCACTCTTTGAACATTTTAAGCAAAGGGCAAATAAATTAAGTCCAAGATGTCAGTCAAAAAGTTACATTGCACCGCCCTAATTCAATTACTAAAGCGATGGATGGCTTGTTCAAATATAATAGAAATCGCACCTGATTCGCTCGTGCGTTATGCTAGTAGGGTCATCTCAAAACCGTTCATTTCATAGCACGTGCACAAAAGAAAAATTGCACGCCATGCGATAACCCAGCCTTTGTTCCTTCACATGAGCCTGCTTTAAGTTGATTCTGCATAAGCATGGTAAATTCTGAGTATGTTAACGGCAGTTTTATGTTTTGCACAGCCTTTGAAAAGCGGGATATGCACCGCTTCCGAATATTTTTTTAAAACTACCCCTTTCTGTCAAGCCTATACGAATTTTACCTGTCAATAAAAGACTTAGAAATTTAGGACGAATTCAATTTATTGCGAAATATTCATCTATATACATAAAAATCTGTTTGCGTCACAAGCACAAGACCTTTTGGAGAAGTTGGCAGAAATTCTCCTCTACAACTTTCATCGCGAACACATTTAGCTAAAATTGAAGATTAAAAAGTTATTGCGAAAATTTAAGTCTAAAAACTTAACAGCTGGAGTTTAGCTGGGAATCCTGGATAACTTTGGGGTTTGCTGTGATGGGGAGCAGTACGAGAACCTTCCCAGCGCTGCTGCTAACTCAGCTATTGATAGCAGGTAAGGTATTTATGAAATTAAAACAAATTTTTCAAGTAAAATACTAACCTGCTATATGTAACCACCCCGCTCTTCGACTAATTTTTGCTCAAATTTCGGAAGAAGAATGATTCTGGGGTATTATTTCCGGGTTAGCTAATTTGCAGCACTAATTTGCTCTGGGTCAGAATTAATCTGGGACAGGGCAGGTGGCGGCTCCAGAAATTCTGGATAAATTAACCCACCTTCAGAGGTAGTAGCTATGGATAGCAGGTAAGTATTTCTTAATTAAAATGAAAATAAATTCTTCTTGAAAAATTTGTTTTAATCAATTATGAAATGGGCTGGATTGTAAGCCTATTATCTCTTTGTAATCTGATTTTCTGTTATGTTATGTTGAATCACCAATGAACAGTAGATTAACCAAGTGATGACTATGTTTTTATGTCATTGACGGCAACTGATTTTTTCAGAATAAGAGCTCTATCCCATCTGTCACACTCAATAGCTTTTATAAGCGTAGGTTGTATGAGAACGATGAAAGACCACCAAATATGTTTATCATTTTTGCATTACTTGTAACAGATGTGAATTTTGCTTACTGATCCCTTTTGCAAATGTTGCTCTCCGCAAATTCATATTTAAATGATGGCGTCTGTTAATTCGCTTTTTCATTTGCCTAAAATCCTGTTCTGGGCATTGCCATTGAAAATATTGGATGATGCAGCAAGGTGAGCAAAAAATACGTAAATCATAAAAAAAATTGCTAAATATATTGTGCATAGGATATATCTGACTATTTTTTTTCAAAAAGTGTGGCTTGTTACGTGCCAGTCGTAACGAGAAAAGAATTCAGCATGTGGAATGTCAGCAAGAAGGACTTTTAAAAGTTAACAAAATTTATTTTAAAAAAAGATATCAATTACAAAAAGCAATGGAAAATATTTATAGAGTCAAATATGTCCAAACTGTCCCTCAGAATATTTATCAACACAAGTCCTTCAGCCGTTTCTGATCCCCAGATTTTGAAGATTTTAAATTCCATATGAACACTTAGTCCAAATCAAACACTGAATGTCACAATGTAATCCAGAAAGAATAAGTCAAACACAAATAAATCCAGATATAATAAGTTAGAATTCCAGCGCAAAAGGTTTTGACTTTTAAATGGTGAAATTACTCCAAAGAAGCCCTTATCAAAATTTACTCTTATATATAATTATACTCTTTAAGAAAGCTCCAGAACAATCAGGTAATAGCTATGATATCATATGCAAAAATAAAACAAAAACATCTATTTTGGAATGTTCAACAAGTTTCTCAATTTTTCTGGACAATTCCAGAGCCAGCTCAGAGCTTCTATTTGGCATGAAAAAGAAAATTCCAGGGAATTCCAGATTTTCCATAAACTTCCATGATAATACTTTTTTTGATTTCAAGATGATTACCGTAGTCATTTTTTCTAGAAAAGTCTAATGACCAAACAAACATCTTGTTTACAACAACTTGTTTACTATTAATATCTCCAATATCCGGGTCAACAGAAACATTGTAAACAACATATCTAACAGATAAACATCATACATGTCACAAGCTATAATAACAATTTACTCATTTTCAGTTTGCAAGTACCTGGCAGTTGAGCTGAGAGAAAGATTGGATGAAACTGGGAAAAGTAAAGAAGTTCTGGAAACCGGACATGGGATAGACCCAAGAAAAAAGAAGAAAATAAAATATAATACATCGTAAGTCATTTCATGCTTTGAAATTATACATTCCCAAGAACCTGTTTATCTTTCCAGGCCAAACTGGAACCCTCAGACAAGACAAAGTGGGGCAGATTTGATTACTAAGTTATTAAAACAAGGTTATATATACACTGGAACGTCTTTAGAACGCGGTACCTGGAGGCCACAGTCTGCCCACAGCGTAGTAAGTGGTCATGATCACTACAAGGCTTTACTCCACCCACCTGCCCATGGCATATCAATGTTTTTTCCGTGATGCTGAAACACTTCCGCGATGCTGAAACATATCTATCAACTGTAGCATTATGAATTATGATGTAAGCTACCTTTATTTCCATGTCAATGAGAGCTCCTATGATTTACAGCATTAAAATTATCTTAAACTCGCTTTTAAAAAAACAGTTTGCTCAAAAAAATATTCACTTGTTTATAGTAAGGGAGCTAAATACTGCATGGGACATAACGCCTATATAGTAATTGTAAGGGAGATAATGGGCTTTAAACACACTAAAAATAGTTCGCAGATGCTCAATAGTTTTGAAAAAAGAAAAAAGAAAAAAAAAAGTGATTTTTAAAAAGAAAATGATTAGCATTTAATACTGTTTTAGTGAGCTACAATAATATTTTAGTTCTGTTCATTGAATTAATAATGCGGTATTTTGATTTAAAATATGCAAATTTCACAACAATAAACCACTCAATTTAGATCTAACAAGGTGAGAGACTTCCTAATAAATGTTTACAACACACTTCTCAAATGTGTCAAGGACCTCTGACACTTTGATAGGGTATCTGCCTATTTTTCAGATGCTTCCCAAAATTTCCCTTTACATAAGATATCACTGGTTTCCTTTTGAATAGGACGCTTGATGTATTAGAAACAAATTAAGGTTATAATTAGACAGGCAAACCCCTACAACACAACAGGAGACCATACCAAAGGGGGTAGGGGCTGCAAAATTTGACTTCACCAAATCATTTAGAAATCAATTATTTTCACGTGTAAGGGTATTATATTACCAATACTCGATTACAAATCACAGTGAAAGTATTTTTAAGTCCAAAATCATGAGCATTTTAATGATTATTTTTGTTCTTGTATTTTTTATCTGATTTGTTAAGAAATATTTTGAAGTGCAACTGTAGTTCATATTCAACCTTGATGACAATGTATTTACCTGGTGCAATATTATGCAGCAATGTACTATAGCCATTCATCCATGCGTAAAGTACACCTAGTCAAAGGCCATGCAGTTTATGTGTATTGGATAGATACAGTATATGTGCAAAATAATCTACCAACTGAACTTAGTAAAAGGACAGTTTTCATAATCTAAAGAAAAATATGCTAATAACGTTGTAATATTTTATGACTAATGTGTTATGGAAAGGAAGCTTACTTGTACTAATTATTTCATTATACTGGAAAAAAAGGTTTTCAAGAGAGCACACCAAAAATCCAAATGCTAATGTTCGGGCTTGCCCAGTCGTCAGATTTTGGGCTGTGGAATATCATTCCCCCCCGAGTCCCAGCTAGCTTTTCACATATATTATGTAAAATATGGGAACACACTTACGTGCAAAAGGATTAGTTGGGACTCGGGGGTGTGACTAAAACGCTGACTTTCACTGCAGAACTGCTGACCGTTTACCTTATCAAAAGCTGACCAAAAGCTGACCAAAGTGACTAAAATGCTGACCAGAGGCAGTGCTGACCAGACAAATCACCTGTCCCATTATTAGGTTTAATTGGTGATAATTGATGATAATAAACAGTGTAATAAAAATTTACTGAGAATTATCCGTCTAGTTAACCAAGCTTTTACAAAGCCTATAGCTGGAGCAAAGGAGAATGAACTGCATCAAAGTGTGTGCGGCAGTAATGCATTTAAATAATTTGCCTAAGCCTTAAAAAGGTTTGTTTTATCTTTCAAATTTAACTATAAAACGAAAACTTGCAATGAACATCCAATTTAATGTGCTCCTCAGAAACAAGAGCCACCACTATATAGCATGGCTCCAGTCTGATCATTTTTCCTTTTTTATTTTTCCGTTTCTAAGTCAATATCAGGCTCAGCCGAAATTAATAACGGACTACCGATGCATTTCTAATCTTATTTTTTAGAATAGTTGCATAAGAAGATATTGGCAAAAAATATTGACGAATGGACCCAGGCTAGCCACTACTCAAGTAGGAGGGGTTTTTTTTTAGTTCAGAAGGGTACGCAAGTTTATTAAAAAAATTAAACGGTTTCGTCATCGTTATCAAGTGATAACTAATTTCTAATAGACCATGACTTCTGAACTTAAAATTCTGTTGTTGTTTTTTTTTTTCGTTTTTTTAGTAGATGATCTATTCCAAACCATTGGGTCCGAGAATTACAAAGTAGGCTATCAGCATCTAACCACATACAAATTTCGGAATAGATTTCTCAACTATTCCCCTTGTGATTTCAACAATATTTTGACTAACCTTACTAGAACAATACCAGACCTGTTTACTTAGTTACCTTTTTTGCGTACTTTCTACCGACAAGCGCGGATCCAGGATTTTATGCTTATTTCTATAGAAACCCATTTAATCTGTGATTTTCCAGAGGGGTCCGGACACCTATCACCTCCTCTGGATCCACACATGACGCATTTGTGCACTAAAATGCGATCTACTGAAAATAATGTATGCGTAATTCTGATAGGTGCTTTTCTCTTTGGCATTGATCAGAGACAATTGTGCAGATTCGTCTCGCTAAGTTATATGGTATGCTTGTTTTCGTATGCTTCGGATGGCAAGAATAGAAGTTAAGATATTGCTTAGAGTCTGTTTCTTTAAAATATATATCTGTACTTGTGTGATTATTTGATTTTATAAGTAATACACCCAAGAAGGGCAGTCTTTCATTGCTATATTCTATTGTAAAATTTAAATCTGAATGTAGTTCATTTTAAACTGAGTGAAATGTCTTTAAATTTTCTTCTCCTTTAGTCCATAAAATGAAACAGTCATCCAAAAACCGTTTCCAGTTATCTTTGATATATCTAGCGACGTCTTTGTCGAATTTTATTTCAGTTTATACGTACAACTTTTCTTCTAAATGGGCTAGTACCAGAGTGGCATATGTGGGCGCAAACTTTGTACCCATTGCCGTACCTCGAGCTTGCGTATACATTTTATCATTAAAATAGAAATTGTTGTTTTCAAGTATAATTTTAATGGACTCAAGAATAAATTCTTTTGAGAATCTTTCATGTATTAATTCTGGATATTTCGTTAGCCAGCTGTTTATCGCTTTTATGCCTAGATCATGGGAAATATTTGTATAAAGATTTACTACAACAAAGGATACCGGTAGTGTATTTTGTGGTACAATTTTGAGAATATATTTCAGAAAATCTATGTCATCTCTTACGTAGCTCTGTACTTTCGAAATGAATGATTTTAGTAAGATATCAATTAAATTACTCAGTCGATGAGTTTCGCATGCTGGACCTGCCACAATGGGGCGAAATGTCAGATCTTCTGGGCCAAAGTAAGGAAGAAGGCAAAGATCAGGAATGATTTTTTTCGAAAAATTAATTCAAGAATACCATCAAAGTGTCAGTCAGTTTGGATCTAGATCACGACAGCCTGTCCATCATGCTCTGGGTCCAATCTGCTTGTAAAGGATATCAGCAGATGACAAAAGTCACCGTCGGCAAGGAAAGAGTGATGCGCATTATTTGTCTAAGACCTGTCTGTCAAAAATCTAAAAAATATTTTGCATATTGGATCAGTTTGTACACCAACTCAGAGCTTACCCTGGCTCAAAATTTGTTGTAGCCAACACTTTAGCCAAATGGAAAAAGTTGGAGCCAAATGAAATTAACTTTAGCCAAGATTCTATGCACGCTAGGTGCCACTTTTGTTGTCTGCTGATAAACGTGTCAAACAGTCTGGACCCAGATCAGGCCGACAAATAGAGTAAAATGCTTTATATACTAGTATACTAAAACCAAGTTCTAATTGGTCACTTTTCAAACTCATTATTTCTGACCAAACGCTAATAAAATTGAAATGAATTTTTGCCTATATATGTGAATTTAAATGGGCAAACGTTTAGCAGTGTTTTTGAACAGTTTTCTTTTACTTCAAAGTTTTTTGGGTTAAAAATGCAAAAATCGATTTTTTAAAGAAAAAATGGTTTTGAGAGTAGGTTTTTTTTTTTATAAAATTGAAGTTTAGGTGGTTACAAACTGGCCTGTCCGACTTGAAAAACACCAAACAATTGAAATTTTGCTTATGTAGGATTTTTTATGCATTTTTCAAATTTTTTCGAGATTTTTAAAATTCACCAGTGTTTCCTGGTAAAATTGTTAAATGCACTTAATTTTATTTGAACACTGTAGGCCAAACACAGTAGAACTTGATTAGTCCATTTTTGGCGAAATAAGTTTTACGACTACTGTACACTTCCGGTTTCAATTTGAAAAATTAAAAATCGATTTGATAGCATAATATATATATATATATATATATATATATATATATATATATATATATATATATATATATATATATATATATATATATATATATATATATATATATATATATATATATATATTCAATTTTCAAATAAGGACGGTGACGTCTGGTGATATAAATAATCGCTGAAAATTTCAATGCTGTGTCGCTGATATTAAAGCTTACAGAGCAGTGCAAAGTCTCTATGTAAATTGCATGCTTAAAGCTGAATTTCAATGATTAACCTGCTAAAAGTGTTTGTCTTATGTTGTTGAGTAGCAAAAACGACGAGTCCGATGGAATTAAAACTTTTGAGGTTTATTCTTCTTATATCATGCTAGCCAGTAACATCTTCAAACAAACAAAAACGTTAATTTGTGTTATGGTTTATACCGTAGAAAAAGTGTGACTTTTTGAAATGAGGGTACCTTTTCTCTAGCTTAGTCTGTGCAAGAAGTAAACGTCATTTTTAAATGAAATAACTTGCAGAGTCTCGGCAAAGTATTGTTTCACTTGAAAAAAAACATGAATTTTGTATACCCTATGTTTCACTTTCTGAACTAGCGTAAAATGAAAGGTGACCAATTAGCAGTTGGTTTTAGTATACTTTTATAAGACTTGTATATCATTTCTACATGTTTTTCACTAGAAAAGAATCATGTCAAATCTGCATCAGAAAGTATTGTTCACTTTAGATATTTACTAACTTTATTGACTTATGTAAGTATAGAGGGAAAACTTGAGGACCTAGATGAGCAGCAGTCTGAACTAGGTCTACACTGTTTGTGGGAGAGGCTTCGAAAACATTTCAGCAGACAGCCAAATAGACAACATTTTTGTGACAGATGCTTTACAGGCTAAATTGCATCTCATTCTGACTCCTGGTTCGGGAGGATTCCTGGGAACAAAAATATGAAAAGCTCACGATGGACAGACAGACGGACGGAAATATATTTTACAGTTTATAATCAACTATTGAGTTGCTCTAATTAGCGTGTAGATATGATCAATTTGTACCAATTTTATCTCAAAGGAATAAGATCATTAAAACATATTGAGGAGATGATGGCCTGGATAATTTTCCATATTTCACACTCTGTCAATATTAATTATCTAATAATGATCTAATATATACACACGATGTACAGGGTATCTACATGTGGCACCATGTAGGGATCAAACAAACATCATGCAAATGCTGCACTGCTATCGATTAACAGGTTGCACTCTTAATTAAAGGCCAACACTGAGGCTCACCATGAAAGCTTTTAGCACCTATCAGTTATAATTTGCATACCAATACCTTCACATTGATACCATCTGATGATGATAAGATTAGACCAACATGTACACAGAGCTGTGTTTGGAATGACCAAATAAAAAGACTGATAAGCTAACCAGAGAAATTCACATGAAGCAGTTGTTGGTGGATTTTATGCTTTGCTTTTCATTTGACAGACCAGTGACAGACAACTGCCTTATTTTAGTTTTAAAAAAATGTACAAGATTGAAAAAATATTACCAGCGGCTTCAAGCTGTACCCACCTGATTTCAACCGAGATGCAAATGATTTAAAAGCATATCAATTTAAATGAGTACCACAAAAAGACACAATCGGTCAGCCTGAATGCCCAGCATGTTCAATCAGAGTGTTTGCTGCCTGAATCAACGAACCATGGGTTTTTAAAACATTCAAGATACCGTTGAATAGACAGTGAAAAATGATCAGACTGGCTGATTCAGAGGTTGTCATTAAAAGAGTGAAACCTGACCAGACTGTTGGACTGACTCCTAGATCAATTTGAGTCTCATTATATGCTCCAACATATTTGTTTGATTTATAGCTTACTTCACCGTTAGTGCTGAAAAAAAGTGTTAGTCAAGGTACCGTTCATGCATGTACGTGTGCATGTATGCGGCAGTAACACATTTTAATAACTTGCCCAAGACTTAAAATGCTTGTTTTATCTTTTAAATTTTGACAATAAATTTCAGAAATAACAGTTATCTCATGAGAAAAAAGTTGTTTGAAATCTGCTAATAATGAAGATGCACATCAGTCTATGCATCCGCACGGTAGGTTCTGTGCATTCAACTAATACGAATATTGAGAATGTATTGAGCCATACCTGGCCGAGACACTCCAAAGACAAGTGTTCTCGTAAGTTTAAATAGCCTGGGTTCCAGTCTGATCATTTTTCTTCCTTTTTATTGTTCCGTTTCCTGGTCAAAATGAATCAAAATCAATAACTGACTACCGATACCTTTGATGTTGCATCTTTTTATTCTCTTTTTTAGAACATAAGCATAAGAAAGAAAATATTGCCACAATATTGACGACTAGACCCAGGCTAAGTTTAAAGTGCTCAGCTCAGGACCTTTCAGTGGATTTGTTGTACATGCAAGATACACAAATTTACCCATTTTCCCACCAGTCAGACACGTTTACTTCGTCTGAATATGTTCTAAGGTATCAAATATTGCAAAATACCCAGATAAGATTGCTCCCTAAGGATCAGTCTGATCCGGGTTCATAGTGATTGCTTCAATGATCATGATAAAAGTCTAGTCTGAATTACACTTGAATATCTGCAGCAGATGTAAATAGCAGACAACATTTAGGACAAAACAATTTGGTTAAAAGGGGGTTAACTCATTGCATGCTGGGTAATTCATCACACTTTTGTTTTCGTCAACTTACTTTTCAAAATTAACTTTAAAAAGGAAGTAAAAACTTCAGGAACGCTACCATAGTGTATTTTTGTTAGTTTTTTGTTGCTTTACGTCCCTAGGCGACAGCTATGGTCATGGCGGGACGGTCAGTTCACCTAACCACATTTTTTTCTGGGCAAGCTTGAACAAGCGGTTGACAAGTACTTCCTGGACATATTTTCGCTTGTAATTGACAACAACCCTTCTTGAATGATTCAGCGAAAGGGAGGAGAATGACAGTAGAATTATTTCATGATCAATCTCTACGGGCCGGGATCAAACTCGCGACCCTGGAACTGCTGTCAGACACGCATCTGTAGTCAGACACGCAACGTTACCGACTGCGCTTCGCGGCACGGTCTACCTTAGTGTCAACCTTTTTAGATCCAGATCAGCTCCGACCCAATGTCGGGCTTGATACGGGTCCAAACGGTTCGCAAATGCTATCAGCACATGCAAAACATCCCCGTTGGTAAGGAAAAAGTTAAATAGTATATGTATTGTCTGAATTCATATGAATAGTACGTGATTGTTTGGATTACACATGCATAGAATGCATGCATGCCAATCTAGTGGGGTTTAGAGGCCGTCTATATTTTGTCCTCATTAGGCATCAAAGACATTGGCGAAACTACATAGACGGCAGGCTTGTCCTAGCCTTTGCTGTTCGCTATTGTATTTGATAATATATAAATATCTGGCTCAAATGTGAAGTTAGCTTGTGGTTCTAATAATCACATGGCAACACAAAAATGCTCCGTAACTGGAGTGTAATATGAAAAGTTACATATCGAGTTCAACTCTCTGAATTCTGATTAAAAGAGATGATACGATACAGAAGTTGAAATTTCAAGGTCAGGATTTGTCATGTGTAAGATCAATCGTTGTCTCATAGTTTCTGATCTTGTGACTTCAGAACTTGAAAAACTCTCATTATCGGCATCTAAATGCATAATTTTCGTTTTTCGCCACTGTTGGTTTCCCTTGCATTTCAAGTTCTAAACTCAAAATGTTGACTTTCTATTTCAATATTTTGATTGAAAACCAAATTTTTAACTACTGAACAATACATTGAATTGCTTACTTTTGACCGTATATAATATACGCGCAACATCACCATCCAAAATAAAACATATGCATCACATGACAAAAATCCACAAAATACAGTAAACCAAAATCAGCCTGTACAAAGAATGACAGAAACTATCAGTTTCATGTCTTTGCTGCGTGCTAAGTTGGTAGCTAATAATCATTTGTTTCCCTATATGGACAGTGAACCTGGCACACCGAATAGATGACCAGGTGGCTGATCAGAGTCTCCAATCTATTATCATGAATATTAATCATTTTGGTGTAATTTTTCACTGAAAGATTAGATAACATAGAACATGTGTAATATGCCTTCACAGTAACCAGTTGGAGGTAAGACAGTGGGCAGCCAATAATTACCATTAATTAGTGACCACTGTTACAGTTATGGAGCAAAGATGTGTTTCCCTGGGGAAGCAATGTTTGCCTTTTAAGCATTGCTCTGACAAATGAAGCATATGGAAGACATCATAACTCCTAAATAAAATCACAAAAAGATTGAAAATGCAAAATAAAACAATAATAAATCAACTCTATGGTAAGTCTCTTTAATTTCCAAGACGATTTTGTTGTTAGTAATTTATTTTTTTATCTCCTGACAAAATCACAGGTATATAATTTTGGCATAGTCTCTGCTTCCATCCATCTGTTGTCGGTCTGTTTTTTTTTGTCTGTCCAGAACCAATCTCAGTACCTATTGGTCAGATTTGATATACCATGGTCATTGGACAGGCAAAATCCTATATGACACCATAAAACTTGAGTTGTAGCCCTTGTTCTAGTACAGGCCATTATAATGCTGAATAGCTTTTTTGTGTAACGAACTTCACATTTCCAAAGCTATTATATCTCACACTAAGTGACAACTTCTCACCATAGACCATGAATTCCAATGCCTTTAGATAAGCATGGCAGAGTGAAAAATTTCAACCCACCCCTTTGCCCCTTAAGGGGAAGGTCAAAGGTCAAATATTTAAATTTCGCAATAACTAAGCCAGTTGTCAATATTTTTTTACCGAAATTGTTCATGCAGGCAGAGGAGCAATGTAGATATGAAACCTATCAAACAGTATTTTAGTTTGAAGGCCTGATTCCTTTCCCCTGTGGTGGACTTAGGGGGTGGAGCTGAGGCCAAAATTATACTTTTTATGCAATATGGTCATATTGCATATCAAATTAAAGGGAATGACACACGCCGCAACATGGTAGCACAGACACACCCTCAACCAAAACACATTTTTTCTTAAAGTAGTCATGTTGCATACCAAATTGAAGGAAATGGAGTGCAGAGCACCATAAAAGCAAATATTCAGTCCTTACACACACCCTCAACCCCTGGTTGGGGTCAAAAGGTCAAATATTCAACTTTTTCGGAATATGGTCATGTTTCATATCAAATAAAGGAAACGACGCATGCAGCAACATAGAAGCGAATAGTTTGCCCGTCTCATCAAGTCAAAACCCTTTTAGACAGAATAAAACCGTCAGTTTGGGAGACACAGACAACTGTACATTCTAGGCACTCTCATATGTGTTATTTGTATATACAGTATGAATATTTGTTAAGTTATAAAGCTTTGAATCAGTGGGGGCTATATTGGATTTGGGTTGTCTGTCATTCCGTGTTTCGGTCATTCCGTCCGGCTGTCCGTCATAATTTTGTTTCCGCTCAATATCTTGAGAAATACTATATATACTAGCCTAAAGTTCTAACAGGCCACACGCATTTCATTATTTTTCTTCAAAGTGTAAAATGACATGACTACACTTTTTGCACCTCGAATTAGCCAGACGTGTCATGTACCATAGGCAGCTAAGATATCGACAACATGTTCAACAGTACATGCAGGATGTCCATTTGAATAGTGGTACCGCCATTTTTAAAATTCGCATTTTGGCATAATTTGTAAGTCATGACTTTTTGAAATAACCCACTTTCACACGCAAAACGTTTTCATTTCAAAAGCTGAAATCATATTGAACACTATAGTGCTAAAATGAACAATCCATCTGCATTAGACTTGTTGTTATTGGCCAAAGTGTCGAAAATTACCCCACCATCCAATGCAAATTCTTGTGAATTTTAGAATTGAGGGTATGTGTATTCGGCAAAGCCTCCCGGATACAATTTTAAGAATTTCTGGTATCATTTACTAATAGGCTGGCCTATTCGGGAATGAAAATGAAATCTATATTGTGCTTAAAGCTTTCTATAAAATCGATAAAAACACACGTGGCCGGTTAGAACTTTTGACTAGTATAGAATCTAACTAAATTTTGTATGTGCATTTATATTGACATGATCTAGATTGGGATTGTTAGACACAATTTTTTGAACATTTGTACCAGAGTTATGGCCCTTTATTTACGCCAAAATTTCGTTTCCGCTCAATATCTTGAGAACCAATTGGTAGAATTTCACCAAATTTTATATATGCATTCATCTTGGCAAAATCTAGCTTGGGATGTTACACGTCATTTTTCACAATTTGTACCAGAGTTTTGGCCCTTAATTTAGGCCGAAATTTCGTTTCCGCTCAATATCTTGTGAGCTAACTGACATTTTTTCACCAAATTTAAAATATACATTCATAATGACAAGATCTAGCTTGGGATTGTTACATGTCATTTTTCCCACATTTGTACCAGAGAAATGGTTCTTGATTTGTGTCATAGTTTCGTTTCTGCTCAAAATCCTGAGATCCAATTGATAGAATTTCACCAAATGTTATATCTGCATTCATCTTGGCAAGATCTAGTTTAGGATTGTTAGACATCATTTTTTGCAGATTTGTATCAGAGTTATTGCCCTTTATTTACACAAAAGTTTTGTTTCCTCTCAATATCTTGAGAACGAAATAATTATTGATTGAATTTCACCAAATTTTATATATGTGACCCGTCACGCAAAAAGGTACGAGTTGGGTGGACGACGTCATTTCGAGAAAATGCGTCTTAAAGTTAACGTCGCGTCGCGCAAACATAGCACACCTAAGCGTGTTTCAAAAGAGAAGTTTAACGTATTATAAAACCGGATCAAAAGCGTTTATCATGCTGAGATTTTCTGCCAACAGACTGTCAAACATTTTGTATGATATTAAATGTTCCCTTTTGAATGTTCGTAAGTTAAAGTTGGGTCGAGAATCGTCCACGCAGTTTAGTTTATGATTAGATCTATTTCTCATCTGGTTTACATGGTTTCGGCCTACTAATTTAAGGGCAGTTGCGGGTAATACTTCCCACGTTAAAAACTTTTTAATTCTTTGCATACACTTTGTTTTATGTATGGACTGTCAATTTATGAAATGAAAAGGATATGTCATCGCGCTCGATTTTTCATAATCTCACATGGAAGTTTTCAGCATTTTACAAATTTTCTGAAAAGAAACGACGTCCTGAATATTAAGTTAAAATAGTTGTAATCTTTATTTTAATTTCAATTATTACTCACGACATCAAGCTTTTAAGGGAAATTGAAAAATAGTTCTTTTCCCAAGCCGTGGCAAGATACTGAACGATATATTTAAGTTTATCTGATGACGTAGTGATGATGTCATCGGGAAAGAGCGAATTTTTGCTACAGTATTTCTTTAACGAATAATTAAGTGTATTATGAGTACAGCAGAAGTGTTTGTGAAATATTCAAAATGGCGTTTGGGAACTTAAAGAGAATGAAAAAAAACATATGAACAAAATAATTCAGGATTATGCAATGTGATTTGAAATAATTTATAAGCAAATTCATATGGTATAGAGGCTACGATACCTGACTCTCACGCAAACGGCCCAAGTTCGATTCCGAGCGTCGGTATTCCAACTAAATTTTTGCTTCTTTTTATGCTAATTTAATTACTTTTTTTTGCTGTAGACAAAACAAAATTGACAGACCAATAGTATCTGCATATTAAATCCCCCCCCCCCTCCGTCATAAGAT
This sequence comes from Loripinus fragilis, assembly GCA_964019695.1. Taxonomy (NCBI): domain Eukaryota; kingdom Metazoa; phylum Mollusca; class Bivalvia; order Lucinida; family Lucinidae; genus Loripinus; species Loripinus fragilis. Next base: position 77,362,857 of record OZ026516.1, read on the forward strand.
ACAAAAAAATACCGGTTATGCATCCTTCATTAGGAGTTCCCTGACCTGTGGGACTAAGGGTAGCGGGGCTATAATTTTACAGCAGCATCTTGACGGCATTGCCGCGTTTACATTCCTTTCCAAAACTAGGCGAAGTAAATTTACGTTTACCTGCCAGGAATTGATTTACGCTTTTAGCATTGATATGAACGTGAAACAGTCCCGAAGAGCTTCGCATATGAATATACATGTACCATGAACCACGGCACCAAAAGAAATGAACCAGCAATTTTAACTAAAATACAATTGTTAAATTGACAATCCTTATATGCCCAGTGTGTGTTTGCATTTACTAGGAATATTTTAAGCACTTTCGGAAAGCATATGCAAATTTATAACAAAGCATCTTTTCTCGATGTTTAACATGTGTTAACAAAAGAAATTGGAACGTCTTTTCTTGTGTACATGCAAAAAGAAAATGTCGCCGTTGTGACAAAATGTCTTAGGATTCAGCATGTGCCCTCCAATTAGAGGAATTGTGCAAAATATTCAAAATTGCGTGATGGTTGCGTTTTTTATGTAGTGAGTATATACGCAATACAAAATCAGCATTACACAATGCATATAATGCTTAGCGTGCATGGACCAGGACGCCAAAGGCATTTAAAGTACAGTCACGGGATATAATAATTAGCCACTTTGTGACTGCGCCGTTTAAAACATTGCACTTCCAGATTTTTTGCAAAAAATATTATGACGAAGTTAATGGGTGCATTTTTACAAAACTTACACGGATGAAAAGCAAATAGAAAAAAGCAATATACAATTAAATATTAAAATAATTTTGCTTTTGGTTCTCAAGGAGAACGCGTTTAAATTGGACGTACATTTCTAAATATCACGATTCCCATTTACGCTGACGTTAACGTCACCGAAAAAAATGAAAATTTAATTTGTCTTTATGTTTAAATAACTACCATTCGAAAACAATAGACACCAGGAAGCTGCAATAAATATGCTTATTGTGTAAATCACTTTGCTTTCATTTGGTACCTTTTCCATGATTGTATCTTCTATAGTTTTGCGACAATAATTTTTGCAAAAAAAAAACAAACCTGGAATTACGCTAATTTAAACGGCGACGTCACAAGTAGGCGAATAATTTCCCAAATAGGCTAATACTTGTACATGCAAAGTTTTAAAGAATAAGTAGGCTATAAACCGTATAGGTATAGTTTTTTTCACATGCTTATAGTATGCAAGCCTCAAACTTGTGTTTAAGTGCAAAACATAAAATAGTGACAAAACAAATTTGAGAATCATATTAAAACCCATGCACGTACCAACAATCAATATCATGAGACATTGGTATCTGGCAGTCGATGGTCACAACTAAAACAAGTGATTTAAATCAATGAGACTGTGTATTGCATATAAATCACTTACGCATCCGCATGATCTGTAAGCAATGACAAGTTTCAAACCTAGCGGTGCACGTAAACTGTATGAGAGCTGCACACACATGTCACCCGAGCTGAACCACGCACCACAAACAACACAACACTAATACTATGCTGAAAGGCGGGCGACAATAAATAATATACTAGCAGAAAGCTGGTGGAAATAGCATAACAATGTATACATATTCTAATATTTGCTAAATTCAACTGATAATGTAGTAAATGTAAACATGTTTGAGAAAAAAAAAATCGTTTACTTCATGGCTCTGCGACGTTCCCGTTGACGTCAACGAAAAATCAGTTTTTCAGTATTTTGCAGTTTTATTATATCATTTTTCAGGAAGTAAGACACCTTGGCTAATGAATAAATTTTGTTTATTGCGTTTTTCAATTTCCTTTCCAATGGTATCCTTTATATCAAGTTTGATGCAGTAACAACGGGGATAATAATTTTTAAACAACACATGAAATTTGTCAGTGTGATTTTTTAAGTTGACTAAGTTTTGACACTATAGTGTAGTTGAAGGCTAGAAAGAATAGCTAGTGTGAAATTTGAAAAAAAAATTGAGGAGGAAGAATGATTGGAATAATAAATAGAAGAAGACCAAAGAAAATTGATTACAACAAATACATTGCAACGTCCGTTTGCAATATTTTATAGCGCGTGTTAATCTGCTGGATTTATGATGTACATGTAACGTTATAATAACGTCAATAGAAAGTTTGTGACGCTTCAGGGCGGTATCCATCTTCTTTGGACATTTTGAGAGCCAAAATGGTCAAGAACCCACCAACATGTTAATATTTCTTGATTCGTCATAAAATTCTCTATTCAAAAAGCGGAAAAAGTGAATTTCACTATATGACACCCAACTCGTCCCTTTTCGCGTGACGGGTCACATATGCATTCATATTGGCTAGATCTAACTTGCACTTGTTACATGTCATTTTACGCACATTTGTACAAGAGTGATGGCCCCTTTATTTACGCCAAAATTTTGTTTCCGCTCAATATCCTGAGAACAAATTGACAGAAATTCACCAAATTTTATTTGTGCATTCATATTGACAAGATCTAGGTGGGAATTAATTGTTATTTTGTGCTTATTTGTAATAATGCAATGGCCCTGGATTGATGTCAGATTTTTTTTCTGCTCAATGTCTTTAGATTTTACTGCATATTAGCCCATGACCCGCCCACTTCCTTTTGTTTTCAGCCTATCAGTAGCAAGAAAAGGACCATATTCAGCGTGGTATATTTTCCATACCCACTTTTGTGAGACTCATTCTCATAACTTGATGAGAGGAAATTGCTGTCCAAAATGTTAATTTCACCAAATTTAGTTTTATTTTGAGAACTGTGAGAAGAATATTGACACAAAATGGTGTAAATTTCAAATGTTAGCTGTTTCACAGAAAAGAGGCGACGGCAGAAAACACTGACCAGGCTGCACATGTACATTGAAGCCTGGTCAGAAATTACACTGCTTGCCCCAAAATGCTTTTGATAAAGACAGCATGACCAAACGGCACATGAATAAACATGCTGATCTGAGTGTCTCCACTGTTTGAGAATCAGGGTAGAATGCACAAACAGTAGGGACTGATCAGCCTATACATCTGTAACGTGTGATCAATGAAATACTTCCCAGATAATTTTGGAAAAAAAATCTCACAAAAATGCTGCTAATAAAATCCAATTGTCCCATGTGAACGCATCAAGGGCTAAATAAGAAATGAGAGACTCCTAAACGTAATGCAGCAAAATGCTACATAATGTGTATATTTCAGGATGTGAAACCAACACAGGAAACAGCTGGGTCAGGGCTAAATAGGTTATACAATGTTTTGTGTTTGTTATGAAATATACACTCGGGAGCTTTGCTCCCTCATATATTCCATAACCAACACAAAACATTGAATAACCTATACATATCTTTGGAACTTGACCTTTTTACCGCATGAAAAGCGCTGCAGCGAGGCTACAGTCAGATTCAATTTTAGTTAAGTACAGTTTTGTATTGATTTAGCTCTAGCCTTTTTTCACTTATTTAGAGGGTCATTTAAAATTTGTCTGATGTTATATTGTTTTGGCAAGCAAATATGGGGAAAATCTGGCATGGTGCTTTTCTTTGCTTTTTTTGACCAGTCCATTCCGTTTCCACAATACTATGACAAAATTAGATCAAACAGGTACAGTAGCAAGTTAGCAAAAGCACATCTGGAGTCGCGTCATCGCAAGACCACCGGTTCACATTTCAAAGACTAGCCGAACAAGGTGGCGTAATAAGTGACAAGCTCGTCAAAATAAGAGAAACCGCAATCCATATTTAGCAACACAAATTTATTTGAACATTCCCGCTTGTAACGAGTAGGAGGGGCTAAATGGTTGTCAAAAAACCATGATCATTTGGTCAGGAGGCGGAGCGAAACGGTTGTAAACATTAATGTGCCACACCGTGGCAAAAAACTCCGTTTGTGAACACGAAGTCGAGAGGTACAGGCTGATCGGGATCATTATATGGGCACTTGATAGCTATTTAAAGGACCTGCAGACAGCGTGGTGTAACAAGACCCTTGAGCACCAGGCTGATCTGAGTCTTCCACTAGCACACATATCATAGTTTCGTTTGGTGCGGACCCCCAATCCCCCTCTGGATCTGCACATGGCTAGCTACGAAATTTCCACAAACGGCAGCCAATCCAGTGCTGACTTTGTACCTCTCGTAGGATTTTGCGGCCAGAGCAGGCGCCACTGTCAACCAAGTCAATTACAATCAAATGAACTGGTTTACACCACCGTATTATGGATTTGGAGGTTGTTTTCTGGTACATTCATATGCTCCAGGACCTCCTCTGTACACTGTAAAATAAGTTGAGGGCACAAATAGAAACGTTGTCCAGGCTGTTTCCCCCCTGACAAAAACTCCTGGCTCCGCGCATGGAACCTATGCTATCCTAAAATATATGTAGTGATGCGTCTAGGGTACAGGATTGCTGGAATCTTACGAAAACTCTAGTCAGAACGAATATAAATATGCCCTGCGCCCAAATGCTTTATATTTAAATAGCTAGTTTCATACATGCCTGTTTAGTTGACCGTAACCTACAAACATGTGCGGATACAGTGAGGGGGACAGGGGTCCAGCCCCGCTGAAAAATCACAAAAAGGGTTTCTTAACAATACTAGTCTCGATCCCCTGAAAAATCACAAAGCTGCAAAGCCAGCATTTAATGTTGGGCCATCATCCGCCCGCCAGAGAAACGCATTTAATGGCGTTTCGCTGGTCCGCATTAGTGGTATTGGATTCTTTCTCCTCTTCTCCCATCATGAACAAAAAACAACAGCAAAAAAGTTGTCATATCTGTAGATGGACCCCTCTGACAAAGCTGTCTGGATCCCCGCATGACAAATATAGTTTGGTTGACCGTAACTACAAATATCGGCAATTATTTCCAACGGAAGAGGTTTCGTTCCATACATCGACGCAGATATTTCTTTACATTTCTCGCGTTTTAACTATTATTCTTTCAGCGTCAATGTGAAAAGCATACATGTATTTAAAACTCATAGATCCAGATAAGGAAATTTTATAAGCATACATGGTAAGTATTTTCTTACCCATCTATTTAAACTGTGTTTTGGGTGCTCAAAAGAACCGTCTCATTGAGACGGTTCTTTTTAGTACCCACAAAATATGTATTGGATGAGAAATAAAAAATAGCTTTACAATTCGCACTCTTATCTGGAGGTCTGTTTAAGAATAGAAAAAAAAACATATGTATTTTTTCCATACAGAGATCAAACTAGCTAAGACCACGAGCGCGTGTAAAATATGGAAATCGTCACATAACATGTTTTGTCCTATCACAGGGGAGAAATGGGGGCATTGACCCGCCTACGCGTACGCAGGATCACCTGGTATGCAGTTCAACAAGAAATCTAACTGTCTTTGATTTCTGACCGCACACTGAAAAACTTACTGTTTGCGACGAAAATAGTTGGTCGGCGCGTCTTTGTTTCTTGACAGATTTTGTTTGTTTTTTTGCTTTACGTCCCAAGTTTCTTGACAGAGACGCCGTTTTATGAACCGATCACAGAAGTCGTTTTGCTAACTTGCTACTGCGCGGTTGTAAGATAAACAAAATCACTGATTTTTCAGCCAGCTGGGCTTTATAAAAGCTTGGTTAACTAGACGGATAATTTTCATAAAATTGTTATTACACTGTTTATTATCATCAATTATCACCAATTAAACCTAATAATGGGACAGGTGATTTGTCTGGTCAGCACTGCCTCTGGTCAGCATTTTAGTCACTTTGGTCAGCTTTCGGTCAGCTTTTGATAAGGTAAACGGTCAGCAGTTCTGCAGTGAAAGTCAGCGTTTTAGCTAGGCCCGGACTCGGGGGGGAATGATGTTTTAAAAATATTTTTCTATTTCCTATATGTATAATGCAAAAAAATGACCATTTTAGCCCCAAAATAAAGCCGTACATTCATTGAAATAGGAAATCAAATGCAATATCATAAAATAGAGACCAACAGCGAGCTTATATATGAAGATGGAAGCATTTGATCGACTTTAATTTTTATCAAAATTATAGGCAGCGATACACTGTGATTCCCATTACCACCGTCAGAGGTCCTTTGGCTGATTGGAGTTGAAAAGAAAACACCACAAGTGATTAGGTATAATCAATATATATCAAAGTAAGTAAGGTTGCAAAGATCAGGAATCGATACAATCAAGTACCACACCTGACCCAGGATACCAATGGGAAAGTGACAAACTCACAGAAGACACCACAAACGAGAGCCAAGAGGTCAGCCCTTTCCCAGCAGGTGACCACGAAGCACATATAAACAGACGCGCACAAAACATAGCAAACACAAGACAGAACAAAAACATAAAAGATCCACAAAAGAAGTACCGCCTTGGAACGGTCAGTAAAATATTTTACTGGAGGGCTTAAACCGGTTTAACGGCGCCAACCTCACCCTTAATTCAGATGTGGATCAAGACACATAGATATTTGGTTTGCATGAAAGACCCCTAACTTATCAATGCATCATCTCCTAAAACATATAAATCAAGATATAACAAGGAGATAAAGCAAGGATAAGGACTCAACAGTAAATTAAACTGAATACCGGAGCAAAAGATTTCCAACAGGTAAACCCCGGTGGGCCCGACAAACAGCCAAAGCATCAGGCCCCTACCATCTCATCAATAGATAAGTCTTCAAGTCGGAACCATCATAGAGTCTGAAGTCAGACCCACCGGCGTGCAATTAAAGAGGAAAGCAAAGTTGCCAACTGTGATTGGGTTGACTACCAAGCATGCAGTCTGTTGCAATACATTAATGTTATAGCCAATCTTTTTATAATGGGAAATTATTTTAATGAACTGCGCTGAAAAATTATTAGAGCCAACAATCTTCATCAACTTATACACCAAGTCACCATAGAAATCAGGTTCCGAAAGTCCTTGGCGCAAGAGAGATTTAAGTCCAACTTGGAATTTAGAAATCAAATCAAAGTATCGTCTATAAAATTTTGAAAATGTTTTGCGAAGTTTATGATACTGATAGCCTGATCAACAATGGGGATTGGCAGATTAGTTATCGCTTCAGTGAATTGACCGTTTCAGACATTAGGCGCGTTGCTGAATTTCATATGAGGCTTACTTTTTGAGAAAACTTACCTCATCGTCAAAAAGATTGAAACTGGTCTCAAATCAAAACTAAATGCCTCTACTTTGATTTTGATTGGGTCGTACGTTCGAAAAGTGATAGCGTCATATCTAAAAAGGGGGAGATAACTCAATCCTTGCAAAAAAGGGAATTGTGAAGCACGAATTTCGAATCGATTTTTTGAATTGTTAAAACATTATTTTTTCGTAAATTATTTATTTTCAAAAATCAATTTTACTTTTATTTATTTTTAAATCAAATTTGGCTCATTTTCTTCATTTGCAGATATAGCTAATGAGGGATAACTCTTACTACCCTATAAAATGGAACATTTCCCTCGGTATCGTTTCTGATAATACCGTTATTTTTAGTAAAAATGCGTAAAACTTGATCAATTCGACAAAACATATAAATTTGCTATTCAAAAACATGATTAAAAGCATTCTGACATGCTTTACAGCTCGGAAAATTGCTTCAAAGTTGCTACCCCCGTGTGAAAAATACTCTGTTTTCGTGCATTACACCAATGCACTTGATATACTATTAGGCACAGTCTCTGAATGATTTTGAGAAAATTTACCTCATCGTCCTAAAGGATGAAACTAGTCTTCAATTGAAGATAAATGTCTACACTTAATTTTTTGGGGGGGGTCGCACACTCAGAAATGGGTAGCGCCATATTGAAAAAAGGGGAGATAACTTTATACTCGCAGAAAACAAAATCACGAAATATGAATTTTAAAAGTATCAAGTATGGACTTATTTCTGAAGACAAAGGGTCTGACACATTTCTTTATGGTAATTTGGTATGCTAAATCCGAAAATCAATGTTTGCAAGCTGAGAAATGGCGTCTTATTGAGCTTATTTGCATGTTTTCAAGATGGCCGCCGAAATCATACAGAATCTTACATTGATGTTGGTTCATTGTTTAATGTACCTCGTAATATTTATGGGGGCTCTGTGTTGGTCTTTGTTTTATTATGCATCTATTTGTGTTCTTTCTATTTTTGTTAACACCTTGACAAGGAAGAGAATGATAGTTGCTTTGCTTTATTTGTCTTCCTGGTGTCTTGTGACTGTAAGTGTTCTATTCCTCTTCCTCACGATGCCGTGGGTTGATCTACAGTAGTGATTGTGGTTTTTCCTGTTTATACTCACTTACTTTTTGCGTATCTAGTGTCCAGCTATTGTAATGAATGTTTCATTCATAGCACTATTTTGAACTAGGTTCAAGCTTTTAAAGTGATAAACGAGAAATTAGTTTTGAGAATTGACAAGTAGCTTTGATTTAACTGCCGTCATAATGTCCATTCTTCCTAGCAATACCCACAAAATGTGTTACACTATCTAAATATCAAAAGTAAAAGCATTTAAATTCCTTAGTACCCAATGGTCGAATTAGACCAGCCTTGCGTCCACAGGACAACTTCTCATTGTTTTGTGGGACCGCCTTCAATAGACAAAAGTATTGCCCTCAAAATAACCCCATTTGAGCCATGTGAAATTGCGTGGTTTCCATGGCAACAAAAAATGCGCTTCAAAACAGTTTGGTATGTCCCTACAAATTACTTATATCTCAGCAGAAACTCATCCTAAAGTACTAACTTGATAAGAAAATAAAGGTAAGACATAGCAGCTTCATTCAACGGTAAAGATTGATAGTGAGCAAATTTGCATATTCATGAAAATTAATGAATACATTAAGAAATCGTAAAAAATAAAAGGGTGTACCCACAAAGATACTTACAACTCAGCTGCGAATTTTTTAGGCAACCACTCTTGGTACCAAATAACGCCAAATCACTGCACTTTTACCAAATTGTCCATTTAACAAATTTTCTAACATTCTCACTCATAAATATTAATCAAAATATAAGAAATAAGAGAAAATTTTGGAAAAATTGAAAGGGGTGTACTTACAAAATTACGCATATGTCAGTTGCTAGTTATCCTATTCTCAAATTAAAGCCTTGAACTAATTTTTATCATTCTGTGTTCTTATTTCTTTTTAATGTTTTCTTATACATTCATGAGTAAGCAAATGAGATCATTTGTATATTCATCATAGGGTCAACGAGCTATATCTCTTATTTGGTACCATGGTTGGTAGTCCAGGATATATGGCAGCTGAAATATAGGCTATTTTGTAGGTCAAACCACTTTAGTTTTCTACTGTTTTTGACTTTTTCTTTTTATGTGTTCTTTAATATTCGTGAATATGAAAATTAGATATTTCGAATACATATAATCATAGCGTCACACACCTGTATCTCAACTATTATTTGGTACCAAGTTTTGTGGTCTATGATAGTAAACAGCTGGTGTAGAGGTAATTTGGAAGGGATACCACCTTAACTAATCTACCAAATTTGTCTTATTTCTTATGTTTTCATTAATATTTATGGGTATTCAAATTAGATCATTTGTATATTTAACCATTTTCATCAAATGAAAATGTCTCAACTTTTATTTAGTACCAAGTTTGAAGTTAATCATAGTAAGCGGCTGACTTAGTGGTTATTTTGAACGTTAATCACCTTATTTTTCTACAAATTTCCTCTTATTTCTTAAGTATTCATTAATATTCATGATTATATTCAAATTAGATAATTTGTAAATTTAATCATTTTGGTCAAAATGCAATGTCTCAACTTGAATTTGGAAGTTTTGCAGTCTACGATAGTGGGCAGTAGACATATAGGTAATTTTGTAGCTATACCCCCTTATTTTTTCTATCTATTTTCTCTTATTTTTTATGCTTTCATTCATATTCATAAACATTTAAATTATAAAATTCGTATACTTTATCATTTTGATCAAATGGCTATGTCTCAACTTTTATTTGATACCAAGTTTTGTAAGATAGGATAATTATCAGCTAGCGTCATGTAAAATTTTTAGGTATACCACCTTAATTTTTCTACCAATTTTGTCTTGTTTCTTATTTTACATTAATATTCATGAATGTTTAAATTAGATAATTCGTATATTTAATCATTTTAGTGAAATGATTATGTCTCAACTGTTATTGGGTACCATTTTTTATAGTCTAGGATAGGCTGCAGCTGGAGGATATGTTTTTTTGTAGGTATACCCCCTTAATATTTCTACAAATTTAGTCTTATCTCTTATGTTTACATTAATATTCATGAATATTTAAATAAGATAATTCGCATGTTTAATAAATTTGGTTAAATGGCTAAGTCTGAACTTTTATTTGGTACCAAATTTTATAGTCTAGTCTAATAAACAGCAGACATATAGGACATTTTGTAGGTATACCACCTTCATTTTTCTACCAGTTTTCCTTTATTTATACTTTTTACATTAATATTCATGAATATTCAAATTAGATACTTCGTATATTTAATCATTTTGGTCAAAATACATTGCCTCAGCTTTAATTTGGTACCAAGTTTTGAAGTCTACGATAGTTAGTAATAGATATATAGGTTATTTTGAAAGTATACCACCTTAATTTTTCTACCAATTTTCTCTTATCTCTTATGCTTTCATTAATATTCATGAATATTTTAATTAGATAATTCGTATATTTCATCGTTTTGATCAAATGGCTATGTCTCATCTTTTATTTGGTACCAGGTTTTGTAAGATAGGGTAGTTAGCAGCTAGCGTACTGGTAATTTTGAAAGTATAACACCTTTATTTTTCTTCAAATTTTGCCAATATGTCTTATGTTTACATTAAAATTTTTGATTATTTAAATTAGATAATTCGCATATTTAATCATTTTAGTCAAATGGCAATGTCTCAACTTTTATTTAGTACCAAGTTTTGTAGTCTAGGCTAGTACGCAGCAGACATATGGGACATTTTGTAGGTATACCCCCTTAATTTTTCTACCAATTTTTTTTCTTATTTCTTACGCTTACATTAATATTCATGAATATTTAGATGAGATATTTCGAATATTTAATCTTTTTAGTCAAATGGCTTTGTCTCAACTTTTATTGGGTACCAAATCTTGTAGGATAAGATAGTTAACAGCTGGTGTAGTGGTAATTTTGTAGAAATACCCCCTAATTTTTCGACCAATCTTCTCTCAGTTCGTATGTTTTCATTAATATTCACGAGTATGCAAATTAGATAATTCGTATATCTTTTCAGTTGGTCATTTTGCCAATGTCTCAACTTTAATTTGGTACCACGATTCTTAGTCTGGAATGATAGCGACATATAGGTAATTTTCTAGGTGACACCCCTTAATTTTCAACAATTTTTCTCATTACTTACGTTTTCATTAATATTCTTGAATATGCAAATTAGATAATATTAATATCTAATAAGAGCGTCATATTGCTGTTTCTGAAATTCTATTTTATCTATTTAAGAAAGAAAGACTAGACATTTCAAACAGATATACTTTTGTGTAAGTAAAAGTAAAAAAAAAGCAGAGAAGCAATATTTCAAGGAGGTACTTAACGACGCTCATCTATGCTGGTTTTACATTATTTCTATTACCAGAGTTACTTCCCCATTTCATGAATGACGATACTCGATTTTAACGTACAGTCCTCACAAATTGATTGTACAGATATATTTATCTTTAACTGAGGCATGTATCATCATTTAGGATGCTAATGTAAGTTTTCTCCAAAAGTAAATCAGCGAATCTCCTATGCTCGTATCAAGTGTATTGGAAAAATGCATTAAAACGCTGTTTTTCCACATAGGGGTGGCAACTTAAGAAGCAAATTTCTGAGCCGTCAGGCATATCAGGATGCGGCAAATCATGTTTTTGAAAAATGTCTTTTTGTCAATACAAAATCAGTTTAAAAACCGTACTTTACGTTTCCGGTTTTTGCAAACATTGAGTTATCTCCCCATTTTTTAATATGATGCTACCAATTTTTGAGCGTACGACCCAATCAGAAATAAAGTAGAGTCATTCATCTTGAATTTAAGACCTGTTTCATCCTTTATGACGATGAGGTAAGTTTTTTCGAAAATTTGAATTTCAGCAACGCGCCTACATGTCCACTGTGTCACGCCTGCCATCTGCTCATTCTTTTCATGGGAAAAGGTCAAAATTTAGAGAAAAAAACAGGGTCCACATTAGAAGAGCGTTATATCGAACATAGTGTTATCTAAAGGTGTTCCAATGTATGATGATACCGGTTGCTGAAAAATAATATCAAAATATCTTAAAGTGTTCCAGAGTGTCTTCTTAAATTTTTACTTATATTCTTACCCGTATTATGGACTGAATTGTTTGCTTCTTTATATATATATGGAATAGTTTAACAAACTGCTGAGCCGATTGTGGCGTGTCTGTTTTTGTCCTCATGAAACTGCATATGGAAGGTCCAGGCTCCCTAGTGGAACCTTTAAAACCTTTAGAAACCTTTAATTTTGTTTCAATCCTTTAAAACTTTAATTTGGCTGAAAAACCTTTAATAACCTTTATTTTGATTAATAAACTTTTTAATTTTGCAAGATCAGTTAGAACATAGGAAATAGACCATAAGTACATGTATCGGTATGTTGAAAAGTAATGTCTGTGACATCTTGAGCTTTTCAGAAAGCTGTATTCATCCTCTAACCATTGTGTCTACCTACCTCTTACATCAGGGTGACTCTTATAGTGGTCATACGGTCAATTTTTCTGAGGCTTCAGATAAGGTAGCAATAAAAAAAAGTGAGGTAGGGTAGATTTAAATGCTTTTGGCCCAAAAGTTGATTTTTTGCTTTACATTGTTTACATCCATGCTAAACAGCTGAGGTAATGTCGGAATGACTAGTTGATCCTACCCACCCTTTATCTAGGCAGGCTTAACCCAAATCCTTTCACAAGTCCATGTACTCAGTGCTCATCTTTCACTTGTAGTTGACAACTATAGTGAAAGAGTGTGCCCAACTGCAAAGCTCCCTACATTAGGTTGGACACGCTTCCAACTGCAACAACTGGGATGGCAAATATTAATGGATATCATCAATTTGGGTTTATTGTCTTCTGAATAATGTGCTGATTTTCTAAGGTTGTCAAATCTGAACATTGATATCTACACACAAGGCTAATTCAGTTATATGCATATCTTTCTAAGTTTTATATCTAAAAAGGGCTTATTATTTTACTGACCGTTCAAAGGCGGTACTTCTTTTGTGGATCTTTTATGTTTTGGTTTCCTGGGTCAGGTGTGGTACTTGATTGTATCGATTCCTGATCTTTGCACCCTTACTTACTTTTACAATAAAAACTGGAGCAATATCCTCTTAAATTGTTCATTTACTGAAGGTAAAATTGCCTTAAGAAAATGACCAGAGATGGCTTCTCCTGCTTGACCCCCCCTTCAAGATTAGAAAATACATGTTTGTGATTATTTTTCAATCCAACACTGCTCAACAGAAGCCTTTGTTGTTCAAAGTGAGGTTTTCAAACTAGGGAGTAAACAACAACAGTTATTTTCTATTGATTTGTGATTCAAAGGGAGGTTTTCAAACAAGGGAGTAAACAACAACAGTTATTTTCTATTGATTCGTGATTCAAAGTGAGGTTTTCAAACTAGGGAGTAAACAACAACAGTTATTTTCTATTGATTTGTGATAGATGGGCTATAATCTTATTGGCTAATGATTTGCTACACTGCTTTCATACCATCTTCTATCATAACATGGATTTAAAGATTGGGATCCGATAAAATTACTAGAAAGTTTGATGTTAATTTGCTCTTTATTTTTGTTAGAATTTCAATGAAATAACCTTTATTTTGCCCAAAATAGCCTTTATAAAAAACCTTTAATTTCATGAGAGCCTGCTAGGGCGCCTGAAGGTCCTAAGAGTGCTGCTTTACCGAGATGATGTACACACAGACAACCCACATAGCAAGAAGTAAATTGATTGTAGCACAATTTCTGCATCATGATGTATTTAATATTTACATTGGTATATTCATGAAATGAGCTAGTTCATGAGATTATGGTACCCATCGCATATGCGAAAAGCGAAGGCTCAGATGAGCCTGCGCATCTGCAGAAAATTGCCATTGCCTTAACTTCTAATTACCTACATACACATAGAAGGAATGTAAATGAAGGTGCATGCCATAATTTAGGGAAATAGCCCAACTAGCTAACCTTGTTTTTGAAAACAGTTAAGACCTTGAGATGATTGCGACATCTCAGAATATTTGTTTTATAAACCTCATGTCTGTAGATGTATGTGTCTGACTTTGTTGCATGCAGCCAACAAAGTCACAGATCAGTCTGTGGTCCACATAGTCTTATCAGGGGTTAAGCTACCCCTCCCACTTCTTGAAAAGTAGGGGTAGTGTTATTAGGAATAATTTTCTTGAATACAGAACTAAACAAGCCACACTTTTTGCGCGACGAAATGATATTTATGCATTGTTCGCTACAAATAAAGTAAAACATATACTCAATAGGCATTTTTCGTGCTCCTGTAGTGACACAATTTATAGTAAATGTATAAAGAAAAATCGAAAAAGTCCCAATTTTGAAAGTTTACCATTTCTCTATTATTTAACATTTTCCAAATGTAAAGGTGGTAGTCGTGCAACCAGTGATCGCATAATATTTTCTAATAAAAAATAAGTCGGCACCAAATTGTTGATATGTCAAATCATGCTAGCAAATAAGGTCCCCAATTTTCCTTCGCTTTTTTCCAAGTATTTTGCTTATAATTTCTGCCAGTATATAAACCCCTACTCATTTTGAGCATGCGTTGCACGTGCACGCAAAGTCCCTTTTCGACAAAAATTAAACGATGAAGTAGCAGTTGAATTCTAGTTTCAAAAAATGTATTATTCGATAGCATTTTATCAATGCATTGTGGAGTTCTGATGCTATGCTAAGAACTTTCCAAACGACCCTCGTATATTATGCAATTTGGCTTAAAATATACACCGGGATCCCTCCTTCTGGGCAAATTTTGTATGCTTTTAACGATCATTGCCATTTTATTTCTTTGTACAGTGGCATTTTTTTTTCCACCTAGTGGTTTTCTACCAAGTGTGTTCAAATTAAGCCCCTGGGGTAAAAATGGGTCTGGCTCTGGGGGAGGGGGGTCACACATTTTACATTGGCTATTATATAGGAAAAACATTTTAAAAAAAATGTGTCTGAAACCAGAAGGCCTAGTCTAGTAGAGTTTTGATATTTTGTATGTAGCATCACCTAGTGGTCTTCTACCAGCTGGTCTGTTCAAACGATGGCCCTGGGGCCAAAAATGACCACACCAGGGAAATGGCCAGCTTTGAACAGATACCTATATATAAACTTTAAACAAAACTCAGGTGAGCGATTCAGGGCCATTGGTCCTCTTGCTATCAAGGCTAGTTGGTTAGCTAATAGTATATTGATGAATCCAGCATCTTTCTATTGTCTGTCCATTCATATTAATAATTTTCAAACATCTCTGAAACCACTTTTCCAAGGACCTCTGACACTTTGATAGGGTATCTGCCTATTTTTCAGATGCTTCTCAAAACTTCCCTATGCATAAGATATCACTGGTATCCTTTTGAATAGGACGCTTGATGTATTAGGAATGAATTAAGGTTATAATAAAACAGGCAGATCCCTACAACAAAACAGGAGACGCTACCAAAGGGGGTAGGGGTTGCAAAATTTGACTTCGCCAAAATATTTAGAAATCAGTTATTTTCACGTGTAAGGGTGTTATATCATCACTACTCTATTACAAATCTCACTGAAAGTATTTAAAAGCCCAAAATCATGAGCATTTTAATGATTATTTTAGTTGTTGTTTTTTCTATCTGATTTGTTAAGAAATATTTTGAAGTGCAACTGTAGTCCATATTGTATTCAACCTTGATTACAATGTATTTACCAGGGCCCGGAATTACCCTGCTTCCTTAAAGTTAAGCAAGACTTAAGTTAAGTATTGATATTTCAACATGCTATAGTAAATTGCCTGGATCGATGTGGAATTTGTGGTCAAAGATAACATTGTGATCTTCAGAAAAATTAAAACTGTTTTGATTTTAATCAGTTTTAAACATTATTTTTCGCATCTTGAAAAATCAATACTTAACTTAAGTCTTCCTTAACTCCAAGGAGGCATTGTAATTCCGGGCCCAGGTGCAATATTATCCAGCAATGTACTATAACCATTCATCCATGGTAAAGTACACCTGAGGTGAGTTCAACAACGCGAGTGCTCTCGAGCGCTCATTGTACTGATGCCAGGCTCTACACATTACGAATAAAGATAGGTACCAGAACAACGAGCGCTGGCAAGCACTCGCCTTGTTGAACTCGCCTCTGGTCAATGGTCATGTAGTTTATGTGTATTAGATAGATACAGTATATGTGCAAAATAATCTACCAACTGAATTTAGTAAAAGGACAAGTTTCATAATCTAAAGAAAAATATGCGAAAACATTGTAATATTTCATGACAATTGGGTTATAAAAAGGAAGCTTACTCATACTAATTATTAGCTCACCAGAGCCGAAGGCTCAGGGTGAGCTTATAGTATGGGACTCGAGCCGGCGTGCGTCCGTCCGTCCACACTTTCAAACATGAATATCTCTGAAATCAGCAGGCCAATCATAATCAAATTTCACCAGGAGCATCATTGGGGTGGGGGATTGACTGCAATAGGTTTTGGGAAAGATCGGATCAGAACTCTGGTTTCCATGGCAACAGATAGCTGCCATAGGGTTATAATGGGGAAAATCTTGTGACCACTCTAACTCCTTCATTTTTGATCGGTTCTTCTTTATTACTACAGGAAACAAGGACAACAATAAAAGCTCAGATGGGTTCGAAATTCCGCAGGACCTGACCATGGACTTATGAGTTAGCTGCCCTTGAGCGTCTGGAAAAATTCCCATAGACTTATAATGGGAGAAATGTTGTGACCACTCTAGTACCTTCAATTTTGGATGGATCTTCTTCATTCTTGCAGGTAACAAGACCAACCATAAAAGCTCGGATGACTTTGAATTTCGGCAAGATTCCATCACTGACTTCAGAGGAAGTTGCCCTTGAGCGTCAGAAAAAATAATGAATAATGTTGTGACCACTCTAGTTCCTTCATTTTGGATTGGATCTTCTTCATTCTTGCAGGCAACAAGTAAACCCATAATATCTGGGATGGGTTCAAAATTAAGCTGGATCCGACCGGGGACTTATGAGTAACCTGCCCTTGAGCGTTTGGAAAAATCCCCATAGACTTATAATGGGAGAAATGTTGTGACCACTCTAGTGCTTTCAATTTTGAATGGATCTTCCTCATTCTTGCATACAATAAGGACAACTATTAAAGCTTTGATGAGTTTGAATTTCGGCAAGATTCTATCACTGACTTCGGAGTTAGCTCCCCTTGAGCGTCAGAAAAATTAATGAATAATGTTGTGACCACTCTAGCTCCTTCATTCTTGATTGGATCTTCTTCATTCTTGCAGGCAAAAGTTAACCCATAATATCTCGGATGGGTTCGAAATTCAGCAGGATCTGACCAGGGACTTATGAGTTACCTGCCCATGAGCGTTTGGAAAAATCCCTATAGACTTATAATGGGAGAAATGTTGTGACCACTCTAGTGCTTTCAATTTTGAATGGATCTTCTTCATTCTTGCAGACAAGAAGAACAACTATTAAAGCTTGGATGAGCATGAATTTCATCAAGATCCCATCACACATTTTGGAGTTAGCTCCCCTTGAGCATCCTAAGAATTAATGAATAATGTTGTGCCCACTCTAGCTCATTCATTTTTGATTCGATCTTCTTCATTCTTGCAGGCAACAAGTAAACCTATAATATCTCGAATGGGTTCCAAATTCAGCAGGATCCGACCAGGGACTTATGAGTTACCTGCCCTTGAGCGTTTTGAAAAATCCAAATGTTGCAACCACTCTAGTGCTTTCAATTTTGAATGGATCTTCTTTATTCTTACATACAATAAGGACAACTATTAAAACTTGGATGAGTTTGAATTTTGTCAAGATCCCATCATCTATTTTGGAGTTAGCTCCCTTTCAGCACCTTAAAAATTGATGGATAATGTTGTGACCGCTCTAGCGTCTACTTTTTTGATTGGATCTTCTTTACGCTTTCATCTAACAAGGACACTCATAAAAGATTGGATGAGTTTGAAATTCTGCAGGATCAGACCAAGGTCTTATGAGTTAGCTGCCCTTGAGCATCTGGAAAAATCGACATAGACTAATAATGGGAGAAATGTTGTGAACACTTTAGTGCTTTCAATTTCGAATGGATCTTCTTTATTCTTGCAGATAAGAAGGACAACTATACAAGCTTAAATGAGTTTGAATTTCGTCAAGATCCCATCACCTATTATGAAGTTAGCTCTCCTTGATCACCTTAAGAATTGATGGATAATGTTGTGACCACTCTAGGGCCATCATTTTTGATTGGATCTTCTTCATTCTTGCAGGTAACCTGGTCAACTATAAAAGCTTAGATGGGTTCAAAATTTGGCCAGATCAGACTTGTGACTGTGGAGTTAGCTGCCCTTTGCCCTAATAGATCATATTCATTCTTGCAGATAAGAAGGACAACTATAAAAGCTTGGATAAGTTTGAATTCAGTCAAGATCCCATCACCTAATATGGAGTTAGCTGCCCTTGAGCATCTTAAAAATTGATTGATAATGTTGTGACCTCTCTAGCGCCTTCATTTTTTATTGGATCTTCTTCATTCTTTCAGGAAACAAGGACAACCATAAAAGCTTGGATGAGTTTAATTTAAAGTAGAACCAACTTTAGACTGTGGAGTTAACTTCCCTTGAGCATCATAAAAAATTTACATAGACTTATAATGGGAGATCTGTTGTGACCAATCTAGCACCTTCATTTTTGAATGGATCTTCCTCATTTATAGGTAACAAGGACTTCCATTAAAGTTTGAATGAGTTTGATTTTCCGCCACACCCATCCACCAGCTACAGAGTTAGCTGCCCTTGAGCATCTAAAATAGAACTATATAATGCTGTGACCACTCTAGCACCTTCATTTTTCATTTGATTTTCTTCATCCCTGTAGGTTACCAGGACATACATAAAAGTATGGATGAGTTTGAATTTCGGTCAGATCCCATAACTGACTACAGAGTAAGCTGCCCTTGAGTATCTGAAAACTACACTTTCAACAGGTTTCCAATGCAATTTTTATTCAGATCTTTTTAATACTTGCAGATAACTAGAACCGGCATAATATCTTATGTTTTTGAATTAATTCCTGAGCACTGTTTCAAGTTTAGAGTTATCTACCTTTGAGCATCGTAAATTATGGTGTCTCCAAACATTATGCTGGCTCCATGGTGAGCGATTGTTGCCCATTGGGCTACTTGTTTCATTATAATACTGGAAAAAAAGATTTTCAAGAGAGCTCACCAAAAATCCAAATGCTAATGTTCAGGCTCGCCCAGACGTCAGGTTTTGGGCTGTGGTATATCATTCCCCTCCCCCTTTCACATATATTATGTTAAATATGACAAGTTGACAACACACTTACGTGCAAAAGGATCAGTTGGGACTTGGGGGGGGGGGGGGGGGGAATGATGTTTTAAATTATTTTTCTATTTCCTATATGTATAATACAAAAAGTGGCCATTTTAGCCCCAAAATAAAGCTGTACATTTATGGAAATAGGAAATCAAATGCAAAATCATAAAATAGAGACCAACAGCGAGCTTATATATGAAGATGGAAGCATTTGATTGACTTTAATTTTTATCGAAATTATAGGCAGCGATACACTGTGATTCCCATTACCACCATCAGAGGTCCTTGATTGAATTGAAGTAAGAAAGAATGCAAAAATCAGGAATCGATACAATCAAGTACCTCACCTGATAGTCTGGTGTATGAAATTCAAATAGGCCCTAAATAAGGAGAAAAATACACCCATCATTAGAAAGGATGAAAATGGTCTCAAATTAAAGCTTATCATCAGTACTTTCAATAACCGCCTGTTGACAGTTCGAAAAAGTGTAGCGTCATAGTGTAAAATGGGCAGATAACTCTATACCATGCATGTCAAAAAGTTGCCCGATAGCCATTTAAAAGATAAATTCGACACGTTTTCATTTTTATCAAAGCCCACATGTTAATATTTTTTGAAAGTTAAATGAATTTTAAGGAGTCTCACAATATAAAAAAAGTCATTGAGATCGTCTTGACATTAATGACGTCACGATATGTAATTCAACCCTCAAAAAGCATTTAAATAAACTTTTTCACATTAATTTCCGAGCTGGATATTCAGTATTCAATTAAATATTTTTTTCATTATCATACCTCAAAAATGTCTTTGCTTTGCAAAAATATAAACGGTTGATTCCTACTATTTATACGCAGAAAGTTATGACGCTTTAAAGATACCGACACCTTAGCGGGAAATCCGCAATATTTGACATGATTTCATAAAAGACAATACTTGGCGATGTCACCCATCCTGCATAATAGCGCCAAGTATTAACTATTAAAAGTAACAGAAATGCTATGTGCTATAGAAACTCTCATGAGCATCTAAGATTATCGTTATGACGTTTCTGACTACAAGATACGATGGAAGACTTACGTAATTAAACCGTTAGTTACATAACGTAACGCCACTTAAATAAAAAATGAAAACCTGAAAGCGAATTTCATTGCAGCTTGCCTGTATTTGCTTAGTGCAGAACGTGATTTGAATATACAGCATGTGAGAGGTGAATTCTCGTCGAAATACAAAAATGCCATAGAGCGAAAGTCCTTACAGAGCTTACTGATTTTGACCGAATATCTAGGTATAATATGACGTAACGCAACTAGTAGCCTGTGGATTTCCAAAGTTGAGCATCGTTTAAATTTGCTGCCCTTTTTTGATTAAAATATGAAGGGAGTATTCCATTTGGTTCATTAGATACTATTTGTACATGTATAATGATCTGTAGCATATATGTATGTCGGTAAATAAGCATACGCATACGTCCGTGTATACGCATAACTGGTCATGTCTCCGTATGCAGTGTACTTATATCATCAGGAAGAATGTCTACCAAAAACAGCAATTTCTGTTATACAAGCCTTTTCATATCATATTTCCACAGAAACAGAATTAGTCTGGGAGCTTATTTGACCTACCTTGCATCCCAGGACACTTTTTCATGGGTGCGAAATTGTCCTAAAAATAAACCTGTTTGGGCTATGTGAAAATGCATAGTTTTCATGTCAAAGTATGTAAGGGTGCAAAGATCAGAAATCGATACAATCAAGTACAACACCTGAGCCAGGATACCAATGGGAAAGTCACAAACTCACATCCCTAATGCGATTCTCAAGAATGGGACTATACCTACAAACTCATTCATATCTCAACTCTTACTTACCCTATACTACTAAACTTGAAACCAGATAAAGCTTATGTATAGGCCTTTCATCGCATGATCAGATATGCAAATGATCTTTTTATGTTTTATTTGTATATTCATGAATATAATGAAAACGTTAGAGCAATTGCGTAAAAATCATAAAAAACATTGAGCGATGCATTTAGTTACACAATCGATGATACAATTTGACAAGTCCTTTTGCAACTGAGATAGGGGAATAGTTAGACCTACCTTGAACACCTAGGACAATTTCTTATGGGTGTTAAAGTGTTCAATTGGACCAGCAAAAAGAAACTCGTTATGTTGAAACACATGGTTTCCATGGTAATCAATAAGGCAATCCTAAAGAATTGGGTATACCAACAAAAATACTCAAAGCTTACAAGCAACGCATTCTATGATACAAAACTTGGTACCAAATTAGTTTTTTACCTGAAGGGCCGATTTGCAAAGAATTTTAGTTGCATTATAAATGAACTTGTAGAAAAATTAAAGTTTGTACCTACAAAATTAGCTATATATCAGCTGCTAACCATCACATTCTAGCAAACTTGGTGCTCAATCATTGCGATCTTACCCAAATGGTCCGATATGCAAATGACATAATTTAAATATTTATAAATTTTAATGAAAAAAGTTGAAATGAGAAAAATTGCAGAACAATAAGGAAGGGGGTGTACCTACAAAATTACTCATATTTTATTTGCTAATTGATCTAGAGTACTAAGCCTAGCACCAAATTAATGTTTAGTTATAGCACTTTTATCCACTGATTTGATATGCAAATGATCTAATTCTTATATTCGTTTATATTCATGAAAATATGAGAAATTAAAGAAAATTGGAGTACAGTTAAGGGGGTGTGCCTACAAAATGTCTTCTGTTTCAGTTGCCCATTGCCCTAGAGTACTAAACAACTTTGTACCAAATATATGCTAAGGTACAACCATTTTACCTAATGATAAAATATGCAAATTATCGAATTATCATATTCATGAATATTAATGAAAACATTAGAAATGAGAGAAAATCATAGAAAAAAATGGGGGTGTATTTACAAAACTACTCCTATCTCAGCTGCCATTAATTACAAATTTCCAAACTTAGTACCTAATCAAAGCCTCGACAATTTGCTTTATTCTGTTATTTGGTAAGCAAATTATCTAATTTATTAAAGGCTTGCATGTTAATGAAACCATTAGAAATGAAAGCAAAACTTGCAGAAAACTAAAGTGAGGCACCTACAAAATTTCTATTATCTCAGCTGCTAATGGCCATAGAGTACTAAACTTGGAGCCAAATTTATGCTAAGGCATAGTCCATTTACCCAATGGACTAATATGCAAATTATCTAATTGTAATGTCAATGAATATTGATGAAAACATGAGATATTAGAGAAAAATAGAGAAAAAAGTAGGGGTGTACCTAGAAAATTTATCAAATATTAGTTGGTAATTACCTTAGAGAACCAAACTTGGTGCCAAACAGATGCTTAGACACAAACCTTGTATCTGTTGATAAGATGTGCAAATTATCTAATTATAATATTCATGAACATTAAAGAACTCATTAGAAATGAGAGAAAACCGTGGAAAACATTAATGAGGGCATTTCTCAATAGCCCTAAATCATAAACTTCAAAACTTTGTACCTAATCTAAGTCAATTTAATGTTATCTGTTATTTGATGTGCTAATTAACTGATTTAGATATCATGTATGTTAATGAAAACGTAAGAAAAAAGAAAATATTCGAAGTCAAATTAATGGGAGTGTACTTACAATATCACTAACATCTCATCTGTTATTATCTAATACTACTAAAAGTGAATTAAATAAATTTTGTTATGTCTAAGCATTAATCTGGTACCAAATTGGTAGTATAGAACACCTTGCAGCTGAGATATAGCTAATTTTTTTAGCATACCCCTTTCATTTTTCTAGGTTTTCCCTCTTATTTCTAATGTCTTCATTAATATTCATGAATATGTAAATAAGATAACTTGCACATCAGACTTTTAAGTAAAGGTGCCATTCCATAGCATTAATTTTGTACCAAGTTCAGTTGTAAAGGATACTATTCAGATGAGATATAGGTAATTCTTTAGGGACACCCCCTTAAATTTTCTGCAATTTTTCTCTTATTTCTATTTTTTTCATTTATAGTTATGAACATACAATGCAAACACTTGCGTATTTGACCAATGAGTGAATGAAGTTTAAGCTTTAATTTGGTACCATGTATAGTATTCAAGGGTGAGATACTGCTGATATAGGAGTATCTTGAGAATCACATTATGAGTTACCATGGAAACTATGCATTTCACAAAGCCCAAACAGATTTATTTTTATAACATTTTTTTTTCTCATTTGGCATGCATGACAAAAGGGCTTTAGATTTTATATGTTTTTCCATATTTTTTAGATTTCATATATATTCATGATTCTGCAAATAAGACACTATTCAAATAGGACCACTGGATGAATGGACAAAGTACATAAGGGTGCAAAGATCAGAAATCGATACAATCAAGTACCACACCTGACCCAGGATACCAATGGGAAAGTGACAAAGTCACAGTTAGACACCACAAACGAGAGCCAAGAGGTCAGCCCTTTCCCAGCAGGTGACCACAAAGCACATATAAACAGACGCACACAAAGACACAGCAAGCACAAGACAGAACAAAAACATAAAAGACAAATTGTCTCACTGAGGACAAAACAACATGAAAAAATGATACAATGGGGTGAAATAAACCAGTTTATGTTTTTAATGATGCTTCCTTATTTTTTTTCTAATATTCATCAGTCCTTTAGTTAAGAGTGCGTAACAAAAATATTTTTCTTATTTCTTAACCAAAACATATGTTGTGGGTACTCAAAAGAACCGGTTAAACGAGGCGGTTCTTTTGGGCATTCAAAATATATGTTTAAACCAATAGATCAAAAATTATATACAATTTTATGCTCAAAAATTTTGTTTATCTAAACTTATGATTCATGAATAAGCAAATTATGCACATATAATAATATATCTGACCATGAAAAAATGGCTTGTGTCTAAGCTTTAATTTGGTACCAATTTTAGTAGTCTATGATACGTAGCAGCTGCAATATCATTGATTTTGTAGGTACACCCCCATTATTGAATCATTTTTTTTAATGTTTTCAGAAATATTTATGAATATACAAATTAGATGATTTGCATATGCGACAAATAAATAAAAAAAGTCTATGTCTAAGCTTTAATGTGGTATGAAGTTAAGCAGTCTGGGATAAGTAGCAGCTGGGCTATGAGTAATGTTGTAGGCACACCCCCATTTTTGAATCTGTTATAGGTTGCCATGGAAACCATGCATTTTCTCATATAGCCCAAACAGTTTTAGTTTTTTGATAACTTTGTTTTGCATTAAGGGGGTCCTAATAAAAAAAATGGTACCCATGAAAAATTGTCCAAGAGTGCAAGGTAAACTAAATTTGCCCATGGACTATTTGTAAGGAACTCTTTAAATAGTTTTTAAGAATTTAATAGCCAATAAAATTGCAGAAATTTGACCTTGACCCCTTTTAAATTTCGAAAGATGGGTTAAGGCAAGATAAAAAAAAGTATAGTTATTATTCTTATTATGGAAAAAAAAAACACAACCTAAGTTATTTAATGGGTATGCAAGATTGCATTATTTTCCCTCATAGATTTCAAATATCATATATCGAGTTATCTCCCCATTTTACGCTATGGCGCTTCACCTTTTCGAAGTTACAACACCTGGATATTGAAAGTAGAGATGATAAACTTTAAACTGAGACCATTTTCATCTTTTCGAATGAGTGGTGTATTTTTCTCATTATTTAGGGCCTATTTGAATTCCATATACTTATGAAATCATGCCAAATATGGCGAATTGCTCGCAAAGGGGTTGGTTTCTTTAAAGCAATATAACTTTCTGCGTATAAATAATAGGAAACAACTGATTATATATTTGCAAAGCTAAGACTATTTGGGATTTGATAATGAAAAATATTTGATAGAATATTGAATATCCAGCTCAAGAAACAATGTGAAAAAGTTTATTTTAACGATTTCTTAGGGTCAAGTGACGTAACATGACGTCATTCACGTCAGAACAGCTTAAAATATATTATTAAAAGCATAAATTTCCTTAAAATTGATTTTACTTTTGAAAAATATAAACATTTGGAGTACAATAAGAATGAAAACATGTCGATTTTTTCTTTTAAATGACTATCTGGCATTTTTCAAATATGTATGGTATAGAGTTATCTGCCCATTTTACACTATGACGCTACACTTTTTCGAAGTGTCAACAGGCGGATATTGAAAGCAGATATGATAAGCTAAATTTTGAGACCCCTTTCATCCTTTCTAACGATGGGTGTATTTTTGACTTAAAAAATCGAGTCCATACACCAGACTATGACCCAGAACATAATATGGCAAATGAATTCTTTTAAAAATATTGTGGAAAATAGAGCATTTGCTCCAAAAGAGCACATGCTCCATTTTACATAATATTTTCAAATACATGATTTTTCAAAGGCTTCAAAAGGCATTGCCCTTTGCAAATTTGGGCATCAGAATTTTGTAATCAAGATATGTCAAAAACTATTAATAGCTTGGAACTTCATACTTGGTCAGCTGTTAGAGGATGATGAGTAGAAAATGATGAGCAAGATTAAACATTGATTAACTTACTCAATCAAAACATGTTTTTGGGTACACAAAAGAAGAATCTCAGTGAGATGACCTTTTGTTCTTTAAAGCACCTACCATTAAAACAAATGTAAAACTGATGAATAAGAAAATATTTAGGAACACTATCAGAGGGTCAAATGATTTTGATCCAGATCAGGACAGACATTCTTTAGGCCCTGATCTGGGTCCAAACTGTTTGCAAAGGTAGGTAAATATTAAGTTAAGCTTGTGATTGTGACAATACTCAATAATAGTTGGTAGATGACAAATGACTACTATCTTGTAGCGAAATGCAGTCTGTCTCTATGATATATTAATGTAGATTTTATCTCTTACCATTCATGAGTTAATTTTCAATGTAGATAATTTGTCAGTTTGATAACTCTCATGTATTTTCACAAATGTACTGTTGTTAACTTGTATATGTGTATTTATGTTCATATAGATACTGAGGGCCTCATGACGGATTAGCTACTACATGTACATGATGGTCTTAATGTTGTCACCCTCTATAAATAAAGTCTTTACTTTCTTACTAAAGGCTAGTAAGGAAAGTGTTAAACGGTGAAATGAGTAATTTTACTCTTTCAGAGAGCTGAGACTGATTGAGGCTATTCAGGATCCTCATATCTGTAACAAGATCCTGGAATACAATATGCACAAGGAGAGGAAAGGAAGTTTAAGATTTGCTAAAGGGATGAGTGAGACATTCCAGACTTTACATGGGCTTGTGTAAGTATTAGCTAGTAGAAGTTAAATCCTTGGATATAACATACATAAGGAGAGGAAGTGAAGGGATGAGTAAGACATTCCAGACTTTACATGGGCTTGTGTAAGTATTAGCTAGTAGAAGTTAAATCCTTGGATATAACATACATAAGGAGAGGAAGTGAAGGGATGAGTGAGACATTCCAGACTTTACATGGGCTTGTGTAAGTATTAGCTACTAGAAGTTAAATCCTTGGATATAACATACATAAGGAGAGGAAGTGAAGGGATGAGTGAGACATTCCAGACTTTACATGGGCTTGTGTAAGTATTAGTATAGCTGGTAGAATTTAAATCCTTGGGTATAACATACATAAGGAGAGGAAGTGAAGGGATGAGTGAGACATTCCAGACTTTACATTGGCTTGTGTTAGTATTAGTATAGCTGGTAGAAGTTAAATCCTTGGATATAACATACATAAGGAGAGGAAGTGAAGGGATGAGTGAGACATTCCAGACTTTTCATGGGCTTGTGTAAGTATTAGTATAGCTGGTAGAAGTTAAATCCTTGGGTATAACATACATAAGGAGAGGAGGTGAAGATATGAGAGAGACATTCCAGACTTTACATGGGCTTGTGTTAGTATTAGTATAGCTGGTAGAAGTTAAATCCTTGGGTATTACATACATAAGGAGAGGAAGTGAAGAGATTGTGTAAGTATTAGCTGGTAGAAGTTAAATCCTTGGATATAACATACATAAGGAGAGAAATGAAGAGATGAGTGAGACATTCCAGACTTTACATGGGCTTGTGTAAGTATTAGCTAGTAGAAGTTAAATCCTTGGATATAACATACATAAGGAGAGAAATGAAGAGATGAGTGAGACATTCCAGACTTTACATGGGCTTGTGTAAGTATTATCTAGTAGAAGTTAAATCCTTGGATATAACATACATAAGGAGAGCAAGTGAAGAGATGAGCGAGACATTCCAGACTTAACATAGGCTTGTGTAAGTATTAGCTAGTAGAAGTTAAATCCTTGGGTATAACATACATAAGGAGAGGAAGTGAAGGGATGAGTGAGACATTCCAGACTTTACATGGGCTTGTGTAAGTATAAGTATAGCTGGTAGAATTTAAATCCTTGGGTATAACATACATAAGGAAAAGAAGTGAAGGGATGAGTGAGAAATTCCAGACTTTACATGGGCTTGTGTAAGTATTAGCTAGTAGAATTTAAATCCTTGGGTATAACATACATAAGGAGAATTAGTGAAGAGATGAGAGAGACATTCCAAACTTACATGGGCTTGTGTAAGTATTAGTATAACTGGTAGAAGTTAAATCCTTGGGTATAATATACATAAGGAGAGGAAGTGAAGTGATGAGTGAGACATTACATGGACTTGTGTAAGTATTAGTATAGCTAGTAGAAGTTAAATCCTTGGGTATAACATACATAAGGAGAGAAAGTGAAGGGATGAGTGAGACATTCCCGACTTTACATGGACTTGTGTAAGTATTAGTATAGCTGGTAGAAGTTAAATCTTTGGGTATAACATACATAAGGAGAGGAAGTGAAGGGATGAGTGAGACATATCATGGGCTTGTGTAAGTATAAGTATAGCTGGTAGAAGTTAAATCCTTGGGTATAACATACATAAGGAGAGGAAGTGAAGGGATGAGTGAGACATTCCAGACTTTACATGGACTTGTATAAGTATTAGTATAGCTTGTAGAAGTTAAATCCTTGGATATAACATACATAAGGAGAGGAAGTGAAGGGATGAGTGAGACATTCCAGACTTTACATGGGCTTGTGTTAGTATTAGTATAGTTGGTAGAAGTTAAATCCTTGGGTATAACATACATAAGGAGAGGAAGTGAAGGGATGAGCGAGACATTTCAGACTTTCAGATCAGGCTGCACATGTACACGGTCTGATTATTGGATCAATTGCCCATGTCCGCCTGTCAAGGCTTACTACTTCCTTACTATGCGCATGCGAGCAGTGAGGGTTCTTGCGATAATGACCACCCAGACCTCTATCTACATGCATTATGTAACAAATCTCGGGTCAGCGAATCATGGTACTGTAAATGCTCATGTTGTTGTTTTTATTCCCCGACAAAGTCGGAGGGATATAGTTTTGGGTCTTCCGTCCGTCCATTCCGTCCGTCCATCCACACTCTTTGTCCGTCTTGAACCCATCTGCCCACACTTTTTGTCTGTCCGGAACCATTTGTCATTACCTATTGGTCAGATTTGATGCATTCTTGGTATAAATGATTAGTACCATGGACCCTTTATAAGTTTCTTCAAAATCAGCCCCTTAACACTCGATTTATTGCCCTTGTCTTAGTATAGGCAAATATAATGCAAAACCTATTTTAACTTTTTTGTGTAATGATTAAAGCTATTGTATTTAACAATTTCTCAATATAGACCATGATTGTCGTTTTTTTGGCTGAAATTTTGCATGCAGGCAGAGGGGCAATAGATATGAAACATATCAAATGGGATTTTAGTTTGAAGGCCTGGGTCCCATCCCCTGGGGTGGCCTTAGGGGATGGGGCCGAGGCCAAAATTAAACTTTTTCAGAATACGGACATGTTACATATCAAATTAAAGCTTACCACGCATGCAGCAATATAGTAGTAAATATTTTGTCCACAGAAACACCCTAGACCCCTGGGCATCGGGGAAACGTCTCTGTGCGAAATACACCCCAGATTTGCACCTAAAATATAGTAATACGACAGGTTTCGAGGGGGTGCAATAGCAAAAAGATAGTGCGTCTAAAAATGAGCAGATGTGTGGTACGATCGGTTTTTAGCCACACCTTGGTAAAAAGTAATAGAGTTTCCAACTGTTTCCAACCGTATAGAGCGCAAATTGGCCTGATCAGCTAAGATACTTCCAAATTCAATTTGAAATATTTACATGGAAACCAACAGTACAGCTGCAAACCATTTTGTGCAAATGTGTAGACTGATCTGCACATTTGCTGTCCTCATATAATCAAACTCAGTTTTCTCAGGGGAGGACTCACCATTTGCCACACCATTCGCGTGCTACTGAAAAAGAGCACTGTCACTTATTTAATTACTAGTTCAAAATCTGTAGGAAAATGCCTGTTTTGTCAGTGGCTGAGACATCTGAGTCGTCAATGTTTGCCAAAGTAGATATTTACTGGTATCCAGAATGAAAAGGATTAATATTTTCTCTACGTCATTGTGGTACACAAGTAAGAATGTGTTTTTCATTTGGTACGGCTTTTGGAAACAGGAAGTCTGCAATACCCGGAGCAATAAAATGACATCTGGTTAATACCTTATAATCGGGTAACGTCGCTTAAAATACACATCACCGAAACTGTATTTAGATCTGTGTCTACATGTAATTACCCCTTTAGGCACGAATAGATTATTCCTTCTGGCTTGATACTTTAAACTTGGGATGGTCTATTGTGCCACGGTGTCACTTGAAACAATTTGCAAATGAAATTTGCATTTCTATTCCTGAAAATCGTTTTGTCCACTAGTAGGCAAATAGTGAAGACCCTGATAAATCTAGGTCTTTACTGTTTGCCGAAGTACACAATAAGGAGTTAGGTATAAAAGGTTTGTAGGCTTTACATACCGTCCCAAAATGAAACCTTCGCAAATGTTCGACCAGCAAAGGCACAGACCTGCCTGCTCATATGTGCAGTATGATCAGAGACTTTGCTAGAAGCTATAATACTCTATGAGTTTTTAAGTTACTGACCGAACATCATTTGGAGTTTTTAAGCTTAAAAGGTGGCTATATAGGCTCGTTGCATTCTATTCATGTAAAAATGCCACATTGATGGCAATCTTATGAAACAGCTCAAATGAGCTACCGTCAACATAATTTGCTGTAAGAAAATAAAATAATAAAAAAAAAAAAATATGCAGCAAACGAAAAAAAACTAGCAATCCCGTGTATACAATTTTATCTGGCATAACTGGGTTAATAAAACTACCTTGCCATTTTCTTCAAACAGCACAGGGGGCAGGGTGGCTCGATGGTAGAGTGCTTGACTTGAGACCGAGGGCTTGTGGGTCCAAGCTTGCATTGTGTCCTCGAGCAAGACGCATTGATCTTTGCTCAGTACAGGATCAACACAGGACTGGGACACAAACAAAATCAAACAGCAACAACTATGATTAGTCAAGTTTGAATTTGTTTGTGCTAATTCTTTACATAACAGTCAACAATTTTTACAGTCATGTTAGTGTTGCAGAGTTGGACCCCTCTGACAAAACTTTCTGGATCCGAGCAAGAAAAGAATCAATATATCAAAAAAATGATGCAAAACCAACAGGCTCTGAGAAGAAGTCTCATTCCCGGGGTTGTATTATGTTGAATACGTATCTC
Organism: Loripinus fragilis; assembly: GCA_964019695.1. Taxonomy (NCBI): domain Eukaryota; kingdom Metazoa; phylum Mollusca; class Bivalvia; order Lucinida; family Lucinidae; genus Loripinus; species Loripinus fragilis. Next base: position 77,394,163 of record OZ026516.1, read on the forward strand.
GAGCATGTCTGAGTATGTAGGCCAGACGTGTAGAAATATGTGTATACTCATACGCGCTAAATGTTCTCTTAAGCGTTTTTTTTTTTCGCATGACAGGCACCGAATTATGAGGGGTCGAATTTATGTGCCGATTAAATGCAAAATTTGCTTTGGGCCAATATGTCCCGGACTTGTTTACAAATCTTATTGTTGGTTTTATTTTAGGAGAAACCTGCGCTCAGGGTTGTTCTACACACCTGTGTCGAGAGGCTTTTGTCAATAAACAACTTTTCAACTGCGTTTAGGTGGCCAGTAGTGAAAGTTTAGCATATAATCAGACTCATTTTTTTCTTTTTATTTATTTTTCATATAGCCATTGTACATTCGAGCATTATCAAGCCAGTTCTCGACATCTAGGAGGATAAGAACTCCCCCAAGTAACAAGCCTTATAATATGAAACGCATTTGCAGGAATTCCACACTCTGATGAGAGTTTATTATTACTAAAACAATAATAAGGGGAAATAAAGTAAAAAACATACATGCGTGCACAGACGATGTATTAATGCTGCAGCAAACTGCTTTTGGTATGACTGCTATTGGTTTATAAAGCCAATACTTGTTCTGATTCACTCGTTATCAGGTATATACGGAAATCTCCGATCAGCAGAAAGTAGTCCCGTAAACGGAGCCTTTTCCGTAATGGGGGGGGGGTCAAAAGTTCAAATCATATTTTTTTCTGAAAGTAGTCATGTTGCATATCAAATTAAAGGGAATTGAGCACAGATCACTATGAAAGCAAACATTATGTCCTTACACACACCTTGGACCCCTGGGGCTGAGTCAAAAAGTCAAATTTCTTTTCTGAAAGTGGTCATGTTGCATATCAAATTAAAGTGAAAGAAGTGTAGACTAACATGCAATGAAACACTTCAAATTTACACACACCCATGACCTCCGGGGTTGGGTTGGAAGGTCAGATATAGAAATTGTGCAGATGTAAGTATATTTCTTATTAAACTTGACAGGCATTTGTTATGATCTGAATGATACCGAAGTTGAACTTAGGGTTTAGATAAATGGGATTTATGTTTTGTGATATATATGTTTCTCTAAAATAACCCTTCGTTGGGTGATATAAATTTGATGAATTTGTCTTGTTTTATGTTTCTGTTTGATGTGATAGATTGGTCTGTGTCCGCATGTGACAGTTCATTGAGCGAAACTACTACCATTTCTTCTCTAAAGATTCGTGGAATAACCACAACATCAAGTACAACTCATCGAAGTATATAATGTTGCTGAAGATACTGTCATTTTTTGTTACTTTACTAGTAGGTTATAGATTTTTGTATTATAGGGTGTCCCAGAAAAAATGAAACCCATTTTCAATTCACTATTACTCTGGTAAAAAGTTTTATGGTACAACAGTTGACCACACAGCTCAAATGCTTTCATAGATTTTGAGATATTGCATCATCAATGAAGGCACCCTGTTTTCATTTTACCCCAGAAATACAATTATGGATGAAATTAGTACGTTTTTGTTTGTTTTGTTGCCTTACGTCCCAAGTCAGCAGCTATGGTCATGGCAGGGCGGTCAGTTCAGCTAACCACACTTTTCCTGGGCAAGCTTGAACAAGCAGTTAACCAGTACTTCATGCACATACTTTCGCTTGTAACTGACAACAACCCTTCTTGAATGAATCAGCGGAAGGGAGGAGAATGACCGAAGAAATTATTTCATGATCATTCTCCACGAAAATATGGGACAGGGCCGGGATCGAATTCGTGACCCCTGGGTCTGCAGTCAGACACGCATCTGTAGCCAGACACGTTACCAACTGCACTACGCGGCCCGGTATTAATAAGTGCATTTGAATAGAATGGCATTTTATCTCATTTATTCATCACAAAGTGTGTCACCAATGCTTATTAAAACAAATAAACTGTTAAAAGATGGAAAGTTATGTAAATCACATGTAATATACTGAAGGACTTTAGAAACGCACCAATTATATATTCACAGCTGTCTCTTCCACATGGTTGTTTTGAGGATGTTTTCTTTATTTTGTTTGTTTGTTTTGTTGCTTTATGTCCCAAGTCAACAGCTATGGTCATGGCAGGACGGTCAGTTCACCTAGCCACACTTTTTTCTGGGCAAGCTTGAACAAGCAGTTAACCAGTACTTCATGCACATACTTTCGCTTGTAACTGACAACAACCCTTCTTGAAAGATTCAGTGGAAGGGAGGAGAATGGCCGTAGAAATTATTTCATGATCAATCTCCACAAAAGTATGGGACCAGGCCGCGATCAAACTCTCGACCCCTAGATCTGCAGTCAGACGCGCGTCTGTAGCCAGACACGTTACCGACTGCGCTATGCGGCCCGGTGATGTTTTCTTTATCACTTTTTATCCCCTTTCACAACGAGCCATGATTTGCCATAGATTCCATTTGCTCATGCTGTTCATTCTGACGTAGCACTGACGTTAGTGTTTTTCATCAAGCGTTGTCTGACAACTGTGAGATTAGTTCAATTTAAAAGCAAACACTTTGAGCTGGTAGCCAGATGTCCTAACCAATGGAGAAACAAGAAAAGTTTCGGAAATAATTGTTTAATTACACTCCCAGTTGCAGCGTTTCTTTGCTAACGTCATTCTAAATTTTCAAACAGTAATAACAGGTGGATGAAGTTCGTGCATGTCGCGATACTTTTGTCTTCTACGCAATGGGTTGGGGAGTATCTGGTGGCACTCAAACATTTTGAATATTCCAGTTCGGTAGGATATAAACAGGCAATTACGTCAAAAAAAATAATGACGTCACCTAGACGAAATGAACTTTACCAGAGGCCTAAAACTTCATGATTTATTTTGTCTTTCCTTGTGCTTTCAAGAACAAACATCGGTTCAAAAACTTTTTTGCGCTCATTATGGAAGGCATTGATACTCTGTGACTTTTTAAATTTGGGATGTCTCAGAATAATAGCGATGTCACAGCAACCATATGCCACAGCGTTTTGATTTTCTTATTGAATGCAAGCTAAATGAAGGGACTTGTCAATTTTATATTTCACATAATTGAAATATTACATTTTGACAGTAAATTAGCATTTTAGCAGGTGTGCTTTCTAAAGGCTTTCAGTATATATCACATTTTGAAAAAATATAACAATAATTCCAAATGCAATGTCATTTAATTAACTGAAGTCCTAATAAATTTCTATCACAGAAATAAAACAAGGTAAATGTGTGAAAATCTCATTTTTGGGGGAAAATTAAAACCGGGGTGCCTTCAGTTTTTATGCAATATCTCAAAATAGATAAAAGCAATTGAGCTGGTATTTTGCACAAATGTGGATAAATAATATACATTAAAACTGGAATTTTATAAAAAAAAAAAATACCGGTTGAATAGTTTTAGAGAAATAAGAAACTAAAAATGGGTTTCATTTTTTCAGGGACACCCTGCAGTAGGCAAATAATTTTCAAGGCATTGCAGCTCACGTATTGGATTCCTTTTTCGAAAGAAGCCAACTTGTTTTTCATTATTTTGTATTTTTCAGTGATAAAGGTGTAAATGTTGAACTGGGTATTCCCTATGAATTATGGGATACACCATCAGCTGAAGTGACCCAGATGCAGAGAAAAGTAAGGACCTGTACTTTAACCCTTTAGCTCTTAGAGCACCAATCACGACTGCAGCAGATGACAAATTTTGCAAACTCTTTCCTAATTTCCAAAGACGATTCTCATGAAATATCATCCCTTATTTCAATCACGACCGCAGCAGACGTCAAATTTGGCACCATCTTTACTAAGGATCTCTGACGGTGGTAATGGGAATCACAGTGTATCGCTGCCTATGATTTTGATAAAAAATAATGTAGATCAAATGCTTCCATCTTCATACATAAGCACGCTGTTGGTCTGTATTTTATGATTTTGCATTTGATTTCCTATTTTCGTAAAAGTACCGCTTTATTTTTGGGTTTAAATGGTCACTTTTTGTATTATACATATAGGAAATAGAAAAATATTTTTAAAACATCATTTCCCCCAAGTTCCAACTAATCATTTTGCACGTAAGTGTGTTCTCATATTTTACATTATATATGTGAAAAGCTAGTTGGAACTCGGGGGGGGGGGGGGGGGGGGGGGGATGATATCCCACAGCCCAAGATGTAAATGTGACGTCTGGGCGAGCCCGGACATTAGCGTTTGGAATTTTGGTTTGTTCTCTTGAAAACCTTTTTTTCCAGTATAATGAAATAATTAGTACAAGTAAGCTTCATTTTCATAACCCATAAATCATGAAATATTACAACATTTTAGCATATTTTTCTTTAGATTATGAAAATTGTCCTTTTACTAAATTCAGTTTGTAGATTATTTTGCACATATACTGTATCTATCTAATACACATAAACTTCATGGGCATTGACTAGGTGTACTTTACGCATGGATGAATGGCGATAGTACATTGCTGCATAATATTGCACCAGGTATATACATTGTCATCAAGGTTGAATATGGACTTAAGTAGCACTTCAAAATATTTCTTAACAAATCAGATAGAAAAAACAACAACAAGAATAATCATTAAAATGCTCATGATTTTGGACTTTAAAATACTTTCACTGTGATTTGTAATCAAGTATTGATGATATAATAGCCTGACATGTGAAAATAATTGATTTCTAAATGTTTTGGTGAAGTCAACTTTTGCAACCCCTACCCCCTTTGGTAGCGTCTCTTGTTTTGTCGTAGAGATCTGCCTATCTAATTATAACCTTAATTCGTTCCTAATACATCAAGCATCCTATTCAAAAGGTTACCAGTGATATCTTATGCATAGGGAATTTTGGGAAGCATCTGAAAAATAGGCAGATACCCTATCAAAGCGTCAGAGGTCCTTTAAAAAAAGTTAGGAATGATATTTAATGAGAATCGTCTGCCAGCAGATGATTCTCATTAAATATCATGTGGCCGTTAAGAGCAAATTCTGACAGCAGCAGATGACAAAGTTTGAAACAAATTTCTGCATTTTTGGAAAAAAAAAAAAAAAAAAAAAAAAAAATGTAGATGGCGCTCGAAGATGTCGCACGCGAATTTCAAAGGGGGATTTTGGAACTTTAAAAATGGATAAAAAGGAGGGTTCTTCTACCAATTTTATGCCAGATGACCTTTTAGAAATCATCTGCATTCTTGAGAGAGGGGAAAAGCACAATCCGTATAAAATTATACGCAAGAGGAATTATTTTTCACTCATTACCAAATTTCCCGCCAAGAATGGAGAATCCACGCCATTGAAGAACTGCGCTTCTGCTCGAGGAACAGCAACTCATCAGGATAAGAGAGAATTTTCTTCCGACGACAAGCTACCAATTAAAAGGCGAAAGCGTAGAAGAAACAAATCTTCACATGCTTCTAGATCTACAAGTCAACAAAAGGATAAGAAACTTAAAGATTCTTCCGATGTTCGGTTAGCACAACAGAAGCCAAAAAAGAATTCTTCAGCTCGAGGGGCAAGTCAACATACGGATAAGAGTGAACATTCTTCCGATGTACAGCTAGCACAACCGAAGCCAAAGAAGAAATCCCCAGCTCAAGTGGCAAGGGATCGTGCCAGGCGAAAAGAGTTCTGGAAGCGTATGCGATTTCCCAGACAGCTAAGAGCTGAGAACCTCGCCTTGCACTACCGACTATTAGCAGAAGCACAGGCGGAAGCCAGTCCACAGTCCCCCGTGGTCAGTCAGTCAGAGTCAGTGAACTCCAGCTGCTTGGATCGTACATCTGATGGTTCTAAGTCATACCAGCTGCAAGAAACAGAGATGGTAGCCAGTCCACAATTTTCTGTGGTCAGCCAGTCAGAGACGGAGAACTCTGCCTGCTTGGATCGTACATCTGATGTTTCTCAGTCTTCCAGATATTTAACCATTGACAGTGACGTTGTCAACACACTTTTCACAGCTCAATTTCAATCGGATTTAAATAAACTGTCTGCAGAGGCAGCAGTTGAGCATTATAGTATTTCAGTGGATAAATGTGACAATTCGGAAATTGTGTGTACACGCTGTTTGAAAAAATGAAGGTTGACATCGTTACGCCGCTGTACAGGCTGTAAAAGCTCCAGCTACTGTAGCAAAGACTGCCAGAGATCAGATTGGCCCTCGCATAAGCAGCTGTGCAAATCAATCAAATCTCAAAACCTGCAAAATTAACTGTAATAGCTCAATTTGTACATAGAACTTCAGGTGAAGGTGTTTGAGACTTTTGAAACTAACTGAAAAAGCTCATTCTTGTACATAGAACTTCTTGTGGTGTTGGAAGACTTATTCAGTTGATTACTCACTGTGTAATATTGTACACTGGTGTTGGTGACATTTAGTGTTTAGAACATTTTATCCATTGTCCTCCTTTTACCGGTTTATCCGGGTGGTCAGACAAATCAACGGACGAACTCTAAGAAACAAAGAAAGAAAGAATGGCTCACATATTTGAATAGTCTGGCAGCAGAAACAGCCAAAATTTCAAAAATTATGTGCTGCCAACTATAGATGGTGCTTAACGGTTAAAAGAGCCAAATAAATCAACTTAAATAGTTTCTATCTTTCTATGACTTGCTTTGTTAGGTCTCTTAAGCATAGTTTTGTTAGCTAAATGAATTAAGGGAAAAGCCAATTCAATATACGCTAAAGATTAGGGTTTTAAATTATTAAATTTTTTTTGTTGCTTTATTAGCTGACCTGAGCCGAAGGCTCATTGGTGAGCTAATAGTATACCAGTGACTCCGGCGTCCGTCATTCGTCGTCCGTCAACATTTTCAAACATCTTCTCTAAAACTACTGGGCCAATTGAACTCATATTTCATATGGAGACTCCTTAGGATGGGGGAACGAAAGTTTGTTCAAATGGTCTTGGTCACATGATCAAGATGGCCACCACGGCCATATATGGTAAAAACCCTTAAAAAATCTTCTTCTCCAGAACCAGAAGGCCGATGACCTCAGCACTTGGTATGTAGCATTGGGGCTGTGGGGTCTACCAAGTTTGTTCAAATGATGATCGTAGGTTGACCTTGATTTACTTAACGTCAAGGTCAAATTTGCTTCCTAATGCATTAAAAGGGGAAAATTTCTGAAAAGTTGATTTTTGAAAACTGTTGAAGCGTTAGTCATAATTCTCACTTGATATGTTTAACCTAATGAGACAATGACTATTAATAAGTTTCAAAAGGTCAAGGTTGACCTTTAACCTTTCAGCTTAGGTTGCTCATATTGGAGTCCCATCAATATATTAAAACATAGTTTTCTCACAAACCATTGGCCCAATTGAACTCAAATTTCATATGGAGAATCCTTATGATAAGTTAGCCAAAATTTTTGCAAAATATTTTGGTCACATGATCAAGATGGCCACCACGCCCATATATTATGGTATAAACCCTTTAAAAATCTTCTTCTCCAGAACCTGAAGGCTGATGACCTTGGGACTTGGTATATAACATTGGGGATGTGGGACCTACCAAGTTTGTTCAAATGATGAACCTAAGTTGACCTTGACCTACTTAAAGTCAAGTCAAATTTGCTTCCTAATGCATTTAAATGGGATTTTTTTGAAAATTTCATTTTTTGAAAACTGTTGAGGCCAAAGTCATTATTTTCACTTGATATGTTAAACCTGATGAGACAATGGCTATAAATAAGTTTCAAAGGTCAAGGTTGACCTTTAACTTTTCAGCCAAGGTCGCTCATATTAAAGTCCCATCAACACATTAAAACATAGTTTCCTCAGAAACCACTGGGCCATTTGAACTCAAATTTCATATGAGGACTCCTTATGATAGGTTAGCCAAAATTTATACCAATTGTACTGGTCACATGACCAAGATGGCCACCATGCCCATAAATTGTGAAAACCCTTTAAATATCTTCTTCTGGAACCAAAAGGCCAATGGCCTTGGGACTTGGTATGTAGCATGGGGGATGTAGGCCCTACCAGATTTGCACAAATGATGAATCTAGGTTGACCTTGACCTAATTTATGGCAAGGTCAAATTTGATTCTTAATGCATTTATTTGGGAAAAATCTTGAAATGTTCATTTTTCTATAACTGTTGGGGCTGAAATCATTATACTTGCAAGAAATATTTAACCTAATGAGACAAGGGTTTTATATAAGTACCAAATGTCAAGCTGACCTGTGACCTTTTATCCAAGGCCACTCATTTGGACTGTCGCATACCTATCAAACATCTTTCTCTCAGAAATCACTGGGCTGTTTGATGGAGTATTCATTAGATTGTTTTAGGTCACTTGACCAAAATGGCCGCAACCCCCATAAAACAAAATATGTGTCATTATAAGCTGTAGTTGATCTTGACCTATTTTAACATTTTTAAGGAGATCAGGTGATCGCTTCAGGACCATCAGGTCCTCAAGTTATTATTATGCTTAATACTGTATATTTGATATATAGCATTGTCTAGTGGTCCCCTACATAAATCCTGCCAATCAAGTCCCGGGGGTCCAAACAGGCCCTGCCCTGTGGATCAAGCCCTTCCATAGACTTATAATGGATTTTTTTTTAAAATCTTCTCCTAACCACAGATTATATGTATTTAAGCCAGAATTTTTATATTAGTTGATTTATGGGATTTTTTTTTCAGATTTAGGGTCGGGGAGACGAAAAAAAAGCTTTGAAAATGACCAGTTTACTGGTCATTTTCAGAGCTTTTTTTATTTTTTTTAATATCTCTAGAAAAAAACAAACAGTAAAATTAGTAAGGTTAACCAACAGTCTGCATTAAATCTTTAAATATTTCATCATTTTTTAGCCGGGTTTCGAAGTAAAAAATCTGGTTATTAAAATAGGGTTGTCCGGGCGGGCGGGCGGGCGGTGCGTTCTTGGTTAATGTTTTGGTTAACCTTTTTGCAGATTTGATTTTCTCGCAAAATATTCAACCTGCGTGCTTTAAATTTCACACATGGTTTCTTCAGGGCCTCTACTTTCATGTGATGCCATGTTCTTTTCAATTTGTTCCCAATTTTTTGGTGAAAAATGCATTTTTTGGAGATAGGTATTTTTTTATATTTTTTTTCACAAATTTCTGTGTATATTCCATAACTCCAAAACTATTCAAGGTATTTGGATGGACCTTTATAGGGATGTAGATCCAGATGATCAGGCACGCTGCACACAAGTGGCATAACTCTAGCCTGCTTACTTTCTTAGTTATTTCCCTTTGCAATTTTTCACTAATTTTTGTGTATGCTCTATAACTCCAAAACTATTCAAGATATTTGGATGCTACCTTTTAGGAATGTAGACCCACATGAACAGACACACTGTACACAAGATGGATAACTCTAGCTTGCTTACTTTCTTAATTATCTCCCTTTGCAGTTTTTTTTTTACTTTAGACATTTTTGCATCTGGACTCCAAAGCCATTTCAGGTATGTTGACAATACTAGGTAAGAATGTAGATCCAGATGAGTAGTTGAGCTGCACACAAGTTGGACAACTCTTGGTTTCTTAATTATCTCCCGTACCAGTTTTTGGCCTTCTACTATTTATTTGCATGTAACTCCAAAACCCTTAGGTATATTTTGATAATACCTTGTAGGGATGTAAACCCAGATGAATAGGTGTACCACGCAAGATGAACATCTCTTGTTCTTACTTTCTCAGTTGTCTCCCTTTGCAATTGTTAGCTTTTGACATTTTTCCTTCTGTAATTCAACATCTCTTTAAGTTATATTCATATTACATCATAGATATGTACACCCAGATGAATAGGTGCAGTGCACACAAGATAGATAACTGTAGCTGACTTTTTCATTTATCTCCCTTTGCAAAAAACCCGGCTATAATACCTTTTGGGCATTTTTTTCTTGTCTAAAAATCTGGACAGGATAATCACTTTTAACAGTGTCACTCTCAAAAATAAAGACAGAACCTCAAAAATATAATCTTTTTTTTTTCAAGGAAACAAATAATATTTAGAGTCAGTGTATAAAATAAATATATAATTTTAGAAATTAAATTTTATTTTGTCTCTACTTTCCAGAAAAGTAAGTCAACTAATAAAAAAAAAAATCTGGCCTTAGTATTCAGCGATGTCTAGTGGTCCCCTACATAAATCATGCCAAATCATAACCCTTGGGTCCCAAACTGGAGCCACTCTAGGGATCAAGAGTTTCTAGACTAAAAACTGAAGAAAAAAAACACTTAAAAAATCTTCTTCGCTAAAACCACGCTTCCCCACAGCTTATACTTTTAGTAGGTAGCAATGTCTAGTGGTCCCTTTCATTAATTCATGTGACCATGCCATGCCACATGGGTTCAAACTGACCCTGCACTGAGGATCAAAAATTTTCCTAAGACTGATAATTGGAAAAACTTCTTCTCTGATACCACAGCTTGTATATTTAGTATTTAGCAATGTCTAGTGGTCTTCAACATTAATCATGCCAACCATGCCCCTGGGTCCCCAATTGGTCAAGCCCCAGTGGTCTTTAGCTCACATAACTTATAATGGGAAAAATCTTCTCTGAAACCATGGGACCCTCAGCTTATATATTTAGTATGTTGCAATACTTACTCTTCCCCTAGGTAAGCACTGCCTGTCATGTCTCAGTGGTCCAAACTGGCAACTCCATGGGGTCATTTGCTCCATAGGCTCAAAATAAAAATACACATAAAAATCTTCTTTACCATGAGGCTCACTTCTCAGGTGTGTAGTATAGGCTCATTGAGCCTCTTGTTTTGAAAAACGAAGTTTAAATTGCAATTGCTAACAAACACAATTAGCATTCGATTTATTTTGTTTTTTCACAATCACATCTTGTTTTCCAGTGTTTCAGGATTGTAGAAGAATATGAAGAGAATATAGAAGACTGGTACTACAATCATCAAGACAAAGATATACTTGACTTTCTCTGCAGAGACACAGTCTTGAATAAAAATGACCAAAGTAAAGTACATTATTAACCTTTAGTATTCAAGCAAATATTTTTGAGCAAAAACTCCAGGCTTTGTTCTTTTTTTTCCATTTTGTTCAGTGATGCATATTTGTGTCGACTGCAAAGCATAGGGATCATTTCTCCGTCGGTGTCTGCATTGTCACACTTTTGGTTTCTACCAAATTACTCGAGGGTGAGGGTGAAACTAGCATTTTCTGAGTATTTGACTGTTGTCATTATATGGGATGCAGTTCTGAAACTAACTGGGTAAATATCATTTTAGCAGTGATATAAGGAACTTTATAAGTCATATTACATATTAATTCGGTATGTTCTCTATTGCATGCGGTTTTAAAGGACAAGACTTAGTGTGTGTGTTTGAAGGACAATGAAAATTGTAAGTCACTCGTCCTGCAGGACAAGTGCAAAATTTAAAATATTTGTGTCCCCTGCGTAAAAATCAAGTTAATAATACAAAATATGCCTGAACTCTAAACTTTATTTATGAACTGGCCAGTAACAAGGTGAGATAGTTGGAAGATGAAAGTAGAGTATGTGTAGTAGAAAGGTACAGTAAAGGTAGAAAGTGAAAGTAGATCATTATAACACTTGTGGGCCAGGCCTCGAGGCTATAAAACTTAAGTTCATTCTCAGACTCAAAATAAAGCGCAATGATTAGCTGCTTGTTACGGACATGTGTCTGCAAGCAGCCAATCATTGTGCTTTATTTTGAGTCTGAGACTGTGCTCAAGTTTTATAACCTCAAGGCCAGGCCTCTGATGAGCAATCCAGGGCCCCCTATTTTTGCTGCTACTGCTTTTGTTGTAACAGTCATAAAGGATCTTACATGAGTGTTCCTGTTTTATTGAATTTTTTCAACAAGTTGGGGAAAAGAGATAAAATGCGAGGCTTGCCGAGCATTTTATCTCTTTTTCGCTACGAGTTTAATAAATGACATATGAAAAATACTTTGAAATCTCATTTCTGGCGTAATACGTTATAATTTTGTCATTATGATTGCGATGTTGTTATGGACCTCATAACGTTTCCTGTAAATCTACAAAACCACTAGTGGTTTATTGATTTTATTGCATGGCGTTATTTCACTCCCAGACGCGACATCATATGATAAACTATTTCTCATCATTTTTGGGGTAGGGGGGGGGAGGAGGGTCCCTTAAAACTTGCAGAAAAGTTCCTTTCAGGTCCTTGAATTGTACATAGCTTTGCCTCACAGGTTTAGATAAACAAAAATTTTCAGCGTAAAATTTTAAATAATTTCTTACCCATCAGTTTTAACATATGTTTTGGATGCTCGAACGAACCTTCTCATTGAGACGGCTCTTTTGAGTACCCACAACATATATTTTGGTTGAGAAATAAGAAAATTAAATTTTCGTTACGCACCCTTAACTAAAGTCTCCTGTGCCTGTAGGGACATTGAATATACTCTTGATTTTTGTAGGTTGTTTAGATGAGGAATTTGTACCAAAGCCTGAAACTGATGAAGATAAATTAGAGGATAAAAGCAAAGGTGAAGATAAAAACAAAGATAGTGGGAAGAAAAAGGATAAAAGTTAGTATGATATTTGAACAAGTGATACAAAAAGCAATACATACAATTGAATCTTCTTCAAAGCAGTCATTAGCTAATAGAGATTTTTCCCACAGACTGACACCTTACACCGACACCTTGCACTGACTTTATGGGTGCAGTGTATTGCGAACTTGCGGTCAACTTTTTATTTTTTACCAAGCAAACTTATATGTTGATGTGTTGTCTTATATGCTTTAGTGCATAATGAAAAGGCAGTAGTTATAGAATGTTCTGCTGTATATATCATTACTGAATCTAATGTGAATTAAGAGTGATGCCCACAAACCTGCAAATGACATGTTTCTGGGAATTACAAATATTTCAGGCACTATTTTCATGAGCTTTGAGCAATTTTAGAATTCCAAATACAAGACCCACATTCTGCACTGGGTTACATATAACAGCATCCGAGTAAACAAGACATCTTGGGGTAATAGGAATTATTGAGCACAAAAACACATTACGCTATATTCCATGATCTGGGTATTTTCTAAGAATATGCAGGATAACTTTACATACAGCAAGTACATCAGTACGGTCTATGCGTCTGCAGCTTAAAGTTGTCAGACACTGTATTGCAGAGTCTATCTGTTGTCTACGTTTGGTGATACAATTACCTTTGCTCGTCAGTTCACATGCTTCATGCACGGATCCAGGAATTTTTGTCAGGGAGGTCCACGTCAATCTGACAAAAAAAAGCTCTGACAACGTATGCTTTTTTTTAGTCCTCAGCTTATTTAACAGAAGTCAAATGGTTTATTTCAAAGACAACTATCATTTTTCAAGGTTCTGGAGGGGGTCAAAAAATTTCCAGGGGGGTCCAACTTTTACCGGGGAGGGGGGGGGTCCCATTGCTTATTCCCTATAACTTGTGATTTTAGGGGGGGTCCGGACCCCCTGTCTCCCCCCCCCCTCTGGATCCGCACTTGTGCTTTACAGTCATTTACAATCATGACTGTATACTCCGATTTAAGACAGAAAGAAAGTCGTTTCCATTGTCCTTTATGATTTCACCAATACTGTCTAGGACATAATAAAAGTTTGAAATTCTTCCATTAAACATTGACTGCTGCATTGATGATTTCCCTCTTATGTGGAATATCCTACATGTACATGTACCTCAGTGGCTGTATATAGAATATGTGGAATATTCTACATGTACATGTACTGAGCAGCTGTACAAAGTTTGGATGCTGCATTCATTTTTTTATAAATGGCGACCTTGAATGCTTTTTTAGCTCACCTGTCACGAATGACAAGGTGAGCCTTTGTAATAGGTCTTCGTCCGTCGTCATCTGTCTGTTAACTATTGACTTTAATGACAACATCTCCTAAACCCCTAGTCAAATTTTGAATTTCACACAAATGATCCTTTGGTGGCCCTCTTCCAAAATTGTTCAAATGGTTCTGGTCTGTTGCATATCTAGGTCACAGAGGCTAAAAATAGATTTTCAGGATAAAAACGTTAAAAATCTTCTTGTCTGAAACCAGAAGGCCTAGAGCCTTGATATTTGATATGTAGCAACACCTAGTGGACCTCTACTGAGGTTGTTCAAATAATAGTCCTGGGGCCAAAAATAGGCCTGCCCCCAGGGGTCACATGTTTTACATAGGCTTATACAGGGAAAACATGTAAAAATCTTCTTGTCTGAAACCACAAGGCCTAGAGCCTTGATATTTGGGATGTAGCATCACTTAGTGGACCACTACCAAGTTTGTTCAAATTATGCCCCTAGTGTCAAAAATGGCCCCGCCCCGGGGTCACATATTTATACCCCCGGTACGAAGTATATAGGGGGTATATAGTTTTTGCCTTTTCTGTAATTATTTTTGTTGGTTTGTCTGTTGGTTTGTCTGTCTGTCTGTAAACTTTTTTTTCCGTCAAAGATTTCTCAGCAACTTTTTGGGTTAGGATTCTGAAATTTTGTACAAAGCTTGATAGTGATGAGTTGTATTGTGTAACAAAAGTACAGCCACATATTGCTTATCAGTCTCTTTATTTGTTCATTTTTCTTTCTCTCCAATGGAAATTTCTGTCACAGATTTCTCAGCTCCTATTGGAGCCAGTGTTTTCAAATTTGTGTACACCTTCAGGATGGCAAAGTGTACTGTGTAAATGAAAATTAAGATGCTAATCCTCATTTTGCCTTCTTTTTTCAAATTTTCATTTTTTCCTTCTTTCTCTCTTATATAATACATATAGACATTTTGTAAACTTTTTTTTCTGTCAAAGATTTCTCAGCAACTACTTGGGTTAGGATTCTGAAATTTTGTACAAAGCTTGATAGTGATAAGTTGTATTGTGTAACAAAAGAACAGCCACATATTGCTTATCAGTCCCTTTATTTATTCATTTTTCTTTCTCTCCAATGGAAATTTCTGTCACAGATTTCTCAGCTCCTATTGGAGCCAGTGTTTTCAAATTTTGTGTTCACCTTCAGGATGGCAAAGTGTACTGTGTAAATGAAAATTAAGATGCTTATCCTCATTTTGCCTTCTTTTTTCAAATTTTCATTTTTTCCTTCTTTCTCTCTTATATATTTTTCCTTCTTTCTCTCTTATATAATACATATAGACATTTTTTTCTGTCAAAGATTTCTCAGCAAATACTTGAGTTAGGATTCTGAAATTTGGTACAAAGCTTGATAGTGATGATTTGCTTTGTGTAACAAAAGAACAGCCACATATTGCTCATCAGTCCCTTTATTTATTCATTTTTCTTTCTCTCCAATGAAAATTTCTGTCGATGATCTCTCCGCTCCTATTGGAGCCAGTGTTTTTAAATTTAGTGAACATCTTCAGGTAGGTTAGTGTATTGTGTAAATGAAAATAAAGTTGCTAAAGCTCATTTTGCCTTCTTTTTTCAATTTTTCCTTCTGTCACTCCTATATAACACATATGGACGTTTTTTGTCAGAGTTTTCTCAGCAACAACTTGATTTAGGATTATGAAATTTTGTGTACACTTTCAGATAGGCAAAGTGTATTGTGTAAATGAAAAGTAAGGTGCTAATCCTCATTTTGCCTTCTTTTTTCTATCACTCTTATACAACACATATGGACATTTTTCATCAAAGTTTTCTCAGAAACTACTTGATCTAGGATTATGAAATCTTTGACATTTTGTCTTTTCTCTGAAAGTGTTACAACCTCTGAAGGCTACTGCCGGGGGTATGTGAGCTTTGCTCACTTCTTGCTATATTTTACATTGGCTTATATTGGGAAAACATTAAAAAATCTTCTTGCCTGAAATCACAAGGCCTAGAGCCTTGATATTTGGTATGTAGCATTATCTAGCTGACTTCTACCAAGTTTGTTGAAATTATAGCCATGGGCGCCCCCAGGGGTCACATGTTTAACATAGGCTTATATAGGGAAAACATGAAAAAATCTTCTTGTCTGAAACCACAAGGCCCAGAGCCTTGATATTTTGGTATGTAGCATCACCTAGTGGACCTCTAAGAAGTTTGTTCAAATTATACCCCTGGGGCCAAGAATGGCCCTGACCCGGGGGTCAAATGTTTTTCATAGGCTTAAATAGCGAAAACATGAAAAAATCTGCTTGTCTGAAACCACAATGCCTAGAGCCTTGATATTTGGTATGTAGCATCACCTAGTGAACCTCTACCAAGTTTGTTCAAATAATGCCCCTGGGGTCAAAAATGGCCACGCCCTGGGGTCACATTTTTGTCCAACGCCTTTTCGAAGAAAAGCGAAGGGACTTAGTTTTTGCCTCTCCGTCTTTCCATCCGTCCGTTCGTCCATCTGTCCGTCCCCCTATAGAAGTAGGTACCTTGTGGGCACAACTTCTCCTACAGTTTTATACAGATTCTTTTGAAACTTCACTGGTGTTTTGGTCATGGTCTGAAGATATGCATGTAGTTTGGATATAATCCTCAGATTACTTTTTGTCACTTTTTTCGCAAGTTGAACTTAGCCATTTTTCGGGCATTATCTATAACAATGTGAATGGACATGGGATACCTTGTGGGCGCAACTTCTCCTACAGTTTTATACCGATTCTTTTGAAACTTCACTGGTGTTTTGGTCATGGTCTGAAGATATGCATGTGGTTTGGATATTATTCTCAGGGTATTTTTTGTCACTATTTTTGCCAGTTGAACTTAGCCATTTGGGGCATTATCTATAACAAAGTGAATGGACAGGGGATAACTTGTGGGCGCAACTCCTCCTACAGTTTTATACAGATTCTCTTGAAACTTCACTGGTGTTTTGGTCATGGTCTGAAGATACGCATGTGGTTTGGGTATAATCCTCAGTTTATTTTTGTTACTTTTTTTGCAAGTTAAACTTAGCCATTTTTCTGGCATTATCTATAACTAAGTGAATGGACTCCGACAGGGGATACCTTTTGGGCACAACTCCTCCTACAGTTTTATACCGATTCTTTTGAAACTTCACTGGTGTTTTGTCATGGTCTGAAGATATGTATGTGGTTTTGGATATAATCCTCAGATTATTGTTATCATATTAAACCTCAGCTTAACATTTATCACTTTTCCAGCATTTTTCGCCTTCAGTGCTATCAGTATCTTATCAATGTCTATATATATGTAGTACCTTTGAGTGCAAATACTCCTACAGTTTTATACAATCTGTATGTGCTTATGTCATGGCCTGAAGATATGGATATGCTTAAGATAGAATTCTTAGGTTTTGTTTCTGTTTTCTGTTCTGCGAACTTAAGTTGTTCCAAGATAGTATATATTCAAACTTCAAAGACAAACATAAAGTGGCATAAATTCTCTGAATTTGCTTGTTTACATAGGCTTAATATAGGGAAAACATTAAAAAAATCTTGTCTGAAACCACAGGGCCTAAAGCCTTGTCATTTGGTATGTAGCATCATCTAGTTGATCTCTACCAAGTTGGTTCAAATAATGCCCATCGGACCAAAAAATGGGCTCCCTAGGGGTCGCATAAGCTTATATGACTGGTACATATAGAACAGACTGGTGAGCGATTCAGGGCCACCATGGCCCTCTTGTTTTTCTTGTGAGCTTGAGATTTTGTGCCAATTCACACATACTTTTATCTTGCCAATGTATCTGACGAGCTTAGCTCTTTCTACCCTGGTGGCAAGTTGTGTTTTCGACTATAGTTTGTAACCAGATCAGGCAGACAATATGAACTTTGTAACTATTTGATAATCTGGTTATGTTTTGAAATTACTAATTTAGAGAAACAGAGCAGACTTCCAAAAAGCATGCAAAATGACCCAGCATGCAAAGACGTTAGCTGAGTTAGAAGTATCCTGTTTTTAACCTGGTGTACAAAGTGGTTTAAGGTTTTTTTTAGTGTACATGGTTGGTTGTGAAATTCAGCTACAGTCTTTTGAAGTTATCAAACTGTTTCATTGCATGTGAAAACATTCACAGCCATATATGTTATGATCCTTGGTGCTCATGAAATAGCATGCACATAATTGTGGCGTCAACTATTTTTTTGCATAGAATATATTTGTAAGTCCAGTTCCAGATATAAAGGCGAAATTTGGTCCATCTTTCTTTAATCTAAAGGCTATTCTGTTCACGATATGTGAAAAATAACATCGGGTAGGTGGCAATGCTGAGCATAATTCTTAAAATTATGAGTCCATAGAATACAACAATCATATAAGTACTGCAGACCAACCAACGACACCTGGAGGAAGAGACACGGAACACTTACCATGACTGCAAGAAGACAATTAAAATAAAGCAATACACTCTCTCTTCCCTAGCATTATGATTGCAAAATTAGAATTGATACTAAGCACTACTTAGCAAAACAAGGACCAAACACAAAAATCCCACACTCAATGAGAGCAACAATAAACTATAAAATCAACTGACCATAATGTGCACGAGCCGTGGTGAACGTAGATCTAAGAAACAACATTTTTATGTTAAATCAGTTTTTTTAATGCTCTGACTGTGCAGAGACTGAAGAAAGCGAGAGCATCATTGGGGACATATTGCAGTTGCAATTCACATAATGTTTATTTCGCCCGAGATTCATATTAGTTTTCTTTCTTGCTATGACTGGTTAAGAAAGGGAAAGTTTTGAATTTGGGAGAGAAAGAATTTTTAGATATTCTAGTAAAGGGGTCCAAAATATCATATTTGAATTTAAAATCATGATACAGTCTACTCTTGATACCTCGAATTTCTAGGGACTGAGCAAAATGTTTCGAGTTATCAGTAGTTTGAGGTAACCATATCATGACGTATAGCCACAATTTTGGGGCAAAATAACGCACGTTCAACTTGTCCATTAATAGATCGTTATATTGGTAGATATTACATTAATGAACTGCGGGATGGACTGATCTAAGAATCAATTGACATTGGGAATTGAAATAAAAAAACAAGAAAAAAGGGAAAATAGAATCGTTTTTCAGGTTCCACTTCAGTCCCGACATTACGGCCATTTTTTCACTTTCTAAGGCAAAATAAAATAAACAAAGCATTTTCAGGTCTAAGTAAGTATCGGCAACTGGTCCCGAGGTCGCAGGTTTTAGCCTTTCGTACATCGTCATATGTATAAGCCCCAACAGACAGTTTGCTTTTGTCATGACATGACCAATGTCCGAAAATAGCCTTACACGCACAACTGTCCAGTGCCTGAAATAAAACGCTGCATCTGTTTTAAAAAATCAAAAAATGGCCCAAGAAACAATTAAATCATACATTAGCCTTATTTAAAACGAGCAGTAATGGGACAGGCTTAATACTCAATAGATTGCTCAAATATGACACCTTAGCTCAAACCGTCACTTACAGAGATAGACATGTACCCGCTTTGAAGTTGTACACAATAGATCAATAGAATTCACCGACCACACACAAGTAGACCAAGTGATCAAACAATTGATGGTTTTTAAATTAAATGGGGATAATTAACGTTCAAAACGGTGGATTAATTGGAGACACATTCAGATAAAAAGGTTGGTTAATGACTGTCATTTTCTTTTGAAATGGAATCGAGTAAGGCGTTGTAAAATACATTAAAATTGATCAGCCGGACCATTTTTTGTCAAGAGTTATCAGTTTTATTGACTTAGCCGTTGTCGAGATAAATGTTGTGGAATTGCAATAATATATAGGGGAAAATACCGGGACCGGGCCATCGTGTCAAGATAAGTGATAGTATTGAGTTGTGCATAGTTAACGAGAGTCGACTGTATATGAGTAAATTTCAGCTAAAAGCTTGTAGGGTGAGTATTTTTACATGTTGAAATGAAATGTGAAACTAAGGTTATATCAAACAGCACTGGTAAGAATGCAAAATAATTTCGCAGAAATAGTCTACATAATGCTCTCTAGCAAAATTGCTTTTAAGCTCACCTGAGCCGAAGGCTCTCAGTGAGCTCATAGTATGGGACTCGAGCCGGCGTCTGTCCGTACATGCGTCCGTCCATCCACACTTTGAAACATGAATATCTCTGAGACCAGCTGTACTATCAAGATCAAATTTCATCTGGAGCATCATTTGGGTGGGGATTGACTGTATTAGGTTTTGGGCAAGATCGGATCAGAACTCTGGTTTCCATGGCAACAGATAGCTCCCATAGGGTTATAATGGGGAAAATCTTGTGACCATTCAAGTTCTTCATTTTTGATTGGTTCTTCTTTATTCTTACAGGTAACGAGGACAACCATAAAATCTCGAATGGGTTCAAATTCGGCAAGATCGGACCAGGGTTTCATGAGTTAATTGCCCTTGAGCGTCTGGAAAAATCCCCATAGACTTATAATCGGATAAATGTTGTGACCACTCCAGTACCTTCATTCTTTGATGGATCTTCTTCATTCTTGCAGGTAACAAGACCAAGCATAAAAGATTGGATGAGTTTGAATTCCAGCAAGATTCCATCTCTGACTTTGGAGTTAGCTGCCCTTGAGCAATCAATGAATAATGTTGTGACCGCTCTAGTGCCTTCATTTTTGATTGGATCTTCTCCATTCTTGCAGGCATCAAGGAAACCCATAATATCTCGGATGGGTTCGAAATTTGGCAGGATCCGACCAGGGACTTATGAGTTACCTGCCCTTGAGCAATTAAAAAATCCCCATAGACCTATAATGGGAGAAATGTTGGTACCAATCTAGTGCTTTCAATTTTGAATGGATCTTCTTCATTCTTGCTGACAAGAAGGACAACTATTAAAGCTTGGATGAGTTTGAATTTCGTCAAGATCCCATCACCTATTATAGTGTAAGCTCCCCTTGAGCAGCTTATAAATTGATGGATAATGTTGTGACCACTCTAGCGTCTACATTTTTGATTGAATCTTCTTCATTCTTTCATGTGACAAGGACAACCATAAAAGCTTGTATGAGTTTGAAATTCAGCAGGATCTGACCAAGGACTTATGAGATAGCTGCCCTTGAGCATCTTGAAAAATCCCCATTTACTTATAATGGGAGAAATGTTGTTACCCCTCCAGTGCCTTCACTTTTCATTGGATCTTCTTCATTCTTGCAGGCAAAATGGGCACCCATAAATTCTCAGATGGGTTCCAAATTTGGCCAGATCGGACCTTGGACTGTGGAGTTAGCTGCCCTTGAGCGTCTGGAAAATCTCCATAGACTGATAGTGGGAGAAATGTTATGACCACTCTAGTGCTTTCAATTTTGACTTGATCTTCTTTATTCTTGCACACAAGAAGGACAACTATTAAAGCTTGAATGAGTTTGAATTTTGTCAGAGCCCATAACCTTTTATGGAGTCCCCTTTAGCATCTTAAAAACTGATGAATAATGTTGTGACCACTCTAGAGCACTCACTTTTGATTGGATCTTCTTCATTCTTTCAGGTAACAAGAGCAACCATAAAAACTTAGATGGGTTTGAACCTTAAGTAGAACCAACCTCAGAGCGTTGATTTAACTGCCCTTGAGCATCATAAAAAATCTGCATAGATGTACAATGGGAGATCTCTTTATGACCACTCTAGCACCTTCATTTTTGAATGGATCTTCCTCAGTTTTGCATGTATCAAGGACACACATAAAAGCTTGAATGAGTTAGAGTATCTGCCACACCCCACCACCAGCAGTGATTTTGTTACCTGCGCATCCTGCTTCTTTTGTGCATAATATTGTCACTGGGATGCAAAGTTTTTATTTCAGCAAGTCTCAGGATGCAATAGTATTGCAGACTTGTCATTAAAAATAGCATTCTGGACTGATAAGTTTGCAGTTGGACTCATTGATATGGGAAACAGCAAGTCCCAGAACCCATAAGCTCAAAATTGTAAATGAATCACTGCACCAATTATAGAGTTAGCTGCACTCCAACGTCTAAATTATAGCTGTTTAATGTTGTGACCACTGTAGCGCCTTGATTTTTCATTTGCTTTTTTAATCCTTTTTGGTTATCAGGACATACATTAAAGTATGGATTGACCAGATCCCATCACAGACTACAGAGTTAGCTGCCCTTCAGCCCCTGAAAATATACTTTCACCATTTTTAGCTCAACCTAGCCGAAGGCTCCTTGTCAGCTTATAGGATGGGAGTCGAGCCGGCGTCCATCCATTGGTCCACACTTCAAACATGAATATCTCTGAGACCAGCAGGTGGATTGTTATCAAATTTCGTCTGGAGCATCATTGGGGTGGGGGATTGGCTGCATTAGGTTTTGGGCCAGATCAGATCAGAACTCTGGTTTCCATGGCAACAGATAGCTCCCATAGGGTTATAATGGGGAAATTCTTGTGACTACTCTAGCTCCTTCATTTTTGATTGGTTCTTCTATATTCTTGCAGGTAACAAGAACAACCATAATATCTCAAATGGGTTCTAAATTTGGCAAGATCTGACCAGGGACTAAGGAGTTAGCTGCCCTTGAGCATCTTGGAAAATCCCCATAGACTTATAATGGGAGAAATGTTGTGACCACTCTAGTGCCTTCATTTTTTAGATGAATCTTATTCATTCTCACAGGTAACAAGGACAACCATTAAAACTTGAATGAGTTTGAATTTCGTCAAGATCCAATCACTGACTACTGAGTTAGCTGCCCTTGAGCGTTTGAAAAATTACTGATTAGACTTGTGACCACTTTAGCACCTTCATTTTTTGATTGGATCTTCCTCATTCTTGCAGGTAACGAGGACAGCCATAAAATCTTGAATGGGTTTGAAATTCTGCAGGACCAGACCTCCAGGTGCGGAGTTAGCTCCCCTTGAATGCCAGGAAAAATCCCCATAGACTTATAATGGGAGAAATGTTGTGACCACTCTAGTGACTTTATTTTTGATGAATCTTCTTCATACTTACAGGTAACAAGGACAACTATAAATGCTTGAATGAGTTTGAATTTTGTCAAGGTCCTATCCCTGACTACTGAGTAAGCTGCCATTGAGGGTTTGAAAAATTAATGATAGACTTGTGACCACTACAACACCTTCATTTTTGAAGCGGCACTTTGAAATGTCTAAAATATGGCCATGCGTTATCTTCTGAACCAGTTGATGGATTTTGACCAAACTCGCATAGATACATTGTGATTAGATTTTCAGGGTGGGTAGTCACGTGGTTTCTGTTAGGATACAGTGTACGGAAAAATGGCGGACTTCTTTCCACACCGATGTTTTAAGCAAAAGTAAGTATATATTTCTGCATGTTTTTTTCATCTTTACACAGAAAGTTATACACTATTTTCCAGCCCCCATTTTTCCCGATCTAACAATGCCAGGATATCCTCATAAAGCTTCTTACTTTGAGTACAGACTCTGTCACAAATTTTTTAGCGGCGAAGCTCGGGCCTGAATTGGGAAATAAGCTGTACGGACAACATTTGTGACAGAGTTAGTACTCAAAGTAAGAAGCTTAAAGATGCTATCCTGGTAGCGCTTGATAGGGGAAAATGTGGGCTGGAAAATGGTGTATAACTTTCTGGGTATTGATGAGAAAACATAGAGAAATCTTCCTACATTCGATCAGAATGTCCGTACAGTGTATGCGAACATCCGTGCAGTGTATCCAAGCAAAAACCACGTGACTACCCACCCTGATTTTGGTGACCTTGACCTAATTTTTAAGGTCACAGGTCAAATTTTGACCAAATATGGGTTTTGTATGATCTCTTGAATTGAACATTGTATTCTAGCTAAACTTAATGTATTGTATCATAGTGGCTAAATGTAAAGTTGATATTATTTTGGTGACCTTGACCTAATTTTCAAGGTCACCTCATTTCAAGGTCATCATCCTTAATAAAAAAACTGTAAATTCAGCCTTTTCTGAGCTCTGTCTTCTAAACCAGTGGGTTTTTCTGCATCAAACTTGCAACTTAAATAGATAAATATTCTTGCATATTTACCTTATTCCAACCAAATTCACACTGAAAATGTTGCTAAAACATCAAAATATCTGTTTTCTTACACTGGATTTCTCTGAACAAAAGGTGTTGGCTGTTAGCTTTTGGACGTCATCACGCCATAAACGTAGGTAACAATTTCGCGAACAAAAACATTGGTGAAATGATCAGTCTCATCCACAACGCTTTCTGTTTATAAGTTCATGCAAATAACTTGGGGCTCATTTAAAGTATTTTCAAGGTTCAAACCCATGTTCAAACAGCATGTGAATCTCCCGATTTGAACATAGATTTTCGTTCATTTGACAATGGGTTAAAACAGCTATACGAAAAGGTATCTATGCAAGAATAAGTTTGAATCTGAACATGTTGCATCAATTTGTGAAGATAAACATCTGTAACTTTGTTATGGTTGGTCCAGTTTTCATAAAATTTTAACAAAACGAAAGCTTGAGATATTAGTATGTTTTATCACTATTTTGGGAAGCTTTTGCCTTATTTTGGATGGGAAGGTGTTGATTTTCAGGCCTAAATTAAGAATAGGAAAATCCCAGATATTCTTTTGGCCTCGATGTGAGGAAACCTGTCTTCGGAGGTTTGCCAACAACAAAGGCGCAGACCAGCCTGTGCATCCGCACAGACTGATCAGCGCCTTTGTTATTCTCTTAAAAGAACGTATCATATCTAGACTTGCTACGAGCGAAATTTCAATTTTCTAGCTAGTCGCTGTAGCTGAGGAGACTGGTTTGAAACTTGCTTTGTCGGAAACCCCGAAGACAGGTTTTCTCGCGACGAAGCTAATTTGCTTATAAGGTGAAATTGTGATCGAGGATGTTCTTATATTTTCCAGGTAAATTAAAAGGAGATATTGGAGAAGAAGATAAGAAGAAGCATAAGAGAGAAGAGTTATGACAACAGTCCCAATACATCTAGATTAACCAAAACTTTCCTTGTAAAATTGTGAATATTTCTTTATCCATCAATCTAAGCATTTGTTTTGAGTACTCAAAAGTACCGCCTCGTTGGGATGTGTTTTTGAATACCCACAACATATTTTTTAGTTGAGAAATATGAAAATTGATTTTTAATTATGCACTCCTATCTAGGAGCCTAATAGTTCTAGGCAACACAATCAAAAGTGGAACAGCATGTGAAAGACTGTTAACCCTATCAATACTGGAAACCCCCTAAACAGGTACTTTGGCAAACAGTGAAGACCCAGATGAAACGCCGCAGAGTTCGGCACTTTGCCTGTGTCTAATTCCCTTGCTAATAATTTAAGCAATCTTGGTGAGTTATCCAACCATCAAAATGCCAATCATGATTGAAACTGACAACATTGTGGAGTATTTCTTGCTTTTGGGGGAAATATCATGTCTTATTGTAAGATTAAAGTATAACCCTTTGCATTCTGGATGATTTTCCCATACAGATTGATACAGTAAGAAGGGGGCTGCCCAATAGTTACTCTAAGGGGTCACAGGTAGAACCTTCTAAATTATGGTGTATTTCTGTCCTTGAAGGTTCTGTTAAGCTTAGCAAACAGTGCAGATCCTGATGAAATGCAGCATTATGCTGCATTTCATCAGGGTCTTCACTGTTTGCACGGTCTTTACTGTTTGCCAAAGCACCCTTTTAGAGGTTACCAGTATACAAAGTTCGAAATTATTATCTGCCATATCAGGGGTAACAATCTACATCATAGCATGGATGTTGTAAACAAGTAGTGTGGCGCCATCTTTGATTTACAAGGTCAGTTTTTCCCTTCTTAAAAAATATTCAAATTAGTATCTGTCAAAACGAAGCAGTGCAGGCGGTGCATAACATCACACTTGATCAGAATATATAATGGCCACGCCCCGAAATGCCCTTGCCTTTGTAATCATTCACCCACAAATATCGAAGCGGGAGACTGCTAAGATTATCTTAGTGTCTCTAGCTTCCATACTTGTGGGTGAATGATTACAAAGGCAACAGCATTTCTGGGAGTGATCATTATATATTCTGTCCAAGTGGGCTGTTAGGCACAGCCTGCACAGCTTAGCTTTGACATACACTTATTTGTATAATTTTATGAAGGGAAAAACTTACCTTGTAAATCAAAGATGGCGCCATACTATGTGTTGGCAACATCCATGCTATGACGTAGGTTGTTACCTCTGAAATATTTGGTGGCAGAGTCAAAGCTAATGTAATTGTTAAGAAGTCAGTTGATCAGTTATATTGTACAGAAATTTTCCTAGACCTTATTTGGGGCCAAATATCAGCCCATTCCCAATTCACAAATGAGCAAAAACTTCCCAAAATGGTGTATATTATTCCCAATTTTGTTCTACATTTTTGGTCAAATTTCATGAAAATCTGAACAAAAATAGGAAAGTTACAGATCTATGAAAATTTACATTATAATGAGAATGAAAATGTTTTTATGAACATTTTTATGCAAATTTTATGAGTTTTATGAAGGGCAATTAAAGCAACAAATATGTTACAGCTTTAAATTGCTAATTTTGATCTATTAAAATTGGCAGCGCAGTTCTTTTTGACTGAATCGATAACCATTTTGATGGTCAAAATGTTTTTTCCCAAATTCAACAGGCCTTTGGTCCTGACTTCAGAATGGTAGGAAAATCCCTGTTGTGTGGTTACCATGCCACTAATATCTGTTTTTGGAGGGTTTTTTTTGCAGTCTGAGTGCAACAGTATTGATAGTTCCCACCAAACTAATAGTTTCTTCCTTTTGAAATATAGGTCAACCATCTAAAAGGTCAAAAGTCGATAAGGCAAATCGGAAAAAATACATTAACATATTTTTTCTAAAAATATTACTGCATCCTTGTACAGAGACAGTTACAAAGATTTATGCATAAATCTCAAAAGAGTCATATTTGATTCAACAAGTTAAAAAAAAGATTATCTATTTTCCTTCTATTTAGTTTATTGATTTTTGACCTGCAACATAACTGACCTTTTTAAATTTATTTTATTTTAATTTTTTTAGAGGGTGCAGGTGTCTCTTCATGGAAGAAGGGTCATTATGCCTCATTGTTGCCGCATGCCCAGGTAACTAAGCACCCGTGGATAAAGGCTGATTTCCTAGAGACCATTTTGAAATTTTATAATGCTTTATCTATTGTTATTTTAGGGCAAGTGCTTATGAGATAATTTCTAGCTATGTGCCCTTTTATCCTGTTTCAGCAGGTTTATTGTTTGTGTATTGTGAGAGATCCTATATTGATCTTTATTGGTTTTGTTTCGTGTTTGGCTTTTTAACCCGAGAAAAACAATATCCTGGAACAGTATAATGTTTCCAGACCCAGAGGTCCTTCTTCAGTACCTTAGCAAAAAATCAAAACATACTTGTGTGATTTATTCATAGCCAATTTTTTTTATCTTGTAAATTTAAAGCAATCTTTACTCATGCATACTGGGTTAATTGAGCCATGTGCTATTATGGGTCTGTGCCCTTTGCTTGCTCGCGTGTATGTGGCTGATTGCACATTATTTTTTAAAGGAATTTTGGCTTGTTTTCATGGATGTCAGATTGGTTGGTTTACACCCTATTTGAACTTGTTTGTCCACTTCTGTTGGTCCTGTAGGACTATTTCTATGGAGTAAAACAAGTTAGTGCCTGTACCTTCTAAGCTCTGTTTATTATAGAGTCTGATGGGTTGGGTACCATGCTATGTGTAGACAGACCCTGCAGTTTGTTATAGAGTCTGATGGGTTGTTTACCACGCTATGTGTAGATTCTGTTCACTAAGAGTTTGACCGGCTGGTAACAGTGCTTTTCTTACCTCTAGTGGGAGTTATTTTTACCCATAATAGAAAAGTGGGCCCCGGGATGGGCAGGTAACTTTCTGCTTGTATATATAAGTTTATATATAACTTGTGGCAAATGCAAATAAGATTGTTATTTGCTCCCAATACTCCCTAGAGAGGTACAAACAAAACTAATTTAATTTGATCTAAAAACAAGTCAAATAGTTAGTGCAACTGCAAGGATAGGCTTCGTACATGTCAGTTTGATAGCAAGTTTCTGAATCAGTAATTTTAAGAGGGTGCAGGAGTCTTTCATGCACACACATGGACACACACACACATGGACACACACAGACACACACACACACACACACACTTGGTCCCTGGGTTGGGTCAAAAGGTCAAAACATTATTTCTGAAAGTAGTCATGTTGCATATCAACAGTAAAGAGCACCATGTAAGCACATATTTTGTCCTTACATATATCCTCAACCCTCAGGTTGTTATTAAAGGGAATGCAACATAGAGCACCATACAAGCAAATATTTTGTCCTTACATATATCCTCAACCCTCAGGTTGTTATTAAAGGGAATGCAACATAGAACACCATACAAGCACATATTTTGTCCTTACATATATCCTCAACCCCCAGGTTGGTTATTAAAGGGAATGCAACATAGAGCACCATACAAGCACATATTTTGTCCTTATATATATCCACAACCCTCAGGTTGTTATTAAAGGGAATGCAACATAGAGCACCATACAAGCACATATTTTGTCCTTATATATATCCACAACCCTCAGGTTGTTATTAAAGGGAATGCAACATAGAGCACCATACAAGCACATATTTTGTCCTTACATATATCCTCAACCCCCACGTTGGTTATTAAAGGGAATGCAACATAGAACACACAAGCACATATTTTGTCCTTACATATATCCTCAACCCTCAGGTTGTGATTAAAGGGAATGTAACATAGAGCACCATACAAGCACATATTTTGTCCTTATATATATCCACAACCTTCAGGTTGTTATTAAAGGGAATGCAACATAGAGCACCATACAAGCACATGTTTTGTCCTTACATATATCCTCAACCCCCACGTTGGTTATTAAAGGGAATGCAACATAGAACACACAAGCACATATTTTGTCCTTACATATATCCTCAACCCTCAGGTTGTGATTAAAGGGAATGTAACATAGAGCACCATACAAGCACATATTTTGTCCTTACATATATCCTCAACCCCCAGGTTGTTATTAAAGGGAATGCAACATAGAACACCATACAAGCACATATTTTGTCCTTACATATATCCTCAACCCCCAGGTTGGTTATTAAAGGGAATGCAACATAGAACACCATACAAGCACATATTTTGTCGTTACATATATCCACAACCCTCAGGTTGTAATTAAAGGGAATGCAACATAGAACACCATACAAGCACATATTTTGTCCTTACATATATCCTCAACCCCCAGGTTGGTTATTAAAGGGAATGCAACATAGAACACCATACAAGCACATATTTTGTCCTTATATATATCCACAACCCTCAGGTTGTTATTAAAGGGAATGTAACATAGAGCACCATACAAGCACATATTTTGTCCTTACATATATCCTCAACCCCCAGGTCGTTATTAAAGGGAATGCAACATAGAGCACCATACAAGCACATATTTTGTCCTTACATATATCCTCAACCCTCACTTATTCTATCCTTACACACATCCTCAACCTGTTGGTTAGGTTAGAGGTAAAAAATGTTAATGTAGTCATGTTGCATATCAAATTAAAGGAAAGAAGTTAAGATCAACATATACTGAGCCAAAGTTATAGCGCAACTCATTTAGGCCAGAATTTTTTATGACCAATTGCTGTAGGATAGTATTTTGGTAGATAAAATGCTCAGCCAGGCTGTGAAGCGCAATCAGTAACATGTCTGGCTACAGATGTGTGTCTGACTGCAGATCCAGGGGTAGCCAGTTAGTTCCTGGACTGGTCCCATACTTTTGTGGAGATTGATTATGAAATAATTTCTACAGTCATTCTCCTCCCTTCCGCTGAATCATTCAAGAAGGGTTGTTGCCAGTTACAAGCGAAAGTATGTGCACAGAGTACTGGTTAACCAATATTTCAAGATTGCCCAGGAATCAGTGTGGTAAGGTGAACTGACTGTCCCACCATGACCACAGCTGTTGACTTGGAAAGTAAAGCAACAAAACAAACAAAAGAAAAAGTCTCAACTAATCATGGAGAATCCTTTGTGCAAATAGAATATGTCATCTGCAGCATTGATTGGTTAGCCTTTGCCTGATTGGTCAAAAGGGGCCATCTTGGTTATCAGACAAAGCCCATATTCGAACTTGGGCGCAATCTGGTAATAAATGACTTAGGTAGAGTGTCCACAATTGTAAACTGATAGGCGGTGGCCATTTTGTTGGCCATCTTGGTTACAGGAATCTCGGACCCATTAAACACGGACTGGTAACTGCCATACAGGTAAATGTAATATTGGAAATACGTTGTCGAGGCTGAACGCCGAGTTTTGACAAAAACTGACCTATGTTGAAGATTGAATAATCATATCTCCATTATTTCTCTGCATATCTGTGATTTTTCTTCAAAAAACATTGGTTCAATATAGTATCTTTAAGACTGTATTGTTATATTTATTGGAAGTTAATCCGTTTTTGTGAACATCAGCAAGAAACCAAGGTACCCTTTTTAGCTATTTTTTGCACCTTTAGCCAAAAATCGTCAGAAATCAACCTAAAAAGACGATGCAACTTAAATTTTATTTACTGTGACTTGTAATATTTTAACTTTGCATACCGAGAATAACTTTGTATAATCTCGGATATGTTCAGAATCAATTTTATAGGCTGTAGTACTTCGAAATAGCGCTAAAACAAAGCCTCGACAGCATAACGTTGTATTTTAGTCAGTGACCAGTCCGTTGATACTGGGTCCGAGCAGGAATCAAACTTGAATGCATTGCCAGGGCCCTAATAAATATTGCATTAATTTCTGAAAATGTGGAAAACTTTCAAAGAATTATGAACTTGTGTAGAAATGGTAAGGAGCATAAATGGTTAAAAAAATTACCGATGTGAATTCATGTTCACTCTGACAATAATTGCAACTTCCTGAAAATACATAAGCCCAATTCTGACTAAATTCTTCTTTTTATTGGTGAACACAGGACCTGACACTTAGCAGAATTGAAGAAAAATAATTTACCTCTGAAAAATCAAAGAATTCTGACAGGTATCCCAGAAATTAACTTGGCTTTCATGATGTATGTTACATATCAAATATCGGAACTTTACCATGCATTTAAATTTTTTCAACCACCCTTCCTCAATGGAATGCTTTTGTTTCATAGTGTTAAACGCAAAGAAAGTTTTGATGTATAACTGAATGATCTTTTGTTTAGGCGAACAAAATGGCCTAGTGCATGCGTTATGACAAAGATATTATAACAAGAAAAAGCATAACATGTTATTACATGTTATAAAGGCGTTGCTACATGTTATTTAAATTTATAAGTTATTTCTTCGTGCTGTTTTGATACAAACTCAGAAATGTTCCTCATGATACACCTCTACCAAATTGCTCAATTGACAACAAAATGGCCATTATATATTCAAACAACTCTCTGAATCTGTGGCCCAAAATGTTCCTCAAAACTCCCTAGATACCAAAATTGCACAAACCGATATGGACAGTTGAACGGTATAGCCAGCCACCAGTACTAAAACTAAATAAAACTTCAAACAACAACTTATTCTGAACCACTGACCCATAACAAAAATAATTTCACACAAACGATCCCAAAAATGTTGTTCTTAGCTCCATGGAAAAAATTGCTCCATCCAATGAATCTTATGAATGCTATATATTTACCTTACTCGTCAAAATAACCCAGTTGTCACAGTGGTGATTGATCTGTAGCAAGGGTTTATAAAAAATAAAAAAAAGACAGGCTTTACCTAACCCTAGTGACTCTCGGTCCAGAGCTTTGTCCGTTGGTCCTGGTGTGGTTAATCACTGAAGAGTTCGTGATGTATTCTATGGAATATCACTAAATTGTTTATGCTCTACTGAAAATAATGACCACCCGCGCTTAAAATAGAAACATCTTAAACCACATCCGCTGAATCTCCTATACTCAAATAATCATTATTTCAAAGATATGTTCCTCATAATGCCCTCTACCAAAATTGCACCAACAGTTATGTGCAGTTAACATAGCACCGCCCTAATTCACCAGCTACATAAAGTTCAAATATATAATTATATACATGTAATGCAAATTACGCCTGATTCGCTAGTGCCTGTTAAAAGCTCGGTGGCAGATGGATAATCTCGAAACCATCAAATCGGTTTTAAGAAAGGAAAGGTACATCATGCGTAATCCCAGCTTCTGTACCTACAAATGAGCATGCTCAAAGTAGATTGTGCATTTGCACAGGAAAGAGAATGCTAACGACAGGATAACATGTACATGTAAGCAATACACAACCTTTGAATAACATCACCTGTGAAAATATACTGACGGGCGTTAAAAACACTACACTAGGATAGCAGCGTTAATGAATGCAAAGCAAACACTTTGATTGCATATTAAAGAGTATGCATTTGTGAATAACACATGAAAAATTGTCCATTTCAAATTAATTAAAAAAAATTGAAAATGTAAAATATTTAAGATAGGGGTCAACTGTTTCATATGACAAAATTTCATAAGTGAAACATCTCCTACTAGAAACCCGAGAAGCATCAAATGTGTGCCGTGAGCTTTGTTAGTCATCAAGAAAATGCATTCATTTTGATTGGCAGGTTTGTGATATGGCATGTTTGCTTTTTTTAAGTTAATCTGTATGTACCCGTTCATTCGATGGCTTAAAATCTCTATAACGTCGTCGAGTTAAGCTAAACGATTAGAATTTAAGAGTTGGCTGAAGAAGCCACCTCATGATGACATCATCGAAGCATAGGAAGTTTACATTCAACTGTCTTTTGAGATATTTAACTTGAAATTAGATTAGCGTTTTTAAAGCCCGTCAGTATATTTATATTATTGTTAAAGTAAGTAAGTTAGATTTTAATTATCGTGACCTATGCATATTCAATATTGTAAATCAACTTATGATAAGAGAGTTGCATCTGGCCCATCTATTTGTCACCAGATACATCCATTATCAGCGGTTTCAACAACAGTGGTAAAAAAAGGGAGAAAACGTGCTTAAATTCACAAACTTCCGAAATGTACATCAATAGTAGGTAAGATAGATTTAAAAAGATAATTTGCATGAAAAAAATAAGTGACAACGATGGGTCTCGAACTAGCAAAATCCAATTTAAGAGTCAGCGATTCTACTAACTGCACCTGACTGCTAGTATCCACTGTTGGTGCTTAAGTATATATCTTATATTCAATTGACCGATTATGTCCCCTATCGGAATATAATGCCCTGAATTGTTTGATTCCGATTTTAATTCAATTTTAAATAGTGCAAACCTTTTGTATATGAGAGATACATTCCTTACGATGATAAATCACTAATTAGAAGCTACTTTAGATCACTTTAAAAGCCAAGCCCAGTTTAAAATAGATAGAAGTCTGGAACCGCCGATTATGTAGGTAATCGGTCTAAGTCCCTGGTGCCGATAAAAACAGTATTGAAACAGAATACGGAAAGAATGCGCTCAAAAAAAAACTCGCCTCTGCAAAAAGCAATTAAAATCTACAGTGTTCTAATCTAATACGACTTCTCATTTACTAAAATAGAACAATATCACGAATGTAGCCTAGAAACCCCATTGTCTTGCGCAGGCGCGATACCAAAGAATCGACAGTTTTTGATAAAATGCTTCCGGTCGATGACATTGCTAGAAACCCTCACTTTCGCATTGACCGAACATCCCATTATTTGAAGGGGATTGAGGATATCCTTACGTTATTTCACAATTGTTTTAAGAACTTTGAAGATTGTCAAAAAGCATTAATTCGCTGAAACAGAACAAAGTTAATTAACTTCTTATGTTTTATTAACCTTAGAACGAAAACCTTTTTCAAATAGCCTCGATAGATAAAACAAACCAACGCTCAACACCCACTTGGAACATACCAATTGAATTTTGAATACAAATATAGGCATTATGAATATCAATACTTAGAAGTATACAATTGAATATATACTTATTGAATAATCAACGCCTAGAAAATACATCAAAGTTGCGTTTTAACTTTGGCTCCTTATAGAAGTAAAAACTTTTATCTTACAAACAGCCCTGACCTCTGTGTCAGGTTAAATGGTCAAATATTGAAATTATAGAGATAAGGTTTGTTTTATTAATTAAGCACTGAAAAATAGTTGATAGGCTTTTAACTATGATCTGTATGATACCCAAGGTGAAATTAAGGGTTGGTGAAATGGGATTTATGTTTTGTGATTTCTATGTTTCCCTAAATTAAGGGGTTGGAGAAATGGGATTTATGTTTTGTGATTTCTATGTTTCTCTAAAATAACTCCTCACTGCTGATTTAAATTTGACGAATTTGCCTTGTTTTACTTCTGTTTGCCAGGAGATACATGCTATTATCAAAATTCTAGTGTATTGCATATATACCAGGCATTAATTTCTAACATCACATTATTTCTGATATGTAATTTCTAAAATTACAAACACTTGAAAAAATGATATTTTTTTACTGTTCAAACTTTTAGGATATTTACGGTAGTACTTAAGAGGTTGAGACTTCCATGTTTTGCTCCTGATATTCACCATTTTCATTCCAAATCATTGTCCATTTTATTCCTGTGACTTAGACCCCATATGTAACAGCAAGAGTTTACTGTATTTTTAGCTCACTCGACCAAAATGGCTGCCATATCCCTATATGGTAAAACAAAAATGATTAGGCCAGAATTTTTTTTTTAGTTGATTTACAAACCCTCCTTCTGTAAATTTCCGGAAAGTAGAGAAAAAATAAAATTTAATTTCTAAAATTATTTTATTATTTTATCCACCGACTCTAAATATTATTTGTTTAATTGAAAAAAAAAAATTTTGAGGTTCTGTCTGTCCCAGATTTTTAGAAAAATTATGAAATATTTAAAGAATTAATACAGACTGTTGGTTTACCTTACTAGTCTTACTGTTTTTTTCTGGAGATATTAAAAAAAAAAAAAAAATCTGAAAAAAAAGCTCTGAAAATGACCAGTTAACTGGTCATTTTCAGAGCTTTTTTTTCACCCCCCCACTCAACCCCCCCCCCCCCCCCCCCCCCCCCCCCCCCCCCCCCCCCGACGCTAAATCTGAAAAAAATCCCATAAATCAACTAATAAATAAATTCTGGCCTTAAATAATAAGCCTAGGTTGATCTTTACCCAGTTTAACATTACATTGTATCATATACCTATAATTACAACTGTCATAACATTTATTGAGATCTTATTATCTGATTTGCCAAGAATGGTCATATGATCGTATTGATCTGCATCATTTTTCAATGAACTCTGGTGCGTATTCATGAGAGGCAGGGACATTCATGGCAGAACTTCTTATGTGATACTGGGAAATGCTTCTATGAATAGAAATGGACAGACGCCAACTACTTACACTTTACTTTACACTTACACAGATATTTTCAGGCGGAAAAGCAAAGATAATCTTACAACTCTTAAACTAACAGTATTCATGACAATCAGCTGTCTAATGGGAATTCGCTGCCATCTTGTTTTTTTTTAATGTTGTGACATCTACGTACGGGTCATAGTGCACGTCATTTTCTAAATGCGCCAAATGTTATTAACTGGAAACGTAATTTTAAGGAAAACATAATTTAAAGAATAGAAAGGATTAGGAAAGAAGTTTTAATTATAAGAATTGAAGGTTATTTTTCTGCGTTTCACTGAGGTATGAAATGTCGTTTAAATTACATCTAATTTTAGCATGAAAACCAATGCAAATTAGATGTAATTTTCCCGACATTTCATATCTCAGTGAAATGCAGAAAAATAACTCAAATCTTAAATAAATGATACATCTTTTGAACGGTCTGTTCTCTGGTCATCTGATACAGAAAGCCGGATCAATGAACTGAGGTTTTCTGAATACGCATCAATATCCTTGAAAACGAGGCTAACATTGGTAACCTGTTTTTTGCAGAGATGTTACATGAAGTAGATTTCAAGCATGGAACAAGGGGAGCTCAGTGGCTCAGTGTTAGAGTGCTTGACTCGAGAATGAATGGCCACATGTTCGAGCCTCACGGGCGTCACTATGTTGTGTCCTTGTGCAAGAAACATTTATCCTAGCTTAGTACTGGTACAACCCAGGAAGAACCGCCCCTATATAACTGAAAGATTGTTGATGGGACGTAAAGAATCAAATTAAGCATGGAACCAGAGGCGGAAGACATGATGACGTAGCGTTAAGAAACGTAAAGTAATGGCAAACGTTCCTGAAATTTTTCAGATTAAATACCAAAACAATTTATAAAATCAGAATTATGTCAGAAAAAGATATATAATAAACATATTATTGCAATTGTAACTTGATCTGGCATACAGTATCAAGTTTCGTGGATGAGGCCATACCATTGGATCACCCTTGATGCTTGGCGTCTTGGCTGACTGATAATATGAACTCATCCATGTGACATGTGACAGTATGCCAGATCAAGTTAGTATTATAATAACGTGTATGTATTAAGATCTTGTGACCCAATATCAGGTGAGCACTTCAGGACCTTCAAGCCCTTTAGTTTAGTATCAGCAAGGCTATTGCAGGGTAACGCCCGAACCATGTGGCTAATATAATGTGGTTTCAGAAAAAAACAGTCTACAGAATCTCATTTCTTGCAGGTCTTTTGGCAGTACATTGTCTTATGATAGTACTGCATTAAATAGTAATACATTTCAAAGTAAGTAACGTATATAACTGTATATCATGTTGTATTCTATTTAAACATATACTGGCTGTTTGCTGCATTTCATTAAATGCTTTTAAGGCAATGGTCATGTCCATGTATAAGACTTTGGTAAAGGTAACAGATACAAAATATTGCAGCAGAGAATGTACACTGAACATTGTGCAATACAATATTTCCTGAATCGTCATTTCAAGTGGTATGTTCTTCATTTGATTTTTATCAAATGTAAAACATGATAAACATACTATAAGAATAAAGTTATATTTATATGAAATTTTACTGGATAAATTAAGATATGGGGAAGATTACATTCTTTTTCTAATTTGGATACATTATATTCAGGGGGGTGGGGTAAGCCATGCCTTCTGTTGGACATTTTCACGTCTGATATACCATTTATACATGTGTTTTATATTGCATTACTGTCTTAAACCATTGCATAATTATGGAACATTCATTTAAAGCAAAATATGCTGAAAAGAAAGCAATAGGCAAACATCAAGCACGCTTTCCTCTCAATTTTACCTAAACTTTATTTAGGGTGGGTTACCTTTAAAAATGGCGTCCTTTAGATAGCAAAAATGCTACCACAATTTGACTGTACGATGTACCTTGGAATGTTGCAGAAGACCTCAGGATTGCATTTTAGCAGTCAAACTTTTTCTGGCGAGAAAGTTGTGCCAAGTTATAAACTAAGTCCCCTACAGAAATCAGCCCCTGGACAAATAGAGCATATTGAGTTTTCACAACAGCACTTATAGCCACAAGCAAACTTGGCCTTGTAAACAGTCATGGGTATAGCTTTGCTTTCTTTTTTTCACCCTTAAAGTCAATATTATAACAGTAGCAGATTCTCATTACCTAAGATTTACATGTTACTTATTTGGATCTC
Organism: Loripinus fragilis; assembly: GCA_964019695.1. Taxonomy (NCBI): domain Eukaryota; kingdom Metazoa; phylum Mollusca; class Bivalvia; order Lucinida; family Lucinidae; genus Loripinus; species Loripinus fragilis. The sequence goes on from OZ026516.1 coordinate 77,431,660, forward strand.
TTTAGGCAGCTTAAAATTTGAAAATCTCCTTGTTTTGATAGTGCTCTAAGGACTAATTAGGCCAAATAAAAAAAATACCTGTGTTTAGGGTAACCCAACCCTACCTAAATTTACTGGTGAACTCTTCAATTTTTTTCAGGTTTTCTGGGAAAAAAAAATTGTTTTATGCATTTTGACAGGCAAAATGCCTTTCCAAATGCATAAAATTATATATTTTTTCCAGAAGAAAAAAACATTAAAAAATATTGGTGCCTACCCTACCTAATATTTTCAGACCCGTTACCCATAAATACTTATGATTTTACTTTGCCTTATTTTGTTTTAGTCAGATAATATTTTGTACATTTTTATCATATGATGTAATCGTGTTACATGTCTGGGAGTGACATAAGATGATGTATTAAAATAGATAAACCACTTGTCTTGTGAATTGCACATACATGTACTGGTAATGTTATGAAATGACGTCCATAAGAACACTGCACATATTCAGTATGGCAAAATATTGAGGTTTTCATCTTTATCTCATTTCCTCTATTTGTTCAAAACATTCAATAATACAGTGGAATCACATAAATTTGAAGTCCTTTGTTATTATGCCCCAAACTTTGGAAAAGTTGAAGGGGCATATTGCTTTGGGCTCGTTGGTCCGTCCTTCCGTCTGTCCATGCCTCCATCCACAATTTATTAAGATACAGTTTTGAAATTTCATATATGGATTCCTCATCAAAAAATAATCAACACATATTTTTACGTCTGGATTATGTGGAGTTATGCCTTTTTTAAAGGGTCAAAATGATATTTTGTAATCAAGATATCTCGAAAACTTTAACAGCTGTGAGCTTCAAACTTGGTCAGGTAATAAAGGATAATGAGTAGATAATCTGGTGAAATTTTTTATATAAAAGTTTTTTTTTAGTTATTGCCCTTTGCAAATTTTTGGCATTGAAAACTTGTAATCAAGATATCTCAAAAACTATTACAGCAAGTAGCTTTAAACTTGGTCAGCTGATAGAAGATGATGAGTAGATAAGGCCAGAATTTTTTTATTAGTTGATTTACGAACCCTCCTACTGCAATTTTCCGGAATGTAGGAAAAAAATAAAATTTATTTTTTTTAAAAAAAATTTTTTATTTTATCCACCGACTCTAAATATTATTTGTTTCGTTGAAAAAAATTAGATATTTTTGAGGTTTTGTCTGTGTATTTTTGAGATTGACACTGTTAAAAGTGATTGTCCTGTCCAGATTTTTAGGAAAATGATAAAATATTTAAAGATTTAATACAGACTGTTGGTTTACCTATAACTAGTTTTACTGTTTCTGGAGATATTATATAAAAAAAAAAAGCTGAAAAAAAAGCTCTGAAAATGACCAGTTAACTGGTCATTTTCAGAGCTTTTTTATGTATTTTTTTTCGTCCCCTCGACCCTAAATCTGAAAAAAATTTCCCGTAAATCAACCAATAAAAAAAATCTGGCCTAACCTGGTGAAAATCTAAAAAAAAGTTTTTTACTTTTTTTAGTTATTGCCCTTTGCAAATTTTGGCATTGAAAACTTGTAATCAAGATATCTCAAAAACTATACTGAAGGACTTTAAAAACGCACCACCTGCTTAAATGCTAATTTATCTCGAAAATTGGATATTTTCATCATGTGAAAAATAAAATTGACAAGTTCCATCATTTAGCTTGCATTCAATACGAAAATCGAAACGCTGATGCTTATGATTGCCGTGACGTCGCGATAAAACTGAGTAAACTCCAAATCAAAAAGTCACAGAGTCCCCATACCTTCCATTATGAACGAAAAAAAGTTTTCGAACCGATGTTTGTTCTTGAAAGCAAAAGGAAAGACAAAATCAAATCATGAAGTTTTAGGCCTCTGGCAACGTTCATTACGTCTACATGGCGTCATTGATTTTTGACGTAATTGGCCGTTTATATCCTAAGGATCAGGACTAATCAAAATCTTTTTGTTGCCAACAGATACTCCTCAATCAGTTGCATAAAAGACAAAAGTATCGCGACATGCGCGGACGTCACCCGTCTGTTATTGATGTTTGAAAAATTCAGACTGACGTTAGCAAAGAAACGCTTCGAGTGGGAGTGTAATTAAACGGGTATTTCTGAAAACTTTTGTGTTTTTCCATTTGTTAAGACAAGTGGCTACCACCTAAAAGTGTTTGTTTTAAAATTGAATCAAATTCACATTTGTCAGACGACAATTGTTGAAAAACACTTACGTCGATATGACGTCAGAATGAACAGCATGAGCAAATCGAAATAATGGTTAATCATGTTCCATTTTGCAAGAGGATAAAAAATGATAAAGAAAACAGCCTCAAATTAATCGTGTGGAAGAGACAGAGAATGTAAAATGGTGCGTTTTTAAAGTCCCTCAGTATATTACAGCTAGTAGCTTTAAGCTTGGTCAGCTGATAGAAGATGATGAGTAGATAACCTGGTGAAAATTGAAAAAAAGTTTTTTACTTTTTTTAGTTATTGCCCTTTGCACATTTTGGCATTGAAAACTTGTAATCAAGATATCTCAAAAACTATTTCAGCAAGTAGCTTCAAACTTGGTCAGCTGATAGAAGATGATGAATAGATAACCTGGTGAAAATCTAAAAAAAAGTTTTTTACTTATTGCCCTTTGCAAATTTTGGCATTGAAAACTTGTAATCAAGATATCTCAAAAACTATTTCAGCAAGTAGCTTCAAACTTGGTCAGCTGATAGAAGATGATGAGTAGATAACCTGGTGAAAATCTAAAAAAAAGTTTTTCACATTTTTTAGTTATTGCCCTTTGCAAATTTTGGCATTGAAAACTTGTAATCAAGATATCTCAAAAACTATTTCAGCAAGTAGCTTCAAACTTGGTCAGCTGATAGACGATGATGAATAGATAACTTGGTGAAAATCTAAAAAAAAGTTTTTTACTTTTTTTAGTTATTGCCCTTTGCAAATTTTGGCATTGAAAACTTGTAATCAAGATATCTCAAAAACTGTTTCAGCTAATAGCTTAAAACTTTGTCAGCTAAAGAGGATAATGAGTAGATTACCTGGTCAATATTAAAAAAAAGCTATTTTACTCTTTTGAGTTATTGTCCTTTGCAAATTTGGGCATTGGAAACTTTAATAAAGATGCATGTATCTCGAAACATTTTATAGCTAGCAGCTTCAAATTTTATCAGCTGATTACTGGTTGAATTTTTTTATTATTATTATTTTAGTTCAAATTAGTTCAGCTGATAGAGGACTTAATATGTGTTATGAACCCTTCTAGCTTAAAACTTAAGACGATCCTTGTGTTATGAACCCTTCTTGACAGGCAAAGGGTTGGGGGCATAGTGCTTCATAAACATCATTTCTGGTTTAGAATTATCATTAGTTTGAATTATAGGGAGGTAGACATGAAAATATACATCCCCCAAAATAACCATTGTCATCTTTTTGCCATCAAACCTAACTTTTGGGTGGATAAAAGAAATGTCTCAATGAGATGTTTCTTTTAGGCACCCAAAACATGTTATTTTAAACACTTGTTAAAATAGATTATGAATAGTTCCTATTCTCTCAATTCAGTGTGTCCCAAAATGATTTTGGATTGGCAAGTATTTCAAAAAATAGAAGTTAGAATTTTTGAGGTTTTATTGTGTATGAAGACTTGGGCAAAGTCCTTTGTTTTATGTACCACCATAACTGTTTGTTCCTTTTTGTGGTTCTTATACATTACCATGTTATAACTTTAAATATTTTGTCAGATATGCTTGTCCCAGAATTTATTGTAAATAAAGTAAAAAAAAAAAGCACACAACAATTTACATTTTATTCCATGTGATACTATCATGCCATTCTTGTTGTCACTTTTGCACAGTTTAAAACAAACTTCAGTTAAGAGATAACTTGACTCAAAGAGTATATTGTTCCCGGGATAACTCTTAATCTGGTGTGTTCAATGGGTGAAAATGTATCCTGGATATTGCCTAAAATGAGCCAATGTTTACAAAAGGCCGAAAAAATACACACAATATGGGTAAGCAAATTTGGAATTTCTATTATAATTTTTTCAATACTTGGCAGGGTGTATTTTAGAGCCACTATACCCTTAATCAGCACATTATGCAGCACATGGATGGGTATCAAATACTGTAAATGATGGTGAAAGTCACAAAATGAGTGTCATGCTCACACCAAAATGTATACTCCACTCCCAAAACATGAACATTATTGAAACCCCTAAGAGAGCTTTTAAATTTCTGAACCAACCAATCTTTTTTAATTTCACTTAGATATCAATACTAAAATATCAGCAATGTAGGTTGATTTGAACAAGATATTCATTAACACCAAAGTTGTACATCTATCACGTAAGGTTGTGTGACAATCACCACAGTTTCACACCTTTTACGACAGGTTATAATGACATTCATACGAGGGTCATCCAATAAAAAATGAGACTTTTGCTATAGCGCAGTGAATTAACAGGCTAGACTTATGAAATCGCATTCAAAGCTAGTATGTGTTTTTGGCTGTTCACATGTTCCATACTAGACGTGCTACATAGTTCCATTTTTTTGTTGCTAAGCAACATAAGAAGACTAGTCAAACACGCATGGACAGCTCACTATAGGTGGTCACCATGGCAAAAGATTGAGATGAAGAGTTTATTTTTCTACTAATACTTGTACAGGCTCATGCTATGTGTCTATAACCAATAGGGAAAAGTAATGTTCCAGAGTCTTCAGCTGTTACCATGGAAACAAAGCTTAAAAATCAAGTTTCCAAGAAATATCTGGCATTTTTCGCTGACCTCTTGACTTTAAAAGTTTAAAATATCAAATAGTCAAAGGCAATTTAAGTGTACAGAGTCTTATTCATGTAACATAAATAACAATCAGCTGCACATGACCATATGTTTTGTAGGATATACAATGCCAACATAGTTACCATAGCAATGCAAAGTAGTGTGTTTATAAAAAATCATGTGAATTTTAACTAAATGCACACACAGATTTTCTGACTATGAAGAAAGTCTCATTCTTTATTGGATGACCCTCGTAATCGCCACAGCTTTACAACTATCACCACAAGTTATATGACCATCACAACAGTTTCATATCTATCACCACAGGTTATATGACCATCACCACAGTGTCATATCTATCACCACAGGTTGTCGTGAATCTCGCGATATTTATTGTAAAAGGTTGTATGACTATCGCCACAGTTTCATATCTATCACCACAGGTTATATGACCATCACCACAGTTTCATATCTATCACCACAGGTTATATGACCATCACCACAGTTTCATATCTATCACCACAGGTTACATGGCCATCACCACAGTGTCATATCTATCACCAAAGGTTATATGACCATCACCACAGTGTCATATCTATCACCACAGGTTATATGACCATCACCACAGTTTCATATCTATCACCACAGGTTGTATGACCATCACCACAGTTTCATATCTATCACCACAGGTTATATGACCATCACAACAGTTTCATATCTATCACCATAGGTTATATGACAATCACCACAGTGTCATATCTATCACCACAGGTTATATGACCATCACCACAGTGTCACATCTATCACCACAGGTTATATGACCATCACCACAGTTTCATATCTATCACCACAGGTTATATGACCATCACAACAGTTTCATATCTATCACCACAGGTTATATGACCATCATCAGTGTCGCATCTATCAGCACAGGTTGTATGACCATCACCACAGTGTCATATCTATCACCACAGGTTGTATGACCATCACCACAGTTTCATATCTATCACCACAGGTTATATGACCATCACCACAGTGTCACATCTATCACCACAGGTTATATGACCATCACAACAGTTTCATATCTATCACCACAGGTTATATGACCATCACCACAGTGTTGTCGCGAATCTCGCGATAATTATTGTAATCTCATCACACTAATGACGTTGCGTCGATTACTTAACATCGCGTCGTTAGCAATGTGAGTAACTATGCAAGGACAGAACGGACATGACTGTCATTAGAACAGATGAAATGGAAAGTCCATAATAACAGAGGACAAACAGGGAAGAGCCAGATGCTGGAACTCAGGGAAGACTTTATTATTATTTGTTACTGTGATATATTTAAAACCTTTCTGTGGCAAAGAACACAATTGATAGGCGCGTTGCTGAATTTCAAATAAGGCTTACTTTTTGATAAAACTTACCTCATGGTCATTTTGATTGGGTCGTACGTTCGAAAATTGGTAGCGTCATATCTAAAAAAGGGGAGATAACTCTATCCTTGCAAAAAAGGGAATTGTGAAGTACGAATTTCCAATCGATTTTTTGCAGTGTTAAAACATTATTTTTTCGTAAATTATTTATTTTCTAAAACCAATTTAACTTTTATTTATTTTTAAATCAAACTTGGCTCATTTTCTTCATTTGCAGATATAGCTAATGAGGGATAACTCTTACTACCCTATAAAATAGAACATTTCCCTCGATATCGTTTCTAATAATACCCTTTTTTTAGTAAAAATGCGTAAAATTTGATCAATTAGTAGGAACATATAAAAAAAAATTTGCTATTCAAAAAACATGATTAACAGCATTCTGACATGCTTGACGGCTCTGAAAATTGCTTGCAAAGTTGCTACCCCCGTGTGAAAAATACGCTGTTTTCGTGCATTTCACCAATACACTTGATATACTATTAGGCGCAGTTTCTGAATGATTTTGAGAAAATTACCTCATCGTCCTAAAGGATGAAACTAGTCTTCAATTGAAGATGAATGTCTATACTTATTTTTTGGGGGGTCGCACACTCAGAAATGGGAAGCATCATATTGAAAAAAAAGGAGCTAACTTTATACTCGCAGATAACAGAATCACGAAATACAAATTTTAAAAGTATCAAGTATGGACTTTTTTTCTGAAGACAAATGGTCTGACACATTTTTTAGGTAATTTGGTATGCTAAATCCGAAAACCAATGTTTGAAAGCTGAGAAATGGCGTCTTATTGAGCTTATTTGCATGTTTTCAAGATGGCCGCCAAAATCATACAGAATCTTATATTGTTGTTGATTCATTGTTTAATGTACCTTGGAATATTTGTTGGGGTTCTGTGTTGGTCTTTGTTTTATTATGCATCTCTTTGTGTTCTTGCTATTTTTGTTAACACCTTGACGAGGAAGAGAATGATAGTTGCTTTGCTTAAATTGTCTGCCTGGTGTCTTGTGTTCTGTAAGTGTTCTGTTCCTCTTCCTCACGATGCCGTGGGTTGATCTACAGTAGTGATTGTGTTTTTTTCCTGTTTATACTCACTTACTTTTTGCGTATCTAGTGACCAGCTATTGTAAAGAATGTTTCATTCATAGCACTATTTTGAACTAGGTTCAAGCTTTTAAAGTGATCAACGAGAAATGAGTTTTGAAAATCGACAAGTAGCTTTGATTTAACTGTCGTCATAATGTCAATTCTTCCTAGCAATACCCACAAAATGTGTTACACTATCTATACATATATTAGAAGTAAGAACATTTAAATTCCTAAGTACCCAATGGTCGAATTAGACCAGCCTTGCGTCCTCAGGACAACTTCTCATGGGCGTCAAATTGTTTTGTGGGACCACCTTCAATAGGTAAAAGTATTGCCCTGAAAATAACCCCATTTGAGCTTTGTGAAATTGCGTGGTTTCCATGGCAACAAACAATGCGCTTCAAAACAGTTTGGTATATCCCTACAAATAACTTTATCTCAGCAGAAACTCATCCTAAAGTACTAACTCGATAAAAAAAAAGTAAGATATAGCAGCTTCATTCAGCGGTAAAGTATGCTAGTGATCAACTTTGCATATTCATGAAAATTAATGAATACATTAGGAAATCGTAAAAAGTAAAAGGGCGTACCCACAAAGATACTTTCAACTCCACTGCGAATTATTTTAGACAACCACTCTTGGTACCAAATAATGCCAAATCACTGCACTTTTACCAAATTGTCCATTTAACAAATTTTCTAACATTCTCACTCATAAATACTAATCAAAATATTAGAAATAAGAGAAAATTTTGGAAAAAAATAAAGGGGTGTACTTACAAAATTACGCATATGTCAGTTGCTAGTTATCCTATTCTCAAATTAAAGCCTAGAACTAATTCTTATCTGTCTGTGTTCTTCTTTCTTTTTAATGTTTTCTTATACATTCATGAGTATGCAAATGAGATCATTTGTATATTCATCATTGGGTCAACGAGCTATATCTCAACTTTCATTTGGTACCATGTTTGGTAGTCCAGGATATATGGCAGCTGAAATATAGGTTATTTTCTAGGTCAAACCACTTTAGTTTTCTACTATTTTTGACTTATTCTTTTTTATGTGTTCTTTAATATTCGTGAATATGAAAATTAGATATTTCGAATACATATAATCATAGGGCCGCATACCTGTATCTCAACTATTATTTGGTACCAGGTTTTGTAGTCTAGGGTAGTAAGCAGCTGGTGTAGAGGTAATTTGGTAGGGATGCCACCTTAATTAATCTGCCAATTTTGTCTTTTTTCCAATTTTGTCTTATTTCTTATGTTTACATTAATATTTATGGGTATTCAAATTAGATCATTTGTATATTTAATCATTTTCATCATATGAAAATGTCTCAACTTTTATTTAGTACCTAGTTTTGAAGGTAATCATAGTTAGCGGCTGACTTAGTGGTTATTTTGAACATAAATCACCTTATTTTTCTACAAATTGCCTCTTATTACTTAAGTATTCATTAATATTCAAGAAATATATTAAAACTAGATAATTCGTAAATTTAATTCATTTTGGTCTAAATGCAATTTTTCAACTTGAATTTGGTACCAAGTTTTGCAGTCTACGATAGTTGGCAGTGGACATATAGGTAATTTTGTAGCTATACCCCCTTTATTTTTCTATCTAGTTTCTCTTATTTCTTATGCTTTCATTCATATTCATGAATATTTAAATTATAAAATTCGTATATTTTATCATTTTGATCGAATGGCTATGTCTCAACTTTTATTTGTTACCAAGTTTTGTAAGATAGGATAATTATCAGCTAGCGTCATGTTAATTTTGTAGGTATTCCACCTTAATTTTTCTACCAATTTTGTCTTGTTTCTTATGTTTACATTAATATTCATGAATATCTAAATTAGATAATTCCTATATTTAATCATTTTAGTCAAATGGTTATGTCGCAATTTTTATAGTCTAGGATGGTTAACAGCTGGAGTACATGTAATTGTTTAGGTATACCCCCTTAATATTTCTACCAATTTAGTCTTATTTCTTATGTTTACATTAATATTCATGAACATTTAACTAGATAATTCGCATATTTAATAATTTTGGTTTAATGGCAATGTCTGAACTTTTATTTGGTACCAAATTTTATAGTCTAGTCTAATAAACAGCAGACATATAGGACATTTTGTAGGTATACTGCCTTCATTTTTCTATCAATTTTCCTTTATTCTAAGTTTTACATTAATATTCATGAATATTCAAATTAGATGATTTGTATATTTAATCATTTTGGTCAAAATAAAATGCCTCAGCTTTAATTTGGTACCAAGTTTTGTAGTCTACAATAGTTAGCAGTAGATATATAAGTCATTTTGAAGGTATACCACCTTAATTTTTCTACCAATTTTCTCTTATCTCTTATGTTTCATTAATATTCATGAATATTTAAATAAGATAATTCGTATAGTTCATCATTTTGATCAAATGTCTATGTCATATCTTTTATTTGGTACCAGGTTTTGTAAGAGAAGGATAGTTAGCAGCTAGCGTCCTGGTAATTTTGAAAGTATGCCACCTTTATTTTTCTACAAATATTGTCTTATGTCTTATGTTTACATTAATATTCTTGAATATTTAAATTAGATAATTCGCATATTTAATCATTTAAGTCAAATGGCAATGTCTCACCTTTTATTTGGTACCATGTTTGGTAGTCTATGCTAGTACGCAGCAGACATATAGGACATTTTGTAAGTATACCCCCTAATTTTTCTACCAATTTTTTTCTTATTTCTTACGTTTACATTAATATTCATGAATATTTAAATGAGATAATTCGTATATTTAATCATTTTAGTCAAATGGCTTTGTCTCAACTTTTATTGGGTATCAAATCTTGTAGGATAAGATATTTAGCAGCTGGTGTAGTAGTAATTTTGTAGATATACCCTTTAAATTTTCGGCCAATTTTCTCTCATTTCGTATGTTTTCATTAATATTCATGAGTATGCAAATTAGATAATTCGTATATCTATTCAGTTGGTCATTTTGCTAATGTCTCAACTTTAATTTGGTACCACGAATCTTAGTCTGGAATGACATTAATATTCATGAATATTTAAATGAGATAATTCGTATATTTAATCATTTTAGTCAAATGGCTTTGTCTCAACTTTTATTGGGTATCAAATCTTGTAGGATAAGATATTTAGCAGCTGGTGTAGTAGTAATTTTGTAGATATACCCTTTAATTTTTCGCCCAATTTTCTCTCAGTTCGTATGTTTTCATTAATATTCATGAGTATGCAAATTAGATAATTCGTATATCTATTCAGTTGGTCATTTTGCTAATGTCTCAACTTTAATTTGGTACCACGATTCTTAGTCTGGAATGATAAACAGCGACATATATGTAATTTTGTAGGTGACACCCCTTAATTTATTCTACATTTTTTCTCATTACTTACGTTTTCATTAATATTCTTGAATATGCAAATTAGATAATATTAATATCTAATAAGAGCGTCATATTGCTGTTTCTGAAATTCTATTTTATCTATCTAAGAAAGAAAGACTAGACATTTCAAACAGATATACTTTTGTGTGAGTAAAATTATAAAAAAAAAAAAAAAACAGAGAAGCAATATTTCAAGGAGGTACTTAACGACGCCCATCTATGCTGGTTTTACATTATTTCTAGTACCAGAGTTACTTCCCCATTTTATGAATGACGATACTCGATTTTAACGTACAATCCTCACAAATTGATAGTACAGATATATTTGTCTTTAATTGAGCCACGTATCATCATTTAGGACGCTGATGTAAGTTTTCTCCAAAAGTAAATCAGCGAATCTCCTATGCTCGTATCAAGTGTATTGGAAAAATGCATTAAAACGCTGTTTTTCCACACAGGGTCGACAACTTAAGAAGCAAATTTCTGAGCTGTCAGGCATATCAGGATACGGCAAATCATGTTTTTGAAAAGCGAACAGACAATTGTTTTAGAAATTATGAAGTTTTGAGGGTTCTGATTAAATATTACGGTATAATAAGGAATGATATAGAGGAAAATAGTAAATTTTATAGGGTAGTAAGAGTTATCCCCCCAAAATACTATGTTCAAAGGGGTGGTCTCATATGCGCCCACGCATGGATTTTCATCTAGTTTTACATGGTGAATACCTATGACCTATCAACTATAAAAATGCATTTATTTATTTCAATGGTGCATTTTAGGTCTCAGGAGAGCACCTTGTTTTACTCCATTTTTTCAATGACACCTGCCTATTATTTTGTCAATTTGTAAACATCAGTTTTATCGGATCTAACCCAGTTTAAGCTGGACTAGTGAAAGTATTCAACATGGATTGTTTTGATACTACTTTGGCCTATAAAAACATGCACACAATTTTTTAAACAAAATCTTTAAGTAAAAATTTTCCAAAATATATAATTGAAATTCACGTGTATGCCAAATTGCGTCTGAGATTTCTATATATTCCTGTCCTTGTCAACCTATGATACTGCCTATAAAGTTTGCCTCACATGTCTTCTGTATACTGAGAAAGTTTCAAGATTTTTTGAAACCGGTAACAGTGCAGGAAAACACATTATATACATGTAGGTCATTTTTTTGGCATTTATCATAATTAAATGTTTGAGCCTAGTTTTGTTCTGGAACCATGTAATTTCGTAATTTTATTATTAAAAATATTATAAACATCGATAATAAAAAGCTATGCGTGTACAAATGCATATTTAATTTGACATTGAAACAAATCTGAGACTTGTGTGGCTTTAACAATCAGTTAGAGTAACACACAAAAAGTCTGCAACATTCAAACTTCTCAAAAAATCAAGTTGAAACACATCAATTAATGGATTCAGAGCTATGATCTCTTCACCGAATGTGTCTAAAATGTATTTTGTTTTGTATTTGCATACTAATGTTTTAATTGACGGTTCAGTCTCAAATAATGCTAGACAAGGCAAGGCATTTGATTGCTTATTTCATTTATTTTGTCCCTTTGTAAACTTATATGTGATGTCATATATGTAACTGACATTCATTCTACCTACAATGGCATGTGTCTCTAACCTTTTTAATTATTCTTGTATTATCCTTGTTTGATATGATATTAAGTTGTTATGCATGATTTTCCCCTAAAATGTCATTGTGTTTGGAATAGCCTAAGGTGTAGCTTTTTATTTTAATACCAGGTACTTGTTGGGATTTTTTATGTACCATTGGCTGACTGTTGCACAGGCATTTAATATCTGGCAAATGTTATGACTGTTTTGAATTCATCATTTTGTCAATTCAGTGAATACCAAGATGCACATGCAAACTTATTAACTGAAAGCACTGACTTTATTTTAAACTCTGTTTGCAATTTTACTACTTTTTGGAAAGAGTTGCACATAGGTTCTACTTTCCTAGTGTTCTCCTAGTATTATATATATTTGTAGTTTTTGTCTCGGGTTGAATATTGGCTTCAAGTTTTGATTGATTGCCAATTCCGTTGCAAGGGCAAGACTTTGGTCAGATTACCTCAGTTCCTTATCATTGTAACTTCTTCTTATACCGTCAGACCCTTTTTGCATTTTCACTTGTTTATATATTCAATAAGTTCTGTATTCGTAGTTTTATGCTTAACACTATCTGGAGTTTCCATGATGTATTTTCAAAACTGGTTCCTCAGTCAAGTAAATGGCAATTTAATCAGGGAATCAGTTATCCTTTGAGCGATCTGATTGTACTAGATGAAACTTTAAGAAGATAGTGTGGACATTAATTTTCTATCCCATTTGATTCTTTGACTTTCTACAGGATTTGGAATATAATTGTAGGCACCTAAGATTGTAGAGTTTGGTACATGTATTCTTTAAATATTTCAGCATTTTGTGGTAGAAAATGATAAAGCAATAGAACCCGCAACTACATAAAATGGGTGAATACTGTATTTTGGCATTATATTAAAGTGAATAACAAAATAAAATCATATTATGAAGATTAATGAAATTAACTACTTCAAGAGGAGTTCGACAGGGTGAAATTCTCTCTATGTGGTCAGTATTGGATTAAGGATGACAGCTTTGAAACATTAAAGATTCTGTCTTTCTCACGCAGGAAAGAATGCAACATGTTTTAAAGTATGAACAACTGCAGACTGTGGTATATGATTATATAAGGTTGTAATATTTATTAAATATTTATTTTATCATGTTGGTGATCAAGAAATGATGAAACAAACTATTCCCTGACACAAACGAAATGAATGAATTATGGAAAATGACTTTTGAGGATGAATCTGGTATTGAAACCGTATTATGAAGGTTATCAAAGTTTACTGTTCTATGAGGAGTTGGACAAGGTGAAGTTCTCCCTAAGTGATCAGTATTTATGTTATTATAACGTTTTGACAATATTGGATATTCCATCTTTCTTATAGAAGAAAGCAAACACAAAAAAAACCTGCTTTTAAACTAACCAAACACTTAAATTCATAAACTACAATCAGTTTTTTTACATTTCTGAGAACTTGGATTTGTAACATTCAAAGTTCTAGGACAACATGTTACCGGTCCTCGATTTTCTTGAAAATTTTAGCATTACATCTATATATGTATAGCCTAGTTTGAGAGTAAATTCATAGGTTGACAAGAACTGGAACATGCCTAAATTTTAAAACATAATTGTTAAAAAAATATTATGAAGCTGAAATTTGGGCACAATTCCAAACAAAATCATATTTTTCTGAATTTAACTTCACAGAAACTGATTTTTGTTTTATGCATATCTAATCAGTGATGATCTTAGATAGTTTTAAAAGTAAGTAGAACACACTAGATGAAACTATAAGAGTTATGGGCGGCTTAAACTGAAGATACCCCCATAAGCAGATGCCTGATTACATAACATGTCATTTTTTGACCATTTAAATAGGTAAGTGGGAAACTATATCACAAATAGAATAGTTATATGTGAAGCAATCATTATGCATAATATTATAAAGATCCATGCGTGGGCAGAAACCTATGTAAATTTTCTATAGGGTGAGACCTCCCCTGTATAAAAATCAATAAAACTCATACAAATATAAATGACAGTAGACTTACTTTTAGAAAATAAAATAACTTGCGAAAAAGAACGTCTTTTTGTCAATACAAAATCAGTTTAAAAACGGTACTTTAAGAGCCCTTTTTGCAAACATTGAGTTATCTCCCCATTTTTTAATATGATGCTACCAATTTTTGAGAGTACGACCCAATCAGAAATAAAGTAGAGTCATTCAGCTTGATTTTAAGACCTGTTTCATCCTTTATGACGATGAGGTAAGTTTTTTCGAAAATTTGAATTTCAGCAACGCGCCTAAAAAGAATGATTAACAGATGTACTTAATTTTTCTTTACCACACAGGTTGTATGACTATCACCACAGTGTCATATTTACCACCACAGGTTATATGACCATCACAACAGCGTCACATCTATCACCACAGGTTGTAGGACAATCACCACAATTTCACAACTATTACTACAGATTATACGACTTTCACCACAGTGTCACATCGATCACCAAAGTATCACATCTATCACCACAGTGTCACATATTTCACCAAAGGCTATATGACTTTCACCACAGTGTCACATCTATCACCACAGGTTATATGACCATGACCATCACCACAGTGTCATATCTATCACCACAGGTTGTATGAATATCACCACAGTGTCACATCTATCACCACAGGTTATATGACCATCACCACAGTGTAAAATCTATCACCACAGGTTGCATGACCATCACCACAGTGTCATATCTATCACCACAGGTTGTATGAATATCACCACAGTGTCACATCTATCACCACATGTTGTATGACCATCACCACAGTGTAAAATCTATCACCACAGGTTGCATGACCATCACCACAGTGTCATATCTTTCACCACAGGTTGTATGAATATCACCACAGTTTCATATCTATCACCACAGGTTACATGGCCATCACCACAGTGTCACATCTATCATCACAGGTTATATGACCATCACCACAGTGTCATATCTATCACCACAGGCTATATGGCCATCACCACAGTGTCATATCTATCACCACAGGTTATATGACCATCATCACAGTGTCACATCTATCACCACAGGTTATATGACCATCTGCACAGTGTCATATCTATCACCACAGGTTATATGACCATCATCACAGTGTCACATCTATCACCACAGGTTATATGACCATCACCACAGTGTCATATCTATCACCACAGGTTGTATGAATATCACCACAGTGTCACATCTATCACCACAGGCTATATGACCATCGCCACAGTGTCATATCTATCAACACAGGTTGTATGACCATCACCATAGTTTCATATCTATCACCACAGGTAACATGACCATCGCCACAGTGTCATATCTATCAAAGGTTGTATGACCATCACCACAGTGTCATATCTATCACCACAGGTAATATGACCATCACTACAGTGTCATATCTATCACCACAGGTTATATGACCGTTGCCACGGTGTCATATCTATCACCACAGGTTGTATGGCCATCACCACAGTATCATATCTATCACCACAGGTTATATGACCATCACCACATTGTCATATCTATCACCACGGGTTATATGACCATCACCACAGTGTCACATCTATCACCACAGGTTATATGGCCATCATCACAGTGTCACATCTATCACCACAGGTTATATGACCATCACCACAGTGTCACATCTTTCACCACAGGTTATATGACCATCACCACAGTGTCACATCTATCATCAACAGGTTACATGGCCATCACCACAGTGTCACATCTATAATCAACGGGTTATTTGACCATCACCACAGTGTCACATCTATCATCAACAGGTTATATGACCATCACCACAGTGTCACATCTATCACCACAGGTTATATGACCATCACCACAGTGTCACATCTATCATCAACAGGTTATATGACCATCACCACAATGTCACATCTATCATCAACAGGTTATATGACCATCACCACAGTGTCACATCTATCATCAACAGGTTATATGACCATCACCACAGTGTCACATCTATCATCACAGGTTACATGACCATCACCACAGTGTCACATCTATCATCACAGGTTATATGACCATCACCAGAGTGTCACATCTATCATCACAGGTTACATGGCCATCACCACAGTGTCACATCTATCATCAACAGGTTACATAGCCATCACCACAATGTCACATCTATTATCACAGGTTACATGGCCATCACCACAATGTCACATCTATCACCACAGGTTATATGACCATCACCACAGTGTCACATCTATCATCAACGGGTTACATGGCCATCACCACAGTGTCACATCTATCATCACAGGTTATATGACCATCACCACAGTGTCACATCTATCATCAACTGGTTACATGACCATCGCCACAATGTCACATCTTTCACCACAGGCTATATGACCATCACCACAGTGTCCCACCTATCATCAACAGGTTACATGACCATCATCGCTACGTCACATCTATCACCACAGGTTATATGGTCACCATCAAAGTTTCATATCTATCACCACAGGTTATATGACCATCATCAGTGTCGCATCTATCAGCACAGGTTATATGACCATCACCACAGTTTCATATCTATTACCACAGGTTATATGTCCATCACCACAGTTTCATATCTATTACCACGGGTTATATGTCAATCACCCCAGTGCCATATCTATCACCACAGTCACAAGGCCATCACCACATTATCATATCGATCACCACAGGTTATATACAGTGTCATATATATCACCATAGGTTGTATAACCAACACCACAGTGCCACGTCCATCACCATTATCGTAATATCTTCCACCACAGGTTACATGGCCATCACCACAGGTTATATGACCATCGCCACAGTTTCATATCTATCACCACAGGTTATATGACCATCACCACAGTGTCATATCTATCACAACATGTTATATGACCATCACCACAGTGTCATATCTATCACCACAGGTTGTATGACCATCACCACAGTTTCATATCTATCACCACAGGTTGTATGACCATCGGCACAGTTTCATATCTATCACCACAGGTTATATGACCATCACCACAGTGTCACATCTATCACCACAGGTTATATGACCATCACAACAGTTTCATATCTATCACTACAGGTTATATGAACATCGCCACAGGCTCATATCTATCATCACAGGTTGTACGACCATCACAACAGTGTCATATTTATCACCAATGAATATATTACCATCGCCACAGTTTCACTTCTATCACCACCTGTTATATTACCGTCCCCACAGTGTCATATCTCTCACCACAGGCTGCATTGCCTTGACCACAGTGTCATATCTATCACCACAGGTTATATTGCGTTGACCATAGTGTCATATCTATCACCACAGGTTACATTGCCTTGACCATAGTGTCATATCTATCACCACAGGTTACATTGCCTTGACCACAGTGTCATATCTATCACCACTGGTTATACGACCGCCACCAAAATGTCATATTACCACAGGTTATGTGGCCAACACAACAGTGTTATTTCTATCACCACAAGTTAAATGACTTTCGCCACAGTATTATATCAATCACCACAGGTTACATGAACCACCACAGCAGTAACATATCTATCACCACAGGTTACATGGCCATCACTACAGTGTCATATCTATCACCAGATGTTATATAACCATCACCACATTGCCATAGCTATCACCAAGGTAATATGACCGTCACCAAAGTGTCACATCTATCACCGCAGGTTATCTGATCATCAACACAGTGTCACATATATCACCACAGTTTCATAAATATCACTACAGGTTATATAGCCATCACCACAATGTCATATCTATCACCACTGGTTATACGACCGCCACCAAAATGTCATATTACCACAGGTTATATGGCCAACACAACAGTGTTATTTCTATCACCACAAGTTAAATGACTTTCGCCACAGTGTTATATCAATCACCACAGGTTACATGAACCACCACAGCAGTAACATATCTATCACCACAGGTTACATGGCCATCACTACAGTGTCATATCTATCACCAGATGTTATATAACCATCACCACATTGCCATAGCTATCACCAAGGTAATATGACCGTCACCAAAGTGTCACATCTATCACCGCAGGTTATCTGATCATCAACACAGTGTCACATATATCACCACAGTTTCATAAATATCACTACAGGTTATATAGCCATCACCACAATGTCATATCTATAACCACACGGTACATGGCCATGACCACAGTGTCACATCGATCACCACAGTGTCGCATCTATCACGACTGGTTAAATGATCATCACAACAGTGTCATATCTATCAGCACAGGTTATATGACAATCACCACAGTGTCATATCTATCACCACAGGCTACAGGGCCATTACCACATTATCATATCGATCACCACAGGGTATATAGCTATCACTACAGTGTCATATATATCACCACAGATTATATCGTCATCACCGCAGTGTCACATCTATCACCGCTGGTTATATGACCATCATCGTCATATCTATCACCACAGGTTATATGACCATCATCGTCATATCTATCACCACAGGTTATATGACCATCATCGTCATATCTATCACCACAGGTTATATGACCATCATCGTCATATCTATCACCACAGGTTATATAGCTATATATATATATATATATATATATCTACAGAGGGATATATATTTAACAGAGGGATATAATGAATCAACTGAGCCGATAGATGCTGTAAATATTTTGCCTCTAGCGAGACTCGAAGAACCCACAAGCATAACAACTCCGCCTTGCACTACATCAGACATCAATGGTTATATATATATATATATATATATATATATATATATATATATATATATATATATATATATATATATATATATATATATATATATATATATATATATATATATATATATATATATATATATATATATATATATATATATATATATATATATATATATATATATATATATATATATATATATATATATCACCACAGGCTGTATAACCATCACCACAGTGTCACATCAATCACCGCTGGTTATATGAACATCATCGTCATATCTATCACCACAGGTTATACGACCATCGCCACAGTCTCATATCTATCACCACAGGCTATACGACCAACACCACAATGTCATATCTATCACCACAGTTTATATTACAATCACCACAGCTCAACAACTATCACCACAGGTTGTACGACCTTCACCACAGTGTCATATTTATCACCAATGAATATATTACCATCGCCACAGTTTCACTCCTATCACCACCTGTTATATAAGCGTCCCCACAGTGTATTATCTATCACCACAGTGTAATATCTATCACCACTGGTTATACGACCTTCGCCACAGTGTCATATTACCACAGGTTACATGACCATCACAACAGTGTCATTTCTATCACCAAAGGTGAAATGACCATCGCCACAGTCAGTGTTATTTCAATCAGCACAGGTTACATGAACCACCACAACAGTGTCATATCTATCACCACAGGTTAGATGGCCATCACCACAGTGTCATATCTATCACCACATGCGGTTATATGACCAGCATCGTCATATCTATCACCACAGGTTATATGACCATCGTTTCGTGCTTTTCATTTAATACGAATGCTAAAAGAGAATTAAATCTAGGGTAGGTTATATTGTAAAAGTTGCGTTTTTACTGGCGTTAAGTATATTTGTGTGAGTTCTGGAACTGAGACTTGGAGGATAGATGTGACACTCTGATGATTGTCAAAACCTCTGGTGATAGATATGACACTGTGATTTATGGTCATATAATCAGTCGAGAAGGATGTGATACTGTGATGATGGTCATACATGTAGTGATATATACGAGGGGCTGTCCAGAAGTTCGTGGACAAACGTAAAGAAATTAACACAAATGATTTGATTCATCTTAAAATTTAAGAGTATAGAAATTGATATCACTTTGAACGGTATCCAAGATTTCATTGAAAAATGTCAACAGATGAGTACTTTACACGCAATTAACTGTTGCCATGTACAACGATGTGCCGCACGTCAAATTTCAAATGACGTCGCCATGTCAGTTTTACACGAAGTACGCACCTTGCGACGCTATGCACTTGCGATGTCTCTCGATCCACTGACGATATACTTGATCAAACCACTCCATGTTCAGTTCATCTTTCAGTATCCAGTGTATTGTCCTGTAACCCATGTCACTGAAAAGTTCATGTATAGTTACTTGATTATTGTGATGTTATTTATGAATCTTGTACCATGTATGAAAGTGAACAACTTGACAAACTGCAAAGGAAAGCCAGCTTATTATGTACTGGTGCATTCAGGATAACCAGCAATGAAAAACTATTAAAAGAGTTCGGATGGCCAAAATTAACAAATAGAAGAACAAGTCACAGGCTTGTCTTATTTTATAAAATGTTAAATGACTTGACCCCACAATACTTAAACCATTTATGTAACTTGATTTGTTTGATTTGATTCTTTACGTCCCATCAACAATCTTTCAGTTATATAGGGACGGGCCTTCCTGGGTTGAACCAGTACTAAGCTAGATGTGTCTTGCTCAAGGACCACAACACAGTGACACCGGTGAGGCTCGAACCCGAGACCCTTCGGTCTCGAGTCAAGCACTCTACCACTGAGCCACTGCGCTCCCTTTATGTAACTTGATACCACATTATACAAATAACTATATATGACACTGTGGTGATCAGATAACTTATGGTGATAGATGTGACACTGTGGTGATGGTCATATAACCTGTGGTGATAGATACAGAACAGAACAGATGGTTTATTTGAAAATTCCAGTAGGCAATAACGCCCATGAGGATATACAACATAATATTACTATATACAAACATGGCAGAAGATAGTGTAGTTTAAGCAGAATTGGTAGGGATTCTGAACGCCCCCCACCCCCACCCCAGCAGAGAAATTATCTCCTGTATGAGATGGTCAATGGGCGGAGCTTATCTATTGACCAGATACGACCGTTCCTAATCTGGTCTAGCAGATAACAGATAATATTCGAATACTTTTTTATTTTTATTTTGATATTCATATTTTTTGGCCAAAAAAGTTATCAATAATTATCATGCTGGATAGACTATGTATGCACTTTATCCCTGCCAAATTTGATCAAATATATAATTTGCAGCATTTTACCTAAGATGAAGTTTGAGATCTGATCAGCACAGCTGATCTGGACCTTCGCTGTTTTCGAAATAAAACTTTGTTAAATTTATCCCAAACTTTCTTTTATTAATTTGCAAATTTTATTTAACAAATATAAATCTAAAATAAGAAAACAAAAGGTGACTATGCATCCATGGAATTGATGATAATTGCTTTATAAAAGTTTGTTTTGATCTTTGGACCGCTGTCCTACACGGTAAGCTAAATGCCAATTATCTTTGAGTAATAACAGAGTAATTACGAACGTGTATACACCAAACAAACATGACTCGCCTTATTCATAATTGAATTAAAGATAAACTTATTGATCTTATTGAAAGAACCTTCCAGAGAGAAGGCTCTCCTTACATTGCATGTAGTGACAGAAATGCATTTTTTTACTTCAGAAAAACCTAAAAAATATCATGCATGGTCATGTCAAAATGTATGTGATGCGCTGACCTTTTTGTTGGACAACATTTTTATTCGATTTGGCACTAAGCTCTATAGACAAGTAGTTGGGATTCCTATGGGCACTAATTGTGCTCCCCTTGTGGCAGATTTATTCCTGTTTTGTTATGAAAGGGACTTTATGATGTCTCTTTCTGATGATAAGCAGGCTGATGTTATTGATGCGTTTAACACTACTTCCAGATATTTGGACGATATTTTAAATATTTATAATGTTTATTTTGACAATATGGTTAGTCAAATATACCCTTCAGAGCTCCAACTTAATAAAGCCAATGCCTCTGATACCGAAGCCGCATTTTTAGACTTGCATTTGTCAATTTCTAATGATATTGTTTCTACCAAAATTTATGATAAACGTGACGACTTTGATTTTGAAATTGTCAATTTCCCATTTTTAGATGGTGATGTTCCTCGTTCTACATCCTATGGAGTCTATATCTCTCAACTCATTCGTTTTGCTAGAGCATCTAGCTATGTTGCTGACTTCAACACTCGCAATAAATTGTTAACTCAGAAACTTCTTAAACAAGGCTATCAGTATCATAAACTTCGCAAAACATTTTCAAAATTTTATAGACGATACTATGATTTGATTTCTAAATTCCAAGTTGGACTTAAATCTCTCTTGCGCCAAGGACTTTCGGAACCTGATTTCTATGGTTACTTGGTGTTTAAGTTGAAGAAGATTGTTGGCTCTAATAATTTTTCAGCGCAGTTCATTAAAATAATTTCCCATTATAAAAAGATTGGCTATAACATTAATGTATTGCAACAGACTGCATGCTTGGTAGTCAACCCAATCACGGTTGGCAACTTTGCTTTCCTCTTTAATTGCATGCCGGTGGGTCGGACTTCAGACTCTATGATGGTTCCGACTTAAAGAAAAAGATTACTGTCCAATAGAGATCATTAAAGGATTAACTGATAAGGGGCAGTTTCAGTAGCTCACAAAATTATAGGGGCCTCAAGAGGGGACTTACCTGTATAAATCACAATTTCAATCAATAAGATAAAGATCAATATTTTATCATAAAATACCAAATCCCTTCATGGGGCCACTTTATTGCCCCTGTAAGGAAGTCATAATCACCTCATTATGACTGTCCTTTTGATCTCCCCAGTATGACCCCTGGAGAGAGTCATAATGAGTGGTACCAGTATTATTGCTCAAATATTTATCTCTTTAAAGACTTATCTATTGATGAGACGGTAGGGGCCTGATGCTTTGGCTGTTTGTCGGGCCCACCGGGGTTTACCTGTTGGATTTCTTTTGCTGTGGTATTCAGTTGAATTTACTGTCGAGTCCTTATCCTTGCTTTATCTCCTTGTTATATCTTGATTTATATGTTTTAGGGATGATGCATTGATTAGTTAGGGGTCTTTCATGCAAACCAAATATCTATGTGTCTTGATCCATATCTGAATTAAGGGTGAGGTTGGCGCCGTTAAACCGGTTTAAGCCCTCCAGTAAAATATTTTACTGACCGTTCCAAGGCGGTACTTCTTTTGTGGATCTTTTATGTTTTTGTTCTGTCTTGTGTTTGCTATGATTTGTGCGCTTCTGTTTATATGTGCTTTGTGGTCACCTGCTGGGAAAGGGCTGACCTCTTGGCTCTCTTTTGATATATATATATATATATATATATATATATATATATATATATATATATATATATATATATATATATATATATATATATATATATACAGAGGGATATAGTGAATCAACTGAGCCGATAGATGCTGTAAATATTTTGCCTCTAGCGAGATTCGAACCCACGACCTCGACAACACCGCCTAGCACTACACCAGACATTGACGCTACCAACTGCGCCACTGAGACATCCCCAAAAAAGGATGTTCAGGAAGCGCTGATATTGACAACGCCTGATGCAGTACATGTCGTATATTGGTTCCTTTTTCAATGCATGGCATCTATTTCGTTCGCAAGTGAAAGCCTGATGGATCCAAGGATACAAGTGAAATTAGATAAATATCAGAAGTGCGGAAATATAATTTCACAAACATCATTGCTTTCGAGCTACACAGGATCAGAAACTGATGCAGATTCAGACAGTAGATAAATACAGAGGGATATAGTGAATCAACTGAGCCGATAGATGCTGTAAATATTTTGCCTCTAGCGAGATTCGAACCCACGACCTCGACAACACCGCCTAGCACTACACCAGACATTGACGCTACCAACTGCGCCACTGAGACATCCCCAAAAAAGGATGTTCAGGAAGCGCTGATATTGACAACGCCTGATGCAGTACATGTCGTATATTGGTTCCTTTTTCAATGCATGGCATCTATTTCGTTCGCAAGTGAAAGCCTGATGGATCCAAGGATACAAGTGAAATTAGATAAATATCAGAAGTGCGGAAATATAATTTCACAAACATCATTGCTTTCGAGCTACACAGGATCAGAAACTGATGCAGATTCAGACAGTAGATAAATACAGAGGGATATAGTGAATCAACTGAGCCGATAGATGCTGTAAATATTTTGCCTCTAGCGAGATTCGAACCCACGACCTCGACAACACCGCCTAGCACTACACCAGACATTGACGCTACCAACTGCGCCACTGAGACATCCCCAAAAAAGGATGTTCAGGAAGCGCTGATATTGACAACGCCTGATGCAGTACATGTCGTATATTGGTTCCTTTTTCAATGCATGGCATCTATTTCGTTCGCAAGTGAAAGCCTGATGGATCCAAGGATACAAGTGAAATTAGATAAATATCAGAAGTGCGGAAATATAATTTCACAAACATCATTGCTTTCGAGCTACACAGGATCAGAAACTGATGCAGATTCAGACAGTAGATAAATACAGAGGGATATAGTGAATCAACTGAGCCGATAGATGCTGTAAATATTTTGCCTCTAGCGAGATTCGAACCCACGACCTCGACAACACCGCCTAGCACTACACCAGACATTGACGCTACCAACTGCGCCACTGAGACATCCCCAAAAAAGGATGTTCAGGAAGCGCTGATATTGACAACGCCTGATGCAGTACATGTCGTATATTGGTTCCTTTTTCAATGCATGGCATCTATTTCGTTCGCAAGTGAAAGCCTGATGGATCCAAGGATCCATATATATATATATATATATATATATATATATATATATATATATATATATATATATATATATATATATATATATATATATATATATATATATATATATATATAGCTCCTGTGTAGCTCGAAAGCAATGATGTTTGTGAAATTATATTTCCGAACTTCTGATATTTATCTAATTTCACTTGTATCCTTGGATCCATCAGGCTTTCACTTGCGAACGAAATAGATGCCTTGCATTGAAAATGAACCAATATACGACATGTACTGCATCAGGCGTTGTCAATATAAGCGCTTCCTGAACATCCTTTTTTGGGGATGTCTCAGTGGCGCAGTTGGTAGCGTCAATGTCGCTAGAGGCAAAATATTTACAGCATCTATCGGCTCAGTTGATTCACTATATCCCTATATATAATATATTTATCGGCTCAGTTGATTCACTATATCCCTATATATTTAATTATTTAATTTGCTACTAAATGATTAATAGCACTGATCTGCTTTTCTAAAATTTCGATATATAGAAAAATATCCAAAATAAAATTCTTTCAAAATTCACAGTTTATCGTTAGGTTTTGACTAAATTTCCTAATAATTGGTAGTGTTTGTAGAATACCCCATATGACAAAACCATATGGCCACTGAGCTGATAAGAGGTGTCAATCATTTTCACATATTATTAGATAAGCCAATCAAATAAGAGATAATGTTCACAGATTGAGTGCAAGTCAGAAAGTGCCAAACCGTCTCTCTCCCTCATGCTATAATGTAACATTTATATGTATCTTTTTGCTTTTGGAAACCGACGTCAACCATTGTATTTCAGTGAAACATATTTTTGAAATGCTCTAAGGCCTGAGTTATCTACTGTGACAGGCCCGTAGGAAGCAATTACAGATTGGGGGGGGGGGGCACACACAGATTGGGGGGGCACACATAATTTTTTTAAAATGACAGACCTTTGTAATGAGCAATACAGTATTTGCACTATAAAATCCCTCACCTTTTTGCAAATTATTGGGGGGGGGGGTACGGCCCCCCCCCCCCCCCCCCGTGCCCCCCCCCCCTATTCCTACGGCCCTGCTACATCAATAAAGTCTGTTGCGTTGTGTGTGTGTGTGTGTGTGTGTGTGTGTGTGTGTGTGTGTGTGTGTGTGTGTGTGTGTGTGTGTGTGTGTGTTGAGGCTATTTTTTCCTTATATACCCCTCTCCTGCCTTTAAAAACATCAACGTAAAGCTCACTAATATAACGTGGCAAACAATAAACCTCCTTGCCCTTCCAGGCGGAATCACTTATATTCGGGAACTGTAGGGATGGCACTGTGCAGACGGAATTGTCATGTCGACCCCTACAATATTCACGCCTGCTTTAGAACGTTATCAAAATTCAAACTAGTAATAATGCCCCAATACGAACAGGTCTAGGATAATGGCGTGATACAGTCAGAACTCATTCTTCGAAGCCTAAATGGATGCATAATACTGGGCGTTTTGTGCGCGCTCTATATGCCAGAGGCAGGGGCCGCATTACGCCGGCATTATAACTGAAAAGAAGAAATATAGTAGCAATTTTAGTAGGGGAGACCAGGGCTAGTTCGGTCCCATTTTACAAAACGTACAATTTTCGAAAGACTATATCATCTAGGTCTGCGAAACCTATATATTTAAGTAAGGCACAATAGGGCGGTAACAGTCCCGGTAACCCCCATCATGTGTCCCTGTACAATGAAGGGTAATCTTCATTCAAGGAGAACAGGTCATGATCGCCGAACTTGCCCCACCACGGTGTAAGTTCGGCCACCCCTCGGGGCAAGTTCGGCAAAGGAACTGTCCTGGCCTATTATTATACAGTCAAACTTCTGTAGATGGGATTGCAAAGGGCCAAGAAAATGAACGGCATTAACCTAACATATGGACTATCCGAGTTGGTTCCTCGGAATACAAATGATCCAAAATGAGCCTGAAAATGTCGTATTTTAAGAATTGTCCGAGTTTTCGTCTTGCTTTTTGGGCCGATTTATTCTTTGACTTGCTTTTGGGCCTGCCTAACCCATTAATGTCAAATTAAATGTCCCACCTTTATCAAACGGACGAACCAGTTTTGAATCAAAGTGCTATTGGGTAGGGTAAAGTCGGGCAATCACGGACATCGGGCTACTTCGGACATTTTTTTAAAACCCCGAAAATTGATTTATGCAGTCAGCGCTACCCCATTAAAGGTGATAGTGCTGCAAAGAACAGCTGGGTGGGTAGTCACGTGGTTTTTGCTTGGATAGACTGTACGGATGTTCGAATACACTGTACGGACATTCAGATCGAATGTAGGTAGATTTCTCTATGTTTTCTCATCTATACCCAGAAAGTTATACACCATTTCCAGCCCACATTTTCCCCTACCAAACGCCACCAGGATAGCATCTTTAAGCTTCTTACTTTGAGTACTAACTCTGTCACAAATGTTGTCCGTACAGCTTATTTCCAAATTCAGGCCCGATCTTCGCCGCTTCAAAATTTGTGACAGAGTCTGTACTCAAAGTAAGAAGCTTTATGAGGATATCCTGGCATCGTTAGATCGGGAAAAATGGAAGCTGGAAAATGGTATATAACTTTCTGTGTAAAGATGAAAAAAACACGCAGAAATATCTACTTACTTTTGCTTAAAACATCGGTGTGGAAAGAAGTCCGCCATTTTTCCGTACAGTGTATCCTAACAGAAACCACGTGACTACCCACCCTGGCTATACATCTGTAGAACGGTGTACAACGAGTTGATATATCGGTTACACCCGGATCCCGTTCACGCGGAATTTCAAGGTACACTCGTGACACCAAGAAAGTTTGGGAGCCGCGAAAATACAAAAGATTTTCACAAGTGAAGAAAACTGCTAAAATTTATGAACTGATTCATTTATGAAACATGAAATAACGTTATTCTACTTTCGGAAGGGTTAATACATGACCTATATAAAGATTTATGAACAAATGCCAGTAAAACAAACCAAAGTTTACGATCAAGTTGCAGATGTCCGACTTTACACCGATGATGAAATATTCGTTGAGTGCAAACTCGGACAATCAATTTTTTATTTGTATTTCATCATCATGCATGGTTTAAAAGTGATTTTCTAGTCTGTTCCACCTGAATAAAAACTCCTCAAAGGCAGTAGAATCAATTCAGAGGCGAATGGTCATGCCTCGTCATGAAGTTTGGTCAAGTTTCTGTTTTGGCCGCTGCAGATATGGCACGTGAAATTTTCTGCGCCACATGTGCCACATGTAACGTCTCGCGATTTTTCCCGCCAATTGTCAATACCTGCTGAATCTTAGTGATCCTATTTAACCATAATTTCTTGTTCTTGTGCTCACACCTGTTAGGCAAATAAATAAAAGTTGTACTCGAAAGGTGCCTGTTTTCGCAAGGGAGCCTGCAAATTACAGAGGCCCTGCCAGGGGTTTGGGGGAATAGGGGGAAAAGAACATTTATTTCAGGGGAAGAGGGAACAAAGGCCAAGTTTTGAGGGAAACAAAGGAACAAAGACAATAGTGGGGTGCAGGGAACATAAGAAAAGTACGAAGGAGGGCAAAGATCAGGAATCGATACAATCAAGTACCACACCTGACCCAGGATACCAATGGGAAAGTAACAAACTCACAATAGTATTATGATGGGAATTTTTGGCACTTTGGATTTTAAATAAATAATAAAATAAATAAACATTTATTTATTTTATTTATTTATTTTTCTAAATCAATAAAGAAATCAACTTCGAATTTTCAAGTGTAACACAGTCATGTTGGGTATCAAATTAATTGTCGTTTTAAGCAGATTGTGAATTTGGAAATGATAGTCTGACTAGAAAATATTTAATTCAAAATTTGAAGATTTTAAGTTATTTTGCATTTTTAGACCAGAATATGTCTTCTTAATTACTGAGTCAAACCCAAGCTTCTCGCAGGTGTTGACATCAATTAAGGTGATCATATTTTAGCGTCTTACATTTGACGAACAATAGCGCTGTTCACACATGATTCAGTTGTACAAACATGCTCACGGGAGTTGAGATCACAACGTCTGTTAACCGCGTCCGCTTGGCGGCGGCGCTATTGTCCGTCAAAGAGATTTGCTTAATGAGATGTTAATCAAAATGTTTTAGGACCGCCTTATGGCTCTGCCAAGGTGATTGGCGAATGCTGTAAATTTTAGAATATGGGCGTGTCTGTTTTTTTTTTCAGAATTTTAGTAATTTCGATTTATGAAAATCAGGTAGGATTTACCAACTAAACGGTTAAGACGTGATAATTTAAGATAGTTTGGATCTACCAACTTACTGGTCAATATATAATACTGTTTGGATTTACCAACCGAAAATTTATGACATTTAATCTGTTTTGGTAATTTACCAATTCTGAAGTTAGAGATATTATATTTAGGTTTGAACTTACGCTTGGAATGTTCCAGCATATGCATATGGTTTAAACATTCAACAGTTAGAAGAACTTATTATTATATTTGGATATACCAGTAACTATATATTATTTGAATGGTTTTAGTACATTAAGTTTTGAGTAACGTTAATAGAAGAAGAAAATTGGAACTTGATATCTGTCTCCAGTGTTGTTATTTATTAAGTATAGTGTGAGCCAGGACATACCGCTCACCACACCTCTCACAGCTCACCATTCGCTAACTTCCCAGAACATCAAACTGACCGATTGCTCCACCTTTAAAACTGGTGTTGAGTCCGGAGTAACAACTTTTAAGCTTGTTACATCGATCCCTATCTACAGAGAAGACCGATGGACGCGTCCTGGAGACACAGCACTGGATATGACAGCAGATATCATGGCTGTCATAGTCACTTTAGACCATACTGGCGATCGCGGCTCCAGACAAGACCAGTGTATTTTGTTCGAGAGCCGTTTGATGCACAACACGATGTGAGGAACTTTACACTGCCTGATCGGACACCATTCAAGAAACCTAAGAGCAAAGCTACCCTAGCAAGAGACAGGATGAGAATGCAGAAGTTCCGTGAAGATATGGATGCGTGTTCTGCTTTGCCGTTCTTTGAGCTAGATGACGCGCAAATGAAAGAGGCTACAGCTATACAGTGGGACACTCAGCCTTTCGTCTTGAAGTCTAAATTACAAAGTGCAACGCAGGTAATTAAAAGACTAAAGACAAATTTGCACTGTTTGCGCACATCAAACAATCTTCTCCATGAGGAAAATGAACAAGCTGGCGAACTCGTTCGATATCTGATGCAGTCTCAGTTTGAGAATATGTCCAAACTGAAAAATGAACTGGAAACCGAGAAAAAGACAGTGCATAAGTTTGTCGCTCAGAACGTTGAGCGTCAACGTGAAATCGTTAGACTGAAAACAGAGCTCGCGAAATTAATTGATCTCCATACCCAAGAAGTAAATATGAGAAGGACGCTAGAAGACAAAGTGAAGCGTAAACTTAGAGTGACATCATCAGAGAAGGAAAACGGAGATCTGCTCATAAACGGAAATGTACCAATAGGCGTTGGTACATAAATGTCTTTTGGGGGTTGGTAAGTGGACAAAATTTTTTAAAACTTGTCCTCTGCGCGCGCCTTGCAACGATAAGGCCCATATGAGCCTGTGATTTTGGCACAGACTCATATCAGTCTTAAAGGCGCACCAGATTTTTGTGATTTTTAAGAACTATGCCAAGTGCACATGTATACTTTTATGCACAGAGGACATTTTTAAAGTCGTTTTGTTCACATTAAGAAACAAAAACAAATCTTGGTTAAAGTATATATTCGTAAGATTTTTGTTTTGTTCTTTTTGCATTGGTAATATTTTATGATTTAGAAATGTTTTTTTTTACCTATTTCAATTTTTATGTTTAAGCATGTATTCGCATTTCCGAACTAGATTTAGATTTTTGAAAAACAAATGTGTTCAAACGAGAAATTTGAACACTGATTTATAATGCGCGAGAATATCATATTCTACACAGGTTCACAGCTTAAACGTTGGTCGCAATATATGTTGAACGGAGGAAATTCTGGTCAAACTGTGTTTATATGCAGTTTGATCACTATTTCCCTGTTGGCATTATATTCGCGTGGATTCTACAGTAGCGAGTCTTAAATCAAGGCTTATTATAATTATAAGTGTTGATCGAGATATGCGCTGTGTGGGCATAATTTTGAACTAAAACACAGCTTCATGTCAAAATTATTGGTTTAGAAGTTAATGAGTTACATGCTAATCTGGGTCTTTGTTGATTATTCTGATAGGTTTGTTTGTAACAGTTGATTTGATGCGATATGAGGGTTGACAGCTGATACATGTACGTTTGACCCGAGAACAAGGAGTAGTTATTGTACCAATTATAATTATGGTTGGCCTGGGCGCTAGACTGCGCTCATGCGCATGCTGGTTTCAGATTGATTATGATTATGTTTGAGCTACACAAGCCTATCAGAATCATCGCAACTAAATACATGTTAAAGAAAGAGTGTTGCAGTAAGGTTAATGCAGTTAACTACAGCCTGATCTGGGTCTTAGCAGGCATATAAATACACTGTAGGTTGTGCTGAGTACGCTTAATCTGCAATATAGACTGTGTACCTACACATGCTAGTGTCAGATTAATCGTTTTTGACCCTATAGTGTAATTAACATGGACACAGACTGATCAGATTCTTGACAGGATAGGTTTGGTTTCTTGGCAGGCTTAGGCTGAAGAACGATGGTCCATATAAGGCGCGTTTATTATATGTAACGCTGGGTTGCTTTGGTGTACACTGTCATGAAAAATGAACGACTCAACTCAGTGCAGACTGGTTCTGGTCATTTATAACTGCCGTTCTTATCACATTCTGACATCTTATGTGACTGTTTAGCGAATAACGAATACCCCAGCCAGACGATGCGAAAGCGGAGAATGGTTGGAGTCTTTGTTATTCATCTTTCGTCGTTCGTTTTCATAAACAGTGTGCATTGCTCGGCACTGTGTATGACTGGATGTTGATTTTTTTGGACAGCTTATTTATTGTCAGGTATATATTAGGCTATTTGTATTTATTGTGCATGTTTGCCTTCGACCACATGCAAAGTATATTTGTCGTGTAGAATGTGAAGGTGATACACATAAGCCACAAGAAATGCTTCTGAAGCAAGCACAGTTATTAGGTGATTCAATAAGACATCGGTATAACTCTATTTAAGTTTTTTTTGTGACTGAATTTCAAGCTTCCCACACGTCATCGCTCATTTTGCGATACAACAGTGTCAATTTGATGGCTCTGCTTTGCATTTGAAGATACAATATAATTTTGCACTATATTTGTGACATTTACAATATTGATGTTTGCTATTGGCAACGGGTAGTATGTCCAACTTATCCCCATGCGCATGCGCCCCTTGGTCCAAAGATAAGCCCTGCCCATTCCTTCTTCTTCTTTCTTTCTTCTGTTCCTTCTAGCTACCTGTGTTACCCGATGCCAAGTAAATGCAATAGTAATGTAATTGCTGTTTCCATAAACAACTACTTCTTCAAGATGATAGAAGTCTTTCGTGAATGGGAACAGTCTTAAACTGAACAAACTTTGTTTAACATATGTAACAACTGTAAATGAATTTTCAACTAATAACATTCAAATACAGCAGAAAAAGCCATATTGGTACGGTGCGAATACATATGTGGCCAGTTGCATATCTAAGTTATCCGCGACTTCAGGGAAGGTTGAAATGCAAACGTTACGCACATTGGTAGACGTGAGTCTGTTGTTTTTCTTTAAGCTAACAGTACACTTGTTAAGTACATGTTTAGTAGATATAAATGTATGTTTTTGTAATTTGTTTAAGCACAACACTATTGTCAAGTTAGTGACGAGCTCAGCTTAGATACAGTGATTTTTTTGTTATCTGTGTTAGCACAATTATATTGTCAAGTTAGCGATGCGCTTAGCTTAGATTATAGTTTTTGTAATTTGTTTAGAACAAATATTGTCAAGTTAGCGACAAGCTTAGCTTAGATGTATAATTTTTGTAATTTGTTTCAGTAAAATACTATTGTCAGGTTAGCGACACGTTTAGCTTAGATACAGCTTTTTGTAATTTGCTTTAGCACAATACTTTTGTTATTTTAGTCGCAAGCTTAGTTTATCTGTTTTTATGATAGACTTTATATTTTCTATAGAATCTGAGAATCTTGTTGTTTTTTTGTGGGTTTGGGTAGATTCTCGCCTGTCTGAATGAGCGAAAACTTTTCGGTGCTAAAATGACCAGAATGTCAACATGCAACGTATAGGTACGTGCTCTATACAGTGGGGAATAAGTTTGTTATTTTGTCTAGACATATGCTCACTATCTGTGGTAAGATAGTTGGAGTTTGAATGCGGCTGTTGGTCTGTAGAGATAAGCAAAACAACAATAGTGCAAAAAGACTTAGGAAGTCGAAACAGTAAAACATCAATTTAGGTTAGTCGATGTTTTACTGCGCATAATGTTGTAAAGATTATATCACTAGGCAACAGGCATTTGTTTTAGAAATAGATAGCTATGATTTTACATACATGGAATGGAAGGTTCTCCATGGTATGGGTTTTATACTGTAATGTGCACACTACTAGGGTACCCTTATTTAATTTTGTACAATCATGCTGATTGATTGCCGATTGCAATGATAGCGTGGTTGTACAGGATTATATGTTTTACTAAAGGACATTTGTTACCAAATTACACAGGTAATCAAAGTCCATTTAATATACTTTGTTGCCACAGGAAATATTTTATATTTCATTGCAACCAAAGTATTACATGTTGTAAATAATTAAATATGCTGGTGAATTACGCCTGGCCATCGTACATTCATCATGCCTATTTTTGTAATGTTTATATCACAGGATAATTGTTTTGTCGAAAAGCTATTTTTATGCACAGGCAATCAAAGTCCAAATCTTTATTAAGGTTATTGTTGTAAAGGAATTTTTTTATCAAGCAACAAGAAAATCCTTAATTTTTAGATATTATATGTATATAAGTTGCATTATGTGTCAGGTAGCACTGATGATTTGTGTGTATATTTTCTAGTATGTAATTTACCTTCCATTACTGTAAATCAAATAAAGAAATCAACTTTGGGGACCAAAGTTTTACAAGGTCAGGAGAGTTATTATGATGGGAATTTTTGGCACTTTGGATTTTAAATAAATAATAAAATAAATAAACATTTATTTATTTTATTTATTTATTTTTCTAAATCAATAAAGAAATCAACTTCGAATTTTCAAGTGTAACACAGTCATGTTGGGTATCAAATTAATTGTCGTTTTAAGCAGATTGTGAATTTGGAAATGATAGTTTGACTAGAAAATATTTAATTCAAAATTTGAAGATTTTAAGTTATTTTGCATTTTTAGACCAGAATATGTCTTCTTAATTACTGAGTCAAATCCAAGCTTCTCGCAGGTGTTGACATCAATTAAGGTGATCATATTTTAGCGTCTTACATTTGACGAACAATAGCGCTGTTCACACATGATTCAGTTGTACAAACATGCTCACGGGAGTTGAGATCACAACGTCTGTTAACCGCGTCCGCTTGGCGGCGGCGCTATTGTCCGTCAAAGAGATTTGCTTAATGAGATGTTAATCAAAATGTTTTAGGACCGCCTTATGGCTCTGCCAAGGTGATTGGCGAATGCTGTAAATTTTAGAATATGGGCGTGTCTGTTTTTTTCAGAATTTTAGTAATTTCGATTTATGAAAATCAGTTAGGATTTACCAACTAAACGGTTAAGACGTGATAATTTAAGATAGTTTGGATCTACCAACTTACTGGTCAATATATAATACTGTTTGGATTTACCAACCGAAAATTTATGACATTTAATCTGTTTTGGTAATTTACCAATTCTGAAGTTAGAGATATTATATTTAGGTTTGAACTTACGCTTGGAATGTTCCAGCATATGCATATGGTTTAAACATTCAACAGTTAGAAGAACTTATTATTATATTTGGATATACCAGTAACTATATATTATTTGAATGGTTTTAGTACATTAAGTTTTGAGTAACGTTAATAGAAGAAGAAAATTGGAACTTGATATCTGTCTCCAGTGTTGTTATTTATTAAGTATAGTGTGAGCCAGGACATACCGCTCACCACACCTCTCACAGCTCACCATTCGCTAACTTCCCAGAACATCAAAGTGACTGATTTTCTCCACCTTTAAAATAGGACAAATACCGATTTTTTAGGAACTGGGGAACAAGCCAATTTATTTCAGGGAAACAAGGGAACAGGTATCCCTCTTTTGTTTGTTAATAAAGTTGATGCTTTACGTCCATGGTAAACATGTAGCTAAGGTCATGTTGGGACGGTCAATTACTTTTAAAACCACTTAGCTTCCGAGCAAGCCTCCCGAAGTTTATCAAAATAATTATAGAAGGCCTAGGGAGTGTCACAATCTGTTTAAAGTCATCGCTGAGAATAAGTCTAATAATGAGCCAGTATTCAGACAGCGCAAAGAACAAATTGGCATGTGCGACCATCGAAGTTTCGGATCAGCCTGTACATCAGTACCCTACATGTATGTGTAGCCAACAGTCCAACATTGTTTCAGGGGGCGGGGTGGGGACTAAGACTCGAATCAGAGAGTGCGGATGCACATATTGATTTAAATCCTCTCTTTATTCAAATGAGCATTCTTATTATGCTTAAATAGCATGAAAAAGGGACAACAGTGCACCTAGTATTTACCATGTCATATTATATCAAGTATGTCCGATTTTGCACCATCACTCATAATTCGGTGTCCGACTTTAGCCGTTTATGTCCGGGTTTACCCATATTGACAGTACTGTCAAAAAGTTCATATTTTTGGCACCGCAAGGCTAGCGACCAATCAAAATCGTTATTCAAAAAGCTCACTAGGCACCCCTTTAGACTATACATATGCACACCGAGATTAGACACTGGGAAAAGAAGAACTTCGCCTGGTTACTTTTCTGTCCGAAATTTGACGGTTTTACCCTTGTAACTTTCATCAAATTTTATAATCTGTAAACAATCAATGGAGACCATGATCAGATTCCGCACTCTGTGACGTCTGATCTGGGTCTTTACTGTGACCAATGTCTCAGAGAAAGGCGCTAGGTTTATATGGGATTACAGTTTTTTTAAACTTATTTCTTTCTAATCTTTGAATGCATCTCGTTTTATTTGTTGTACTGTACAACAACAACAACAACAACAACAACAACAACAAATAATAATAAACAGAAATGGAAAAATTTGCACTACGTGTCTTAGACAGTTTTTTTTTCTTTACTTTTGACTTCAATGTAAAATGGCGATCTGAAATGCTCGATGAAATAAACGTAATCATATTGCAGCCAGTCGCTATTTAGGCTAAATATGAACACGGAGGTATTTAATGATCTTTAATAATCCTAAAATACAATGGCAAAATTTTTTTGGAAGTGTGGGGCAAGCCCCTGACAAACTATTTCCAAATATCACGTGACAGCTCCTTTTAAGATGCTGGAGGAGAAATTAACAATGTTTTATATCGAAGCACATAATCCTTTCGTAATAAAAATATAGAATTTAAATCAGAATCTTAACACATCTTTAGATAAATAAAAACTGAAATTACTATGAGAAAATTACTTATCGTGCAAGAAAACGAGTTTTCTGGTACAATATCAATGTACCCTTCAACAATGCAACCATTGTGTGCTCATGTAGACAAACTCCTCACTAGTAATTTCCATATATGTTTCCCAGCTCCATATCTTAATTTACATGCTTAATGAGAGCCACATGCCGAACATGCCCCCAAGGCCGAACTAGCCCCGGACTCCCCAAGTCTATGGTAAAAAGCATACCCACAGGGCGTATTCGGTGAGGGGACGGCAACCCTGATGATTACTATGTTTTATATGAAAGATCTTACTAAACCATGAACTTTGATACCAGTTTCATCTAAATCGGTTGAAAAATGTGGAAGTTGTGGGCGTATGATTATTTGCAAATGGACTGTAATTGAAGCGGCCATATTGTAGGCTAGTGACGTCACTCAGCCTAATTAAATATGCGTAATCAAAATAAAAGACAAACCAATGGATTATTTGCATTAATCTTTAATGAAACATTTTCCTTATTTATAAAGCTGAATATCTGCTGAGACACAAATGATGTGATAGCTGTGATAATTAAAAATTAAGCAGTTGAAAAAATTCTGAAAACTAATTAAATATTCGAAATGGCGGCTAAATGTTGGCCATTCTGTTCTGTTCTGTAGTAAGTAAATCTCCTCCGCTGACTTTTCGGAGAACCGTCTAAGACGTGGTCTGCCAAGCAGTAAGAAAACACTGTTAGAGCTCTATATACACTGGTGTTAAAGTTTATATATATACATGCTAAAGTTTGTGATTAAAAAAAACAAACTGCCTTATTTGTATGTCGCTCAGAAGCTTATGATGATAATCTCTTTAATTCTGCTAGCCTTTTGTGGTGAATTCTGTGTATGTATTCCCTCGTCAACAATTCAAGCAACCCCCAAGTAATTTTATCAAACTGTTCTTTATCCAGTACGGCAGAAGCGTCGAGTGTTAACTGTGTCAAAAACTCTGGGTCTTTTATCAGTGACCTGTCGATGTATGCTGACTGAAAGACTGGGTTTTTGAGAAGCTTTTCAGAATATGCTGCTCTCTCGTTGTTGAGAAATGAACATTCACTAATGAAGTGTTGTCTTGTTTCCGGCTCGGCTTTGCATAACCTGCAAGTTGGATTGACCTGAAACTGGTTAAAAACCGCTCTATTCCCTTGCAATATATAAGTCCCTGTTAATAATTTACTCTTCAGTTGGGCCCTTCTGCTGTCATATATACTGTTTCGGACTGTTGACCATATATGATGAGTCCTGCCGACCTTCAGAGAGTCTACATTAACATACTTGAGGGAGGACTTGCTTTTGACGTCTTGCTGCCATCCTTCCTCAACGGCCTTATTCACAGCAGTATTCATTACCCTTTTCCATTCATTTTTGGATGGTGGGTTGCTTAACAATTGAAAAATTGACGGTAAGTCATACATATGCAAAATTTCCCTAACAAACATAAACCAGCTTTTATCCTTTACATCCTTCATCACAAT
The DNA here is from genome assembly GCA_964019695.1 of Loripinus fragilis. Taxonomy (NCBI): domain Eukaryota; kingdom Metazoa; phylum Mollusca; class Bivalvia; order Lucinida; family Lucinidae; genus Loripinus; species Loripinus fragilis. The sequence continues at coordinate 77,469,964 of OZ026516.1, forward strand.
CTGCCTTAACGCTATATCATTTTCAATTGAGCCTTTTAGTCTTATCATGTTTAAAAAAGTGGTAAGAGCATTTTTGTGTACAACAGCATCCAGAGGCAGGACCCCCAGAAGTGCAAGAGATATTGAATTGGCAGTTTTGTCCGGGAGACCCTGTATTTGCTTTAGACATTTCCTTTGGAACTTTTCGAGACATTCTACATCTTTCTTACTAAGCAATATTGATTCCAGCCCATACAACAGTCTAGGTACCACAAAAGTTGACCATATATACCCGTTCTGAGATGGTTTGAGCCCCCCTCCCCCATGGAAACCTGCCCCCATAAGGGAATAAGCTGTTTTTCTGCCCAGATTTATTTTCTGCTCGATATCCGGTTTACCATTAACATTCCGCACTATACCAAGGTGCGTAGCACTCTTACTGTCCTTAATCTTTTTGTTGTACATAAATATGTCCTCATCATTCTCCTTCCTCTTATTTGACAAGTACTTGAGGGCATGGCTCTTTGACGGGTTCACAATGAATCTCTCCCTCCCTGCATTGTCCTCCACATCCCACACCATTACTTGCATTTCAGACCTGAACCAAGAGAGCAGGGCAACATCATCTGCAACAGTAACATGTGGGATGCCAATTGATCCTATTTTTGCTCCTGTGTATCTCTGCTCTAGGTGTAACAGAATTGGGTTGTCGTATCTCTTGTAATGGCCCGTGGATAACACCCCCCCCTGCCGGACACCCTGGGTGATATTTATAGGATGTGATATTCCTCCCGCCCACTTGATCCGTGATGAGCAGTCCGAGTACATATCTCTGACTAACAGCCAATCATCTCCTTCAATTCCATCCAGGTATAGCCTCCGCAGGAGCGAGCCATGATCCACAACATCAAAAGCTTTCTGTGTGTCCAGTGTTGTGACCCATAAGTCTTGTTTATTATGCGATGCTTCAAGTACACATTCTGTGAGAATTACCGCAGCATTCAAACTAGAACATCCCTCTGTGAAACCTCTCTGAAGCCGAGACTGGGTACTTATGAAAATTTCATTATGCCTAGCATTCAGAATATGTTCCAGTATCTTAAGGAGCACTGGGGTCACTGTTATGCCTCTGTAATTCCCTGGATCAGAGGTATCTCCCTTCTTGAAGATGGGGGTTAAAATTCCCTCCTTCAAGACGGCAGACACCTTTTTTGTGCTGATTATGTAGTTGAGGAAAGATGTCAGAAATTCAATTAAATCACACCCCCCCATTTTGAAGTGCTCACTGGTTAGTCCCATAATATCCGCTGCCTTGTTGTTTTTTAGTCTTTTCATTGCTGCGTGAACTTCTTTCAACTGGACTGGAGGGATAGGTCTTCCTTCAGTTTCACACGTAGCAGCTATTGCCATCACATCAAGATCTACCATCTCCTTGTATTCACTATCAAATCTGTCATTTTCCATTGGTGCTGCCAGTCTCTGGAAATGGGTGGCCCAACCAGCTCGTATTTCGTCATCGGTCTCACATGCTTTACCATCTATAATAAGAGTTTGCAGCTGTGCATTGGAGGATTTACGTTGTCTGTTGATGAGCCTGAAGAAGGTCTTGGAGGAATTATCCGAGGTCATGATATCCTCTACTCTGTCATTTCTATGTATGGCTGCCTCCAGTCTTTGCACTTTTCTAAGCGTCACTCTTGCTTCTAACATTCGCTGCCGAGTTGGGTCTCTCAGGTCCTCTGGTTCCCCTGCTTTGCGCCACTCCCACCACATGAGACGGCTGTTCTTCATAGCATCTTTCATTTTCTGCGTCCAACATCTTCTCCTTCCCTTGATTTTGAGACTAGTTTTATGGTTCGGTATACTGTCACGGGTAGCCTGCTTTAGGACTGCATTCAGATGGGCAAGTGGTTGGAGGATATCGATCTCCTCTGTCAGAGATGGAATAAAGGACTCGAACTGTTTGAGGTTTTGCCTGATTGAACTCTTGTAGATACGTTTATCACATCCGTCCCACTTTGGTTTAAGCTGCACTGTTGTGGTCTCAGCCCTCTCTTTCCTACCAACCTCCACACTGAGCTGCGCAAAGACCGGCACATGGTCTGAGGTATTTAGGGGTATATTCCTCTCTACGGACACAGATTTTACCAGACTATCTCCTATGATGTTAAACAATACGTAATCGATCTCAGCTCTATCCCCTTTGTTAGGGTGAAAGAAGGTTTCTTCTCCGTTTTGTCTCCAGCACAAAGAATTTGAGTCCACAAAGTCACGCAGAAGCACGTCCTGTTGATTGCCCCTCCTTGGGACCAGCGAAGCATTCATATCCCCCAGAATAAACACCGCATGGGATCTAGTATATATGTTCAGTATCTCTTCAAGCTGATCCAGACAGTGCATGTAGTTCTCTTTGTCATTGCAGTTACTTTTAGAGTTCCTACTCGGCATATACACATTACAGATGCACAAGGGTGGGACAGAGCATACCTCGATTGCCACTATTCTATTGCTCCCGAGTTGAAGTTTTTTGATTCCCATGTTCAGATCTCTATTATAAATCAGTGCCACTCCACCATATCCTCTAGGTTTCTGTGTAGGGGGAAGCGGATTATCCTCGTCAACAGCTCTACCATGGGCAAGGTGCTTTGTATGTCTCTTTTCTATATCCGGCAACTGGAAATCAAAGAGCCAGTGTTCCTGCAGGGCAAGGACATCATACTTGGCAAGCAGCTCACAAACATATGCATCATTAGTTTCAATATTCTTGACATTTAGAGTCCCAATAATTAAAGGCTTCTCCTGAATTCTTTAAATGCCCAGAACTTGCCAAATTTTCAACCGATTTTGATCATACTTGTATCAAAATTCATGGTTCATAGAGCTCTTCCTGATAAAACATACTCACCATTAGGGTTGCTGTCCCCTTTAAAGACCGAGAAATGCGTCGATTGCCAATCGCTGATGTCTTCCAAACGAAAGCGCCGCTGCCAAACATTCGGAAGTAGGGGAAAAGTCTGGCTCAATCGTGGAAGCTGAGACCACAGAGGAGTTCAGGCCACTCATTTACATTTTTTTTTATTTCAAAAATCAAAATTTTGATACTCGCCTCAGATAATGATCTTATATATGATCGCTTGAGTATATAGATGAATGGATGTATGGGCGGACGGACGGACGGGCGGGCGGGCAGATAGATAGATAGATAGATAGATAGATAGATAGATAGATAGATAGATAGATAGATAGATAGATAGATAGATAGATAGATAGATAGATAGATAGATAGATAGATAGATAGATAGATAGATAGATAGATAGATAGATAGATAGATAGATAGATACTGGGCCCGAAGATGGATGGTTAGACGGCCGGACGGACAGACAGACAGACAGGCAGGCAGGCAGGTCGGTCCCTACATGCCTCTGAGATAGCTCCACTAGTTTAGATTTGACTACACAGCGTTAAGACGCGCGCACATGGCAAGTATTTTTGTTTACTATCATTCGGATTTCCAACTTTTACATGATTCCTTGCATTTGATTGGCGGTTATTTTTAAGCTAGCCTTTGGCGACATTTTTCAATGAATGGCAGGTAGCCGCCTAACCAGAAAAACCGGTTTTTCAACTACACTTGAGTGATTTTGTCTGCGTTGATTCCAAAAATACCACCTGTACAACGGTCTACTCATTATGAAACGCCGGCATTGGCTTCAAAGGTCACAGGCTACTGCACAAGGTGTGGTGATAGCGAAAATAGTAGCAGTCACTAGATCGTTTACACAAGTTTGCATGTCAATGTCTTGGGGATCTTCGAGAGGTGGATTATCTTTTTGATCGAAACAATTCCAAAGGTAAAAATATTTTAGATAATTTTTTATCAATATGGATACTTTAATGTCATGAACATGGTGATGAAGATCAAGTTATTGCAATTTATTAGTAATGGTACTGTATGAACAAAAATGTTGGCAAGCCATGGGCATGGCTGTGTTGAGATTGATACGTCTTCAGTTCAAGTGAACACTCATGATATTAGTTGTAGTGGCTGTAAGTTACTGAGATTGGTTGATTGCCAACAGCTTTGTTAAAATATTCTTTTTATTTTAGTAAAATATCTTGCAATCAAAATTGTTATAAACCATACCTTCATAAAAGACCCACCCATTTTTAAAATATTAAATGCCAGCCAGACAAAAAGCCTTATTTACAGATTATTTAGCTAGTGTGTGACAAAACCAACAAAGTAGATTAATCTGATCACACATTATGCATGTAGAGACAGTTACCATACACCCAACCCAACTAGATTCACGAGTGTAAATTAATACACGTCCCATCAACAATCTTTCAGTTAAACAGGGACGGGTCTTCCTGGGTTGAACCAGTACTAAGTTAGGATAAATGTGTCTTGCTCAAGGACCACAATGCAGTAACGCCGGTTAGGCTGGAACCCGCGACCCCTCAGTCTCCAGTCAAGCACTCTACCACTGAGCCACTGCGCTCCCTATATGTTGCAGTTCTTTACAACATATGCAAAACCTGGAGAGAGCTGGGAAGATTCTTGGTCCCAATGTGAGATGGCTGTTCTAAAACCATCAACATACTTCAGTAAGCACAGATCCAGAGGGGGGGGGGGGGGGGGAACAGGGAGTCCAGACCCCCTCTTAAAAATCACAAAAATATAGGGTTCCTTTGCAATACTGGTCCGGATCCCTTGAAAAAGCACAAAGCTACCAAGCCAGCCTTCCAGGTTGGGCTATCATCTGCACGCCAGCGAAATGCCACGATGTTTCACTGGCGGGCTGATGATGTCCAGCTTATAGTGGTTTTTGGATTCTCTCTTCTCCACTCATCAAAAAAGGGTGCCAAATTTGGACCGCCTCTGCCAAACTTTCTGGATCCCCTTATGTTCAGGCCCAGTGGAGAGGGGGTACTCTGGAATTTTCATACGTACATTGGCTCGGGCCATTTCTTGGGTTCAAAATTTTGAAGTTCAATATTTTGGGGTTTTCAGAAAAATTAATATACTCAAAACCAAAAGTAACTTTACACTGTTATTATATAAACCTTTTCTGGGTATAGGTGAGTGCTATTTTAAATGTGTTAAATTCATATTAAAGTTCAATCAATTATTCACATGACAATTGAATTTCATGTTTTTGCTGTACGTCATAAATGCAACCGCAATGCAACTAATGAAAGAGGCAAGGGGGCAAAATAAACTTTTCCGAAACACGTCACTTTTGATGTGTTACTGTAGCTTTGCGATTGGGCAATTTTTAACTTTAAAGAACCAGTCTGAAAGACAGGCTATTGAATTGTTGCTTAAAGTTCAAATCAGCCGGGATCACCCTTCGGGTAACACAAAATAGAGTTGTGTTTTTTACGTACATGCCCCTTTTTGTGAACTTTACAGTGCTTTCAATGGAATTTTGCATAAGAAAGTGTTTGCGTTTTTTCTTCCAAACCGATGGGAATTTTTATCAGAGTATCTTGTCAAATACTCAAGGCAGAAGTCCCAACAAATCGCTGATTAAAAAAAATCAAAAGTCATCTGAGAGAAAGCTTTTAGCAGGGTCTAAAGTTTACTATTCTTTTTATTCAAAGGGAGATAATTTCAAAGTGAACCAACTTTAAGATGCTGCCAAAAACAAACTATACGTCAGAGACAAAATGTCTGCAGTATATTTAATGGGCAATCGATGGCCCTTAAAATAGCGTGTTCAAATCCAATGTTTACATTGGATTTTGTTAGGGAATGCTGATGTTGTGCTTTAAATGGATGCACAGATTACTCGTATGAAGATTAATTTACTTAAGTTTTTCGTGGATTAGGTTTTGGCGGGTACCAGCAACCCATTGCAATATTTAATTTGGTTAAAATCAAAAACAGTAAAGATATATTTGGTTGTCCAAAGTGTAAAGTTACTTTTGGTTTTAAGTATATTTTTTGGGGGAATGAAGATTTTGTGGATAATTTTTGGGTTCATCACAAAATTGGACTATATTTAGGGGTCATTTCTATGCATTTTAGGGTCTTTTTTTAAGGTCAAGGTACAGAATGAGGGATATTTTGGGGGGTGCTAAAATTTAAAATATTTTTGGGGGGTGCTTGAAATTACTGATATTTTTTTAGGTGAACGGTAGACGCTGGGTCCGAGCTTAAGTATGAAGAAAAAAGAAATTACCTTCCCTGGGTCTTCCAGATGGTTCCAATCAATAACTCAAAATTTGTGTATTACACTGCAAAAGTTTAAGACACTTTGTATTGTTTTAGAATGACTATCAACAAAATTAACTTATAAATTTCTGTATACTGCCTGATTTTGATTTGACGTTTAACAAAGATGGGTTAGAATGTCATGACATTGTAAAGCAGACATGGGGCGAATTAATCGTTAATGCTAATGCATTATTAATGCATTACTTTTTTCAAGTAATTCAAGGTAATGATTAATTCACCAGTTTTTGAATTACTTTAATGCTAATTCAATGCATTACTTCAGTCAAAATTCACTGCATTACTTGCATTACTTTGAATTACTGTCTATCAGAAATTTTGCCATCAATAGTATACAGACTGCACAACAGAGAAATGAGATACACAACAAAAGGATGTGTTTCCATAAGTTATTTCCATTCACAGTTTTCTTTTGTTCAACTTGCTTCTAAAGACTGTTATTCGACTAAGGAACATGCAAAATGAATTGTGAAACTTGCAAGAAAAGGCTTTGATTATATATATCAATAAAGTGAAACAGCTTACAGGTACTGGCAATGCAAAATGAACCTTGAATAGTGAAAATGTAGCTGGGAAGTGTTGAAATGTAAGGTATTTTATCCCACTTTGTTTAAGTCAAATGTGTTTTTTTTTTATCTATAAATCATTTTAAAGCTAATTAAATGAGCTTTAAAATGGTGTGAATTTTGTTACAATCCAATATCATTTTCAAAGAAACAAATGTTTTGATCACAATAAGGGTAATTATCACTTGATTGTTCTGTTCATACATTTTGACAATTGACCACTGACATTAAAAGTGTGTCTCTGTGGTCAGTTGAGCTACAGGGTATATATATTGGAAGTAAGAAAAGGGCAAAGATCAGGAATCTATACAATCAAGCACCACACCTGACCCAAAAATAAAAGAGATTTATGATTAAGAATAGGATACAGCATGCGCTTTGTTGATTGGATAATCCAGTCAAGAGACTCAAAATGTTTATAATTTTCCTCCCATAAAATATACTTCCAAAAAAGAAACTATTTTGGAAAGCTTCCCAGTTGTATGATAATAATATATAATGAAATGCGATCACTTGAAAAAAGATCTAGGGTTGCTACATCTGAGAGTTATTTCTTCCAATTTTCAAAAATTATGAAATTTCAACAAATGTTACTGAGAAGAATACAAAATTCACTACAAAAAGTGTACATATTGTAACCTGTGGCTCTTTTGAAATATTTATATATATATATATATAAAATTATATGTGAAATTCACAAGTTTACAGTATGCACACATTTTGTTCATTGTATCAAAAATGTTCAGTAAACAGTATTTTAGGATTCTGTTTCATGTGAATGAAAGTAATGCTTAATTCAATGCATTACTTTCTTAAATAATGCTAATTCAATGCATTAATTTTTCAAAATCAAGTAATGGTAATGGTAATTCAATGCACATTTTTGGCAAGTAATGCTAATTCAATGCATTACTTTCCAAAGTAATTCGCCCCATGTCTGTTGTAAAGCGGTACCTGTGCCAGCCCCTCATCTGCCATGTAGAAGAAAGCTATAGTCTGATCAACTTCCTTCTGTCCTGTAAACATGGTAGGACCATGTCTTTAAGTATACATGACACATAGCCTTGGTCGTGTGAGCTGAAAGCCCCTTGTGATAAATCCAGCTGCTTTCCTACATGTATGGACTTTTTCTTGTTTGTCGATGTCTTTGTGGATGTGCATGGGCCCCAAACCATTAAGTTGTACTCCAAAGATCAAATTAAAAAAAGGTTATTTACCGTCAAGTGGTTTTCCTGCAGGGTGGAGGGCAATGTATAATCTTCTACTGCCTGGTTTCAGATTAGGCCTCAGTAGACCAAGCATTGAGTAATTTGAGTTTGCCTACAGATAGCTATCAGCATATGTACATGTATGTACTTATCTAGTCGGTAAAACTACGGTGATTTGCTGTTCATATTCATGATGTAGCACTTCTTAGCTTTACAGCACATCATGGACAAGTGCAAGATGAGTGAATTTAGAAACTCATTTTCTTTTGTGCATGAGAATCCACAAAGGCTGGTAAGAGAATTGCAATCTTTGTGTTCAATATTTCATTAGGAGTGCTTTTGTTTAATCATGACAGAAAGTACAGCAAAACTTTTATCTGTTTAGAAAACATTTCCTGATTTGTAACAGAATTTTTAGTTGTAACAGTAAATGGCAGCCGTAACAGTAAAACTACCTAGTATAGTTACTGCAGACTGTTTTGTAGCCATGTAAAATGTTTGTGCTTGAAACAGGTTTCAATTGAAAAGAGGTTTGTGACAAAATCTAAGAATTTTACAAGAAATATTTTAGAAAATATAATCATAGATTCACAATACGTTATAACAGTGGTGGGGTCTGGCTGAACTTTCATTTATGGGAATAATATTTGATACATGTAGAAATGTAGTAAATTTGCATGCTAATGAGACAGAAATAATGAGTATTGTTATAAAGGATACCCATACATGTACAAGTAATCAATTACTACATGTATCAAAACTCCAACAACAATGTGCAATAGAATTGCAGGTACATGTAACCATGAAAATGTCCACACCATTACACACAATAGCAGTGGTATGGACATGTAAAGTAATAGAATGGACGGTAACGTTATTGACATTTGTGTTTTTCATGTAAATAGCTGAATGTTGGTAGTATCGGATATTGAGATATAAGGGTGCTAATGAAGGTAAAAGCAGTCAAAAACTCACATGTAAAATAAATTGAATGGTGTGGACCTAAATTAATGTTACAAGACACATTCTGTCAGTTTACATAAACTATTCAGGAATTTTATGTATTCTTTAGCTTCAGCTCCACCCATAAATTGTACTATGAACTTGAAGTAATATGAATATACTAGATATTCAACGGTGAACCGTGTCCAATTCAAATGTAGGGACTCTGTGATAAGGTCTTATTGAAGATGTAACGGTATGGACTCAAATCTGCGGACAGACAAAAATATCTGATTTTATAAATGTTTTGATATTTTTTCTTCAAAATACTTTGTTTAAGAGCATAGATAATTATGTGATTGCATTATTGGGGACGGGAACAAATGTATAAGAAATATAATTCAAATTCTAAATTTCAAAATTTGGACATTTTACCGTTATATAGACTTGTATAGAGCCTGCTTTTTGTCACCTTACATTTTATTGGATATAGCCCTATAATCTGGCATGCAAAATTATATGCAATGAGAACATGAACATACTTAACAAATAACACCTAAACTGGAGGGTTAATCCTTAAAGCGCCAATCACGACTGCAGTGACAACAATTTTTTTGACATCTTTTCTAATTTTTGAACGGAATAAGGATAATCGTCTGACAATTCTCATGAAAAATCTTACCTTATAATTTATTTTTGAAAAAGCCACTAAGTTTGCTGCAAATTATATGTGGCGCTTCATGGGCTAAGATAAGAGCATAGTTACACCACAAGGATTGAAAAGTCCTGTAGATAATTTATTCATCAAAATTCACTTGACAGAAAAATCAATGATGACAAAGTCACTGGAGTGGAATATATATTTTAATAACGCCATATCATGTCATGGTGTGTGCTTGATATTTTGAAATGACATTTCCTGAACCACTGGTCCAAACTCAAATGCATTCCTTTTTTTTTGAAAGTTTTCGGTTCTGCATATTAAATACAGGCCATGTTCAAATTCATCTGCTATATTTTGACAAGTTGTACCCTTTTTTGAATTTGGTTTCTGCAGAATTCTAGGTTAATATTTTAAAAGGTCACTTTTTGGATACATGTCCATAAATGAGGTACTACCTTAAGATGTGTACCTGGTTATTCTGTTCCTAAAGGATCAATCTGATCTGAGTTTACACTGTTTAATCAGGTATTTCTCTCCTGATAATTAAGGTGAGTAAGGTATCTGTTTGTATTATTTTAGGACTGGAGGAGTAGGGTCCAGAACCAAACCCAAAATGTCTGGGATTGCCAGACTGACACAGTTGGTGGCTGCCTTTTTGGTGATATACATCCTTGTCAACAAGATTGAACCAGCCAGCACAGCATTATGTAAGTCAGGCCACACAATCTTTTATGATTTTGAATAATCAGAAGAGAGAGAACATGTATTGGAAAACAGTTAATGTATAGAACATACATTTTTTTATCTGGTAACTGCACATTAACCCTTTACTCCATAATAACGAGGCTCTGGAAGGGGGTCCCAGTATCCCATATCCCTTTAATTACATTGTATTGTGAAAAATATCCCATATCCCTAAAATAAGTATGGCAAATATCCCCAAAATTCAGAAAGCATTGTATTCCCATACATGTATCTCTAAAATTGATCCAGGTATCCTGTAGCTCTTTAAATATTTACAAAATATCCCATATCCCTTTAAGTTTTTGGCCAATATCCCTTTACCCTTTAAACCCTTCCAGGGCCTCAATAACGTTTTTGACACTTTTGAAATATCATGTACTTGAAAATATTATGGAAAGTGGAGCATTTTTCAATGTTGTCTAAAAATAGAAATTGATGTCATGAATAATGTTATATACAACTGATTAATAAGTTAATAACTGTATATTCACATTCACAGTTATTTCAGCTATGGTCGAGACAGCCCAACAGATACTGGGTCAACTCTTGTTCATTTGCATTTCTAGTCACAACTGAAGTAGCAGATAGTATTAACTAACAAAGCTCTTTTATTTGCAAAAATATTTACGACCGGCAAAATACACGACAAATTCTTTCGATTGCGATTTTCTGTGTCAGCAGATCTTATGAAAGATGCATGATCCAACAAACAAGGATAGTTTGTTGTCGTATATGAGAAGGGGCAATTGTCATTTAATTTTTGTGAAATATTACCTTTATAGCGCCGTTATCATTCGTCACCAGTTTTTTTTTGTGTGTTTTTTTTTACATCTCGCGAGAACTCTTCCAATTGCTAAAACCATGTAGTTTCGCCGGTCACAATACAAGAATGGGTATTCTTTGGCTAATGCCACACGTAATCCCCGCTATTTTGGCGCGAAAACAACACCACCCCATTCACCCGCCACTGCCGGGACATCTCGAATGTAAAACCACGGCACATTTCCCTCACTCTTCTCGGCCCTCTTGGGGGGTGGGGCCGTGATTACAAATGACTAGTGCATAAGTCTGAAAACTTAAGTGGACCAAATGAGTATCTGCACAGTGTACACCTTGGGCCACCTCCAGACCTAGGACTAGGACCAATCCTAGTCTAGTTCTGATCTATGCGCGGCATACATGTGTTAACATGGCAGGGATTTTGTCATCTGTTTAGAAGGAAAATATTCAGGCGGCATACAGTGTTGAGCCACCATCGGCTCACTAGTGAAACACCCTTCAAATGGCATTTTCCTGGAGGACCATTGTTTGCCAGCTTTTAGATGTTTTCTGGGTGCAAACAGAACTGCCTCGGCCAATTCCGCAAAATTCTGTGAAATCAGATCACGTATGTACGTCAAGGATCTAATTAGATAACGGGGGTGATAACATGATGCTGACGTTATAAAACGTGACGCTGACTTCAAAGAAACCATGTTAACACAATTACAAGTGTGATTGCAGCAAAACAAAAGGCTTAAATGAAGTTTATGTTTCATTTCTTCTGCTTATTAAACTTTATGGATTATCAGAATAATCGATTTTAATAGAGCTGAACTCACATGCTACAGAACTAATTTTCAATACGCCAGTTCCGTTTAACAAAATGGAGCTTTTTGGAACATAGTACTAGGCGTAATGCATAATGCCCTTACATACATACGGGCCATGATTTGATTCTCGGACTGTGGCGGACTTTCCAGAATGTTCTGGGTGGTGACCAAATTGAGAGACACTGAGGTCCTAATATTAGATAAGGATTTAGGCGACACAAACACATAGATGGGAGAATTTAAAAAAATCCAGAAGAAATGTTGGGATTTATACAAGGGTAGCAAAAAGGTGGTCAATGCTCACATTGACCAGATCAGTGGTTCAAACTGGTTTTAACCGGTCAATACTGGTCGATTGGTGGTCATTTGAGTGGTTGATCAGGTTTATTAAATCGCAGGCATATATGCCTCTGTCCCTTATACATAATTGTCAATGTTGTTCAGTTGCTACTACAAGTTGTAGTAGCAACTGAACAACATTGACAAATATGTATGTAGCAAGGGTTCTATCTGATCTACAAAATCAGGCTCATTTCTGTGCATCTATGTCATAGAAACTCTGCAATCGTCCATCGTGCAATAAATTGTTAATCCTATCACTTTCATAATCTAAAACTGGTAAATCAAGACAAGGCAACATATTGCTAATATTTAATGCATCTGAATTAAATATTGTTTCAACGCTCTATATGAAGGTAATTTTTTTTTTAGTCTGGTGTTTGAGTCAACCATTTTTTTTTGGTAGCATGATATCATTTAGAGGACCATTTTTTAATAGTAGATAATATACTTCAGACACTTTTTGCATGCAGGTGAAAGTTGTTTGGGTTTTTCGTTGTCTGCTGATTGTCCCCAAAAGCAACATTTTCAAAGAATTCATTTATAAATACCATATCAGAGTGTCAAACAGTTTGGATCCTCCAGACCAGGCTAAACATATTGTCAGTCCTGATCTGGATACAAATTGTTTATAAGGTTATCAACAGCTGATACTAGCAGGTAAAGAGTAACCAACACACATGAATGGTACTGCATACTTCATTTCATACAGTTTTCACACTTAAAATGCTTCATTTGACTGTTATGCAGTATTTTACCTGATGAGCACCCTTAGCATGTAGCAAACACTTTTTGCACTCAGATCAAAATTTTAATGAATTCCACCACAGACTTGGGAGTGAAAACCAAAAAGACATCCATATTTCCAAATGACCAATAAAAACTCAATTGACCACTCAATTTTCAATCGACCACCAGTGGACCAGTAATGACCACATCTGGAATATTGACTGGGGCCGTTATAAGCGGTTAAACCGCTGGTTGAAACCACTGCTGGTTTCGACCCCACCAACCTTGGATTTATAAAAAAAAATAATATGAAAGACACGGGATAAGGTATTTACATGTATCTAAACTTTATAGTGAACAGTATATACACATCTACCTTGGTGTAAGTAATATCCGGCCTAGTTCTCCCCTGCGATCATTGCAAACACATTTTACTGTAGTTAAAATTAAAAAGGTCGACCATTAAAAGTTAATGTGAAAAACATGAAAATTCTAGTTAAGAATGCTGCATTAAGTGAAAATCACATAATCTGGGAAAGCAAGTAAATGAATCTATTATTTGTGTGAGCATGAGATAAAAATCTGTCCCTGGCAATCACCATTTGGCATCCCTCAGCAAGCCTCATGGTGCCTTACTGTGATCCCTGGTTGTATTCTTCTATTACATGTAATTGTTTCTGTTTGTTCTTACAGGTGACTATATAGAGCCTCCTAACAATACTCTATATATAATTGAAAGTAGTAAGTGATTTTCTCCTACATTTGTAACAATACTTTATATAAAGAAGAAAGTATGAAGTAGTTTTCTCCTAACAATGCTCTATATATAGAAGAAAGTAGTTAGTGGTTTTTTCCTAACTATAATCCATATGGAAGAAAGGAGTAAGTTTTTTTCTCCTAATAATGCTCCATAAAGAAGAAATTATTAAGTGGTTGTCTAGTATATATGGAAGAAAATAGTGTGTGGTTTTCTCCTAACAATACTCTATATTGAAGAGAGAAGTTAGAGACGTTAGTGGTTTTCTCCTAAGTATACATTATATATACTCATGTCCAATGAAAACGCACCACCTACAAAATTGACTATATCTTTTTAACGACATAACATTTTATTTTTGCAATTGCGTCTTATTGTACTGTAGCAATTTTGTAAGTAACTGATAAGTCTTTAAAACAGAATGATCACTGATGACACGTGCTGGCACCATTTAACACAACAACCGTCAAAACAGAAAGTCACAGAATCAGCCATCGAATGTGTCAGAATTTTCAAAAGCATTATTCTCGCGTTGTGACGTCACTAACATACGTTTGACTAGACGTAAAATCGAGACATTCAAGGAATTCTTCTTTTACTGATGCAAAATTACAACAAGGTCATAGCAAGAATATTTCTTGGTCGTGTAGCGGGTCCTTAAAATCGACGGGGCGTAGACATCAACGTTTTTTGATAAACGTCAATCTCTAAAAGCTCGTATACACAAACCTAGGCGTATCTGTGTTGAACTTAATGTTAGATAATACTCGCACTTACAGATGAACACAAATTTTAGAAGATTTAAAACGCTAGCGTTGCGAACAATGGCTGGTGATGCGCTCAAACTTGATGTCAATATGCAACGTAAAATTTTTAGAGCCTTTGTGTGACGTTTTGCATGTGGGTGAGTTTGTAAGACGAAAATAAGCATTGTGTAGAACACTGGGACTGTAGAACTCGCAATTAAACATTTTACGTCAAGATTTGTCGGACCACTCCATATTTAAGCTTACATAGCGACATTGTACGCGTTAGTGTAGCGTTAGCTGTTGCGTCACAACTGTCAAAGTTGTGGCGAAATGACAGGGGATCTACTGGCAAACAGAAAACATTTAAACGAGATTTTGGGGTATTTTTGTATACGCCCAAAATGCGATTAATGCAATTTTGAGACTGACATTACATCATGTGTTAGCGGAGTCACTAGAATTGAAATTATTGTGAGAAAACATCGAATTTGTCCTAAATAATAATTATGAATAACAAAATTTTGCACAGCTTTTGATAGGCCACAAATATGCGCATCGGAAGAGTGGTGCGTTTTCATTGGACATGAGTATATAAAAGAAAGTAGTTAGTGATTTTCTCCTAACAATACTCTTTATAGAAGAAAGAAGTAAGTGTTTTTTTTTTCTTAACAATACTTTAGAAGAAAAAAGTAAGTGATTTTTTCCTAACAATAATCTAAATATAAAAGAAAGTAGTAAAGAACAGTAATTTTTTATATAGAAGAAAGTAGTAAGTGATTTTCTCCTAACAATGCTCCATATATAGAAGAAAGTAGTAAGTGTTTTTCTCCTAACAATACGCCATATATAGAAGAAAGTAACAATACTCTATATATAGAAGAAAGTAGTAAGTGATATTTCCTAACAATACTCTATATATAGAAGAAAGTAGTAAGTGGTTTTTCTCCTAAAAATACTCTATATATAGAAGAAAGTAGTAAGTGATTTTCTCCTAACAATACTCTATATATAGAAGAAAGTAGTAAGTGGTTTTCTCTTAACAATACTCTATATATGAGGGTCATCCAATAAGTTCTGACAATGACCCCATAAAACAAAACATATTTCTCTAGGATGTGTTTTGATAATCTTCACGTTATATAGAATAAATGGGGTTGAATCACCTGCTCAAATATTTCCATGTTGCAATCACAATGGTTGCTAGGCAACTAAAGAACACAAGGTAAAGGGCCATGGACGGGACACTATATGCGGTATACATGCCCAAATTTCTAAGAAATAACAAACTTCTCTTCAAAAACTTATATTGATAAATGAAGACATTATGAATGTTGAGACTGAACAGCATAGATAAACGTTTAGCTTGCAACTGTGGTGTTAGAAGGGCTTTGATTTAAACATATCACATATAAAAAACGGGTAACTAATGATGTATTACATTTATATTTGATGTAAAGCATTTATTAAAAGTTATTATTTTCTATGCCTTAAGAAGACTATAGAACTGATTTATCGAAAATTGTATCTATTAATGCACAAATTGATCGTAATGGCTTTTTAAGTGTTCAAAGTATACTATTTTATAATTAACGCTTAAACTGAGGCAAAAATTAAATTTTCTGTTATTGCCTAGCAACAAAGAGCGTTCTACGCAATTAGGTTAATATCATTGTGGTATTTGCTTTTATGGGTCAATTGTGTATTCAGACAACATTACCAACCACTAATATAACTTTCCAAAGAAACATACTGCATCTTTATCTAACTCTACCCCCAGCAAAAACTGGTTAAATATGTGTTTTTTCGAGACCATGGACTCTCACAGTGTTGTTTACAAATTTGTATAGCATAAGATCAGGTTGTGATAAAAACTCCATATTTCAAAGATAAAAAGGCAACACCCATGGGTAATAGAACTCTGATTTAAATAACAGTTTTCGAGATATGAGACAGTTGTCAGAACTTATTAGAAGGAAGTGTAAGTGGTTTTCACCCTAACACTTCTTTATATAGAAGAGAGTAGTAAATGATTTTTCTCCTAACAATACTCTATATAGAAGAAAGTAACAATACTCTCTATATAGAAGAAAGTAATAAGTGGTTTTCTCCTAACAATACTCTATATATAGAAGAAAGTTAGTAAGTGGTTTTCTCATAACAATACTCTATATATAGAAGAAAGTTATAAGTTGTTTTCTCCTAACAATACTCTGTATATAGAAGAAAGTAGTACCGGCAAGTTTGTTTTCTCCTAACAATACACTATATAGAAGAAAGTAGTACATGTAAGTTGTTTTCTCCTACTATATACTCTATACACATGTATAAAGCAGTTAGTGATTTTTTCCTAACAAAACTCCATATAGAAGAATGTACATTTAAGTAGTTTTCTCCTACTAATTAATACTCTATATTGAAGAAAGCATGTAAGTCATTTTCTTCTGGCAAAACTCTTTATAGAAGAAAGAACTGTTTTTTCCTAACAATACTCCATATAGAAGAAAGTAGTGAATGATTTTCTCCTAACAATACTCGATATAAAGGAGATAGTAGTAAGTATTTTTTCCTAGCAGTGCTATATAGTTTGTCTTCTTGGTGTCTTGTGACAGTAATTATTCTGTGGCTTTTCCTCACGATGCCATGGGTTGGTCTGTAGTATGTGATAGTGGTATTTCCTAACAATACTCTATTTATTGAAGAAAGTTATGCAAATGGTGTTGTAAAATGTTATACGTGTAAGTTGTTTAAGATTTTCATTAAATTTCACATTAACAATGTCGCATCTGGGAGTTAAATAACACCACGCAATAAAATCGATAAACCACTAGTGGTTTACAGATTTTCCTGAAATGTTATGATGTCCATAACAACCTTGCATACATAATGACAAAATTATGTTTTACGCCAGAAATGAGATTTCAAAGTAATCTTATTGTCGTGTGATAAATTTGTGCGTTTGTATTATTGAATTTATAAAACTTGTTGCGAAAAAGAGATAAAATGCTTGGCAAGCCTTGCATTTTGTCTCTTCTCCAACTCGTTTAATAAATTCATTGAAACACGAGCACTCATGTAAGATTCTCTATTTCTATTTTTCACCTTCATTTGCTGAAGGCCTTGCTAAAATTTCACAAACACAATAAGTTCTGTCCATGCTGACAAGAAAAAGCTTGACATCATTAGTTGATTTCACAGGTAATCAAACCCAGAGCATAAAATGTCCTTTTTATGGTTCTTATATATTTTTTTTAATTTTATTGTTATTTAGTTAGTTTGTAGCATTTGCATGTTCTGCAGAAGAACTGAAGTACAATGTATATGGGCATCAGGGTTAGGACCAAACAGGGGCTACTCTTTATAAACAGATAGGAGCTGAAAATTTTGCAGTTTAAATAGCTTTTTTTGGATGTAATTTGAGTAAAGTATTCTTTTATAAAAGCTCAAAAAAGTTTAAAGGTGATGAAATTACATCAAGTTGTTTTAAATTACTTCAGTAAGTTCCATTGATGGTTACCCAACCACCATATTATTCTGAATGATTATGATTGCCTACAATAATTGTCAGTAACTTTGTGTCTGGATTAAGGTCCTTTCTGACATGATTTTGTAAATTTACAGATCAAGGACAGGCAGTGAGCATTCAAATAGAGGGAGACCCAACAGTTTCTACAACTAATAGTGGTATTAAGCTTGAAGGAGACACTGTAAAGGACGAGGACATAATGACTCAATATGGCATTAGTTTTACAAAGTCTCCTACTACAGGTGAAACAATCCTACTTGTCGGTGTGCCCATAGACAGAGATGTAAGTGCACTATCATTTGTCTAGATCAGCCAACTTCTTATCCATGAAATAATCTTCTTATTAGTCAATTGACCCTTTCCTTCATGAATATTCTTGCTATACTCCACCCATTATGAACATTGGCGTAGCCAGAATGCCGAAATAGTTACACACATCAAAGGGACACTACTGTATCAAGCAATGGTTCTCTACAATTACTTCCCTTTGAAAAATGAGAACTCTCTTAAAGGAAAGAATTTGCTCCCAGAGGGAGGGAATTCTTTCCTATAAGAGCAGTTCCTTAAGGTATGGAAAATCACTTTTACCATGTTAGGTGAGCTCCCATGAGTGTTACTATTTTCAATATGCACATGCGTATACTGCGTAGTGGGCACTACACCAATGATGAATGATTATATACAGTAAAAAAACTTTCATATGAGTGCATAGAACAAAGAAATTAATTGTCAGGATGTAATGTTTCCATATTGCGAATAGATCAGATCTGGCAGATAAGAGCTGCCTGATCTGGATCTACTCAGTTTGTAAAAGGGTTCAAAGGTGTCTCTATGAGGTAAAGGGTTAAACATATCCACCCACAGACATTAAAATGAAAATATATACAAAAGGAGCTAAAGCTGTACACCATATACTGGTTGGTCTAACCTTATGTCTCCTGTTTAAATGATAAATCTTTGCCAATGTCTTAAAATGTAGAGGGCTTAACATTTTGTAATGTTTATTGAAATATCAGACCATCATTTATCAGACTAGTGGCTAGTTTACCTCTGGAATTTTTTTGAGAAAGTTCTTTTGAGTACTCACAACAGTTTTTGGGCTGAGAAATAACAAAATTAATTTTTAATTCCATACATTTTCTGGAAGCCTGTAAATGTTCTGCTGAATTTAACTTAAGTCAAGTGAATTTTTTTTTATATTGGGGCCTGTGTTATACTGCAAGTTTTTTTGTTACCTGCTGAGCATGGTAGACAAATAGTGATCATGGATCTCAGTCTGTGTGGTCAGTGTTGTTGGTGTCACACTTTTGGTATCTGATCATTAACTTTTTAAAGGATGCATCAGATTCATAATTACAAGTTTACAGAAAGGTAAAGCACCATTTAATACAGGTGAAGTTTGAATTTGGAGAAATAAGGAGGAACAGTCATAGGCTGCACACACAGGGTAGGCGGCCATCAGAAACCTTAATCCCATCGACAAATGTAGGTCAATTGGTATGGAACAGAGTTTTTGATTACCATTTGTTGCCCAACTGGTGACAAATGGCAATCAAAAACACTGTTTCTATCGATTTTTGATCCACACTCATTGATTATTAAGATCATTTTAGAATGTAGCCTAGCCAGTGTGCTGCCACAGGAAACTCCTATGTGGTAGTAGACAGATAGCATGGATAGCCTGAAAGTGAACTGCAACATGAGAAAAGCAACAATCTGGCTGTCCCTCAAGAGATGACTTAGATCAGCCTAGGCATCAGCTCTGTCTCGCTTGGGATTGGGAAGAGTCTTCCTTACAGAACTGAAAAATTGCAATATAAAACTTTAGCACGGATAAAGGAAAAATAAAATTGATTTTTAATTGAGCAAATGGCTTTAAGTTATAAAGTATCTGCTGAAATGATGGTTTGATATGTGATAAAGTTGAGAAAAGCAATTGGTGTACTTTATTTGAATTTCTACTGCGTTGTTCATTACTTTAAACAAGAGAGGGGTCAAAAATGTATTTCAACTGCATTATTGGCAGTACAAAATTGATACAGCATCAGTTTATAAAGTCCTTTGTTTTCCAGCTTGGTCGAATCAGCCATTCTGAAAAAATAAAGGTTGTCTCCATTGAGCTTTTGAAGCAAAAGTTGAGTCTTGATAACAACTATCGTCGTTGTTATAATTACGTTTACAAGTCAAAAACAGTTCTGTTTTCGTTGTGTAGGCATGCTTAATTGAAAGGGTATTAATGTTTAAGAGGATGCCAAAAGAGAGACAATTAAGGGTAAAGCACATTTATAAATTTTTGTCCCTGGGTATGTAATTCATAAAAAAGTGACTTAATCTGAAGTTGAGGCTAAATGTAGACGGTAACGCTATCTAAAGAAGTTTTCAAAGGATCAACTAACATAAATGATCCAGGTGCTTGTGCCATTCTAGCATCAAATAGATTACCTGACCGCTTGATTCAGTTTGCTGAAAAGTCAAGAAGTGGAAAAGTATCATTTTAACATCCTAATGGAACAGTAAAACTTGGCATAAACAGGAATCAAACTTTGATGTTTTTAACGTTTTTCATCATTAAGAACCTTTTTTTTACATTAGAATCAAAAGTCTCAATTTCCGATGTAGACGTGTATCATTTACATGCCCATGTCATCAAATTTAACGTCAATCCACTGACACCTAACCAGATTACCTTTTGCCTGGCATACACAAAATAACGTAAAAATAAAGATCCCCATACATGTTGATAACATCAACTAAAATGTTTCATGTTTATTCAAAGTGGGGCATCATATTAAAATCTGTGCTAAACTTTAGTTGAGCAGTATATACAAAATAAAAAAGATGGACATGATCTCTGCCTATCACCACATAGCTAGTTTATGCGCGGATCCAGAAAGTTTTGTCAGAGGGGGTCCATCTCTGCTGTTATATTTTTAGTTGATGAGGGGAGAGAGGATCCAAATACAACTAAAAAGTGGGCCAGCCATTATCAGCCTGTCAACCTAAAGCCATTTGAATGGTGTTTTGCTGGCGTGCCGATGATGGCCCAGCATTGAATTCTGGCTTTGTAGTTTTGTGATTTTTCAGGTGAACGAACCAATATTGATATGAAACCCAATATTTTTGTGAATTTTCAGGAGGGGGATCTGTACCCATTGTCCTCCCCTCTGGATCTGCCCTTTTAGTTTAAGATTTATTTGTTCTGTTTTGTTCTGTTTTTGACAGGGAGCTTCTCCGGAGACTGATGATGACCTTGATATTATCCAGTTTACAGTGAGCTGTACTTACTTAATTGGCACTACACCTGTAAGTAAACAACAAACCTCCAGTTAAGGAAACTTTTTGAGCCTAAAATTTGTAATCATTTTCTTACCTATAAATTTAAACATGTGTTTTGGGTGCTCTTTTATTAGCATGATAAATACATCATCTGAGAGACCCATAAGCCTTAATGCGCCAATATCAACAAAAGTCGTCTGCTTTTCTTGTCTGCTGAAATGATAAAGAAGCCTCTATGGCAAACAGTGTGGACCCAGATCAGACTGCTCCTATAGGAGCAGTCTGTTCTGGTTCCACGCTGTTTGCTTCTATACTTAATTCGTCAGTAATGTTTGGCAATTATTTGCAGCAGATGACTTCAGCAGACGACATTTTCAGATGCATTTTTTTTTGCGCTTTAAGGGTTGAGCAAGAATTTTCTTATTTTTTGTTGCTATTTAAGTTCTTTTGAGCAGTTGAAATATTTTGCTCAGATGAGTTGAGCCTGAAGAAAGTTTTATAACCTGGAGGCAAGAGTTCAGATTTGGGTTCAAAGTGTTTGCTTTCACGATAAAAGTTTTCTGGAATTCATTTATACAAATGAAGCTGACAACACTTTCATGACAAAATATTGGTAGGGTTGTGGTAATTTTCTTGCTGAAAAATTTGGGTGCATCTACTAGGATAATAAAAGATGATGAGTATTATGCGTTTAAATGGAGACTTGGAAGTTAAGTTGTTGTTGTTCTATGTTTCAGGCTGTCAGTCATTACTTTATAAATCTGAGGGTGAGAGACAGCAATGACAATGCTCCAGTGTTTTCGCAACCAACATATCAGCAAACATTCTCTGAGGTAATGTACTTGACATCCTAATCAAATGGTTATATAACTCATGAAAACTATTGTCAGATTTTACATTACATGTACAAGCATCATTCTACTTAAAAATATAACTTTGGCCCAGACCACATAGCCCAGTCAGTAATGCATCTAACTGCAGATGCTTATCTTATCTCGCTGGGCTGCTTAGCGCAGTAGGTAACGTGTCTGGCTACAGATGTGTGTCTGACTGCAGATCCAGGGGTCGTGAGTTTGATCCCGGCCCGGTCCCATACTTTCGTGGAGATTGATCATGAAATAATTTCAACGGTCATTCTCCTCCCTTCGGCTGATTAATTCAAGAAGGGTTGTTGTCAGTTACAAACGAAAGTATGTGCACAAATTACTGGTTAACCGCTTGTTCAAGTCTGCCCAGGAAAAAAGTGTGGTTAGGTGAACTGACTGTCCCGCCATGCCCATAGCTGTTGACTTGGGACGTAAAGCAACAAACCAAACAAATTATCTGACTGCAGATCCAGGGGTTGTGAGTTTGATCCCTGTAGGGACCAATACTTTCATAGAGATTTATCATGAAATAAGTTCTACAGCCTTTCTCCTCCCATCCGGAAGGGTTGGTGTCAGTTACAAACAAAAGTATGTGCATGAAGTACTGGTTAGCCCCTTAGTCAAGCTTGCCTTGGAAAAAAGTGTAGTTTGGTGAACTGACCATCCCGGCATGACCATAGCTGTTGACTGGCACATTAAGCATAAAACCAAACCAAAATAAGTTTGGCAATGAATAACAATGCCAGTTATAAATGACAGCTTGTGTTGGCTCAGCTTAACTCCAGCTGTTAGGTTTTTACAACTTATTTTTCGCAATAACTTTCTTCTCCATGGTATTTGTACAATAGTGGTGTGCTATATAATTATCCCCTGACAAGCTTGCAAGGATATAGATTTGGCGTCATCCATCTGGCTGTCAATCCAGAACCATATCTCAGTACCTATTGGAAAAATTTAATGCATTCTTGGTATAAATGATTAGTATCATGGACAGTTGATGTCCTATAGGTTTTTTTTTTTCAAAATTATCTCATTAACACTTTGTTATTGCTCTTGACTTTTAATAAATACACAAATACAAAAGCTGTATTCACTTTTTGTGGCAATGAGCCTCATGATTTGCCACAGCTATTATATCTGATGACTTCTCATGATGGATCATGATTGCACAGAGCCTGTAGATAAGCATGACAGTGTCAAAAATATTACCTCACCCTCTGGCTCCTTAGGCAGTGAATTTAAGAGAACAAAATATAAATTTTGCAATAAACAAGTATGCAGTTTGCTCCCTAGACTGTATGACAGGAAAGTTAAAAATGGCAGAGATAAAATCTGATGAATGGTAGGTGTTTCATTTTCATCATGATAGCTATATCATAGTTGGGGACCTCATCAGGGCAAGAAAAAAGTTGAAGTGAGAGGTGTCAACAAAATTTCAAAATTGTAGATTTGACCCTTAATTTCACTATTTTGGGCAGAATGGTAACACAATGTAAAGAAGCGATCCTACTAGATCACATGGTTATATCAGCTATCAGACTTGCGTTTTTTTCTGGATAAAATTTGATTGTAAAATTATTGACACTGTAAGGCAAGAAAAAATCATATTGTTTAGAAAAATGCAAAATTTTCTGAAACTAGTCAATTTGCATATCAAATTAACTTGAATCCATGCACGCAAATGTTCTGTCATTACACACAACCTGATTGTTTGCTTGTTACATATTCTTTATATTTACTATCTACTACACATATACCATATTCCAATTCTGCTAATTATTATTCTGGCATTTATGCTGAAGGGTATATAGTTTTCACCTTTACGTCAGACATGGGGCGAATTAATCGTTAATGCTAATGCATTATTAATGCATTACTTTTTTCCAGTAATTCAAGGTAATGATTAATTCGCTAGTTTTTGAATTAGTTTAATGCTAATTCAATGCATTACTTTTGTCAAAATTCACTGCATTCCTAGCATTACTTTGAATTACTTTGCCATCAATATAGTATACAGACTGCACAATAGAGGCTTCCCATTCTTTTAGTTATAAAAATATGGATTCCATTTACGGCAATCATGTGATTTTAGTTTGTCACATGGTTGGTCATGCAGGCTCTATATTCAAGCAGAAGAGA
Source organism: Loripinus fragilis (assembly GCA_964019695.1). Classification (NCBI taxonomy): domain Eukaryota; kingdom Metazoa; phylum Mollusca; class Bivalvia; order Lucinida; family Lucinidae; genus Loripinus; species Loripinus fragilis. Next base: position 77,494,279 of record OZ026516.1, read on the forward strand.
TATTTTTGAATACTGATTGTTATAATAAATAAATGAGTTTCATTGATATGGGGGGTCAGGGACAAATAAGGAAAATTGGAAATAAAAGACCTTTGATTAAACATCACTTGGGCTCACAAGTAAGTCTTGACATATTTCTCCAAATTGCTGATGAGTGTGTGGAGTGACTTCCCAGTTACTAAAGCGGAAATATAAACAACCGATAAGTGGCGAGACATACGAAAGATAGTGTGATAACTATTGGTGTCTATATCATGGACATGTCGATATCATGGGAATGTAGTATACACTTCAGACTAGACTAAGCATGCAATTAAACCCTATGAACCCTGAGCAGATGGTAGTAATCTGATCTTGGACCATATTGATTGCAATATAAGCTACCAAAGAACATAAGCAAACAATATAGTAGACAGCAAAATCCTTGATGGGTGGGGAAAAGGGAAAATCGTAAAAGATAATGTGTGATGAGATTATTTTCTTAAAGCTTCATAGATGTAACTTTTGATCTTTTAATTTTTGAAATAATGTTTCTATTTTTCAAGAACAAAGTAAAAAACTAAAGTTCAGGTATACATTTTACCAATTTCGTAAATGAATACAAATTATAAGTATCAAAAACAACAGCATTTATGTTAAAACTTGACTGTCTATAATTATTGGAGGGACGCAAATAATTACCAACAAGAGAAAAAACACCTGTTTTTATAAGATAATTCACTTTTTCATGCAGTTTTCTGCTATAGTGAACAGATTTATTGTGAACACTTAACTAAATTCTGCTTTTACAAATGATTTAAAAAGAAAATAAAATTTTTCGAAAAATATTCATAGTTGCAGACTTAGTTTTTTTAAAGCCCACACGACATGTGATTAAGAAAGAAATAAGAAATTGTTCTTTTACCATGATAGTTTTTTTTTGTTTCTGTGATTTCAGGCTCTTCCATTGGGTACTACAATTTACAAGGAAATGAAGGCTACTGACCTGGATGCCAATGAGAATAAACAACTGGTATTCACAATCGTTAGTGGGAATACATATGTAAGTCTGAAATACAGTAAAACCTGTGTAAAATGGTCACTCCAAAATAGACAAAACAAAAGTCTTAACAACAAATGGTAGCTCAATGAAGGTCAAAAGTATTGCAGGATGCTCACTTTGGAGCATTCTGCAATACTTTTGACCTGTATTAAGGAATAATATGTCTTGAAACCAATTTTTGGTCTTTGACAGTGGCTGTTTTACACAGTTTTTACTGTAATTTACTTTCTGTGGCTTGCCTGCTTAGTGCAAAAGGTAGCTATTGCAAAAGGGAGAGATATAAAACGAGTCCATAATTGTTCCAAAACCTCCTCTACTATGGGCTGGTGCTGAAATTTTGGTACTTACCATATATACACTAAAACCTTTTGAAATACTCTTGCCAAGGTTAGAATAGAATAGGCTGGAATATTGTCCAGGGGGGGGGGGGGTGTCACATGTTTTACATAGGCATATATAGGTAAATTCTAGTTATTTCAATAACTATTCTAAACAGACCTGGGGCCAAAAACATTGAAAAGTATTCAAATACATTACAATTACTTTCATTGATCAATGATTACAATTACATTACAATTACAGGACCTGTAGAAATGTAATGATTACAATTACAATTACTTTAGAAATGTAATCAAACAATTACTGATTACTTTGAAATTTTCGTATAAAATTATAATGCTATATATAGTATTCACTTTTAAAGTTATAAAGAGAGTAGGGTCTTTGCAGTTTTATACATATTTAATGCCATGACCTATACTGCTGTTTCTTAAATAAATGAAAAATAATCTGCTATGAAGTTTTATTCACATTATAAAAGTTTAAAAAAATGCTCAGTTCATACCAATGTGTTTTCAAATTTTTGATTCATCATACATCAGATCTGAATATTTACATACTTTATAGATGATGAGCATGCCACATAGTAATTTTACAGTAAAATGGAAATTGTCTGGTACTTCAATATTTTGCTCCGCCAGCTATTTTTAATTTGTTGCTACCATTGTAGAAATTTTAGTGATCTGATTATAATAAACACTTGTAACTCATTATAATTTGGCCATTCCACAAAAAATGCAATTTTGTGTCATAAATTTAATCAAGCTTGTACACATATACAGGTAGCTATTTAGAGGGCCATGTCCTATTTCACATGCCCTGCCATATTCTATAACAAAAGATTTTAACACCTTTGAGATGTCTTCTTTTTGTGGTCTGAATTTGAGAATTTACCTGTGAAATCAGCTAAGCATGCCAACAAATGAAATGAGTTATAAAAATGCTGTCAGAGTGAATTTCAACAGAAAAAATGTACCTTATACCATGTTACAAAATCTACTGAAGCATTTCAAAAATTATTTTAATTGAATGATACCTATTAATCTCAAACATCTGAATAAAATTGATGTTGATTCTGATAGTAGCTAAATCTTTAAAGTTTGCTTTTATTAATTTATTGTCCACATCAGGTTATATATATTTATGTATTAATATATCCACAGTGTACCTTTTCTCAATCATATGAATTAAAATAATACCACAAGTCATCACTAATCAGTTAGTTTCTAGTGGTGAGCAAATTTTCTTTAGTAAATAGCCAAATGTATTTAAATAGTATTTGAAAGTAATTATAATTACAGCTAAAATATTTTCAGTAATGATTACAATTACATTACATGTATTTGAGCCAAACCATGATTACAATTACATTTGATTACTTTGAAAATTGTATTTAATTACAGCTAATTACAATTACTGATTACGATTATCCCAGGTCTGATTCTAAAGGGTATTGATTTATATAATATTCATTTGTATTCCACAGGGAACAATATTAAGCATGCATGTTAGTTAAACTCTAAGCAGAGGCCATTATAAGGAAAAAACATGCTCTTTGATATCAACTACATAGTTATTGATCTACCGGCTGCTATCAAAGTGCATGTTTTTTCTAAACAAAGACCTCTGGTCGAAATGTTGAGTTAAAAGTAGAATGAAAGATATCTGATGCACCACATTCTGTCATCTGATATCTCAGAAATTAATTTCAACAATATTCACTCTCCCTGTATTTTGGCCTGTTATGAATTCCAATCTATACGGTGTTCAAATGCTCTTTTGTTAGATTGATGTTCCGACGTTTTCTAAAGTAAATAAAATGTGTCCAAAATATGTGTCTCAGTACCCCCAAAAAGTAGGTCAATCATAATAATCTGGAAAAACAGACCCTTCAGAAATAGAGAGGCTTACAATATTAGAAAAGAGCAGACTGAATCTGTTCATGAGAACAAATGGAAAGTGCAACAATTTTCACGCCCCCTAGCACTGGCTTAAGCGGTATTCTGCTTTCATCAGAACCCAATATTCCTGAAGGACCAGAATATGAAAAAATTTCAACACTATATTGATGCACGGGGAGAAGTTATACCAGCTCCATACAGAAACAAAGACAGTTGTTGCGACTAGGGCTGGCTAATCAAAGCCAAAATGCTAATCAATAATAGGTCCTTGCATTTCGATATACAATGTATACCGATTAGTAATCGCTCAAACTTGACAGAGTGTCGGAACGTTTTGACAACTCTTGCATGGTCAATGACATTGATTACCCCATCATTTTGCAAAACAACACTTAGTCGCGTGAGTTATATAATGAAAATTGGCACTTTTGCTCAAAATTCTGTTGAAAGAAAATTGACTTGCTAATTGGCAAAAACGGCAATTAAAAACTAGCAGTCCTACATTGTTGTTGTCACCTTCATGTTGCTTGACTCCCATACAAAAGGAAGTCGAGTATGCATGACACTAACATCTTTGTGTTAAATAAGACCCGCTGTAAACGTCAGTAAATTTTGAATGCTTCTAAACTCGAATTTAACTGCGAAGAAAAAAGCTTACATGCTAGATTACTCATCTAATGAAAAATTGTGATTTGGTATTACTTTAAAACAGAGAAGCGCAAGTATAACTTTTTCTAACAATCAGTTGTTGAGTTAGCCTGCAGAGATCAAAGTTTTACTACTTCGTTACAGCAATTTATACACATCTACTGTTTACGACAATGCAATTCCGGTATAAACAAAACATCACACAAGGCAATTACGCTTGGTTTTTAATTGAATACATAAACAGAACATCCATTAAGTGAGCGCAGTGGCTCAGTGGTAGAGTGCTTGACTGGAGACTGAGAGGTAGCGGGTTCGAGCCTCACTGGCTGCACTGCATTGTGGTCCTTGAGCTAGACACATTGTCCTACCTTAGTACTGGTTCAACCCAGGAAGACCCGTCCCTGTTTAACTAAAAGATTGTTGATGGGAGGTAAAGAATCAAATCAAACAAGAACATCCATAAAAAGTAACCGATTTTTAGCTCACCTGAGCCGAAGGCTCTCGGTGAGCTAATAGGATGGGACTCGAGCCGGCGTCCGTCAGTGTACCTTTGCGTCCGTCCACACTTTCAAACATGAATATCTTTGAGACTTGCTTGCCCATTGTAATCAAATTTCATCTGGAGCATCATTGGGGTGGGGGATTGTCTGTATTAGGTTTTGGGCCAGATCGGATCAGAACTCTGGTTTCCATGGCAATAGAGAGCTCCCATAGGATTATATTGGGAAAAGCCTTGTGACCACTCAAGCTTCTTCATTTTTGCTTTGTTGTTTTTTATTCTTGCAGATAACGAGGACAACTATAAAATCTCGAATGGGTTCGAAATTCGGCAATATCGGACTAGGGACTGAGGAGTTAGCTGCCCCTGAGTGTTTGAAAAAGACCCCATTGGCATTATAATGGGAGAAATGTTGTGACCACTCTAGATCCTAATTTTTGGATTAATCTTCTTCATTCTTTCTTACAAGTATCAAGGACAAACATCACTGACTTTTGAGTAAGCTGCCCTTGAGCATCTGAAAAATTAACGATAGTCTTGTGACCACTCTAGCACCTTTATTTTTGATTGAATCTTCCTCATTCTTGCAGGTAACAAAGACAACTATAAAATCTTGGATGGGTTTGAAATTCTGCCAGATCAGATGTAAGGCTGTGGAGTTAGCTGCCCTTGATTGTCTGGAAATAGCCCCATAGACTTATAATGGAAGAAATGTTGTGACCACTCTAGTGCTTTCATTTTTGGATAAATCTTCTTCACTCTTACAGGTTACAAGGGTCAGAGGTCCAGATAAGCTTTCATTTCAATTGGGTATTTACCCCACTAGATTTTTATCAATTGCTTTTTTTTCAAAAACCTGAAGGTACTGTGTGTATCCCTGTGTACGAAACCTTATCTGCTTTAATAGTACTGGTACAACCCAGGAAGACAGGAAACTGTCTCAACATGACTGACTGAGATTGAAGGGTTGTTGGTTTGAGATTCACCAGAGGTACTGTGTGTATCCCTGTGTACGAAACCTTATCTGCTTTAATAGTACTGGTATAACCCAGGAAGACAGGAAACTGTCTCAACATGACTGACTGAGATTGAAGGGTTGTTGGTTTGAGATTCACCAGAGGTACTGTGTGTATCCTTGTGTACGAAACCTTATCTGCTTTAATAATACTGGTATAACCCAGGAAGACAGGAAATTGTCTCTATATGGCTCACTGAAAAATTGGCTAGGATGTAAGGTCAGGGGTATGAGGTGAGATCTAAAAAGCATTGTTTATTGACACTTTTTCTTTTTTCTAGCAATCGAACATAGCATTTGACATCCCACAGAGGCAAACTGGAGATATTGTATTAGCTCAAGATATTGATTATGAGAAAATATATGCCCTTGGAAGTACTTTCGAGCTGGTAGTTGAAGTGAGGGTAAGTTTTTAAGAACCCTTTATCAGGAGTTTAGTTTATAGTGTGTAACAGTTTTTTTTCTTATTTCTAAACCAAAACATATGATGTGGGTACTCAAAAGAACTGTCTTAATGAGATGGTTCTTTTGAGCACCCAAAACATATGTTTAACCGCAGGAATTCCTTTGAATAATGGGTAGTTCTTGTAATGAAAATGGGTAGTTTTCTGATTTTTTGGATGTTTTCATTCTGCATTGTATGACCAAATTTTACCACTTTATCTTGACATTTTGGTGAAGTAAATGGAACACCTGTCTCAGCATTTGAGAAAATGGTCTGCTTGAATAATGACCTTGTCATCTTTATGTCAGAAAGGTCTAAGAACACAGAAAAGAACAGGAAAACATAACATCTGAAAACACAGTAAATAACTGTTAAATGTAAATTAGCAATCATTTTTACTGACCAAATATTGTCTTGTGTTTTTTGTCTCTACGGATCCGCCAGATAACAGTGTACAATTATTTTGTTTTCCTTCAATGACAATTTGTGTTTTGGGTGTTCTAAAGAACTAACAGGATGAGACGGTTCATTTGAGCTCACAAAACACATTATCATTGAACTGGATAAACCACATGGTACCCATATGCTATACAGTAAGGGAAAATGGGAAATATGAGAAGTTATTTTATGCAAACTATATGAATGGTTTATTCTGTTCTTCTTGTGACTTGCTTATATTTCATTAATCTACTTTATGAATGTTCACCAATTTAATTATTGCTAAAACCTTAGAAACGCCACCCAGGGTTTACCACGACCATAATCACAAGCAGATCTGGGGCCTAATATATAATGCTTTGCAAGTATTCAAAAAAACATTACAGTTACTTTCACTTATTGCTGGTTACAATTACATTACAGGACCTGTAGAATGTAATGATTGAACTGTAATGATTACAATTACAATGACTTTCGAAATGTTTAGAATTTGTGGTCACCTGCTTGGAAAGGGCTGACCTCTTGGCTCTCGTTTGTGGTGTCTACTGTGAGTTTGTCACTTCCCCATTGGTATCCTGGGTCAGGTGTGGTACTTGATTGTATCGATTCCTGATCTTTGCACCCTTACTTACTTTGACAAAATCATCTTACTTGTGTATGTGGTCAGTGTAGCTTTAGCTCTACTAATAAGTAGTAGGCCTGAGTCTGCCCTGACCACACACACAAGTATGGAAGTAGAGATAAATTAGCCTGACCACACATATCAATGCATGGATGTACACGCTCACCTAAGTAAGAAGTCCTGAAATGTTGGTGATAATAAAAGTAATTTTCTTTCACATAATTAATTTATTTGAAGGTTGTGAGGTCATGGCAATAAATAATAATCTATTTTTGGCTTTGGCCAACAGCTATCAATCAAAGGTATATACATTCTAGCATTCTGATTTGTGCATCATTGGCATAGCTCCCATTACTCAGTTACCCATGTGTGTAATAATAATAGTAACATTCAAGGGAGGTCACCTTATGTGGTAAAAATGAGTTTCCATGCCATAAAGACTACTCTTAAAGGAAAGAATTTGCTCTCTCTGAGAGCAAATTCTTTCTTTTAAAAGATGTTCCCATTATGAAAAGGGACGCAATTGAATTGAATCACTTCTTGATACAGTAGTCTCCCTTTGATGTGTGTAACTTTTTCAGCATTCTGGCTACACCATTTTGCATTGTCTATTTCAGGATAATGCAGACAATATAGCTGATCGTAAAACGTCAACAACGACCGTCACAATGGAAATTACTGACAAGGATGACCTATTGCCAACATTTTTTTTCCCAGGATGCTATAATGACCATTCCGTTGACATTCACTGTAACTCTGTAGTTCTCAGGGGTAGAATAGTGTCTGGAGAAGTGGTGAGTATAACCCTATAGAGTACAGGTCCGGAGGTTATAAAACTTTATTCATGCTCATCTCAACTGAGCATAAACAGCGTATAAAATCAAAAGTGTAAAAAATAATACTAAAGACTTTTTTCTTGCTATCAAGAGCTAGGATGTTGTATTTATCATGCCAATAAATGTTAAAATGCCAACAATTCAACATTTTGACTTGTAAGAGTCTGATGAATTTCATGCTCATCTGAGCATAAAAATGTTTTATAATCTAAAAGCCTTAGTTATAAAACCTTTATACTCAGCTGAGCATGTAATTCATCCTGCCTATAATGTAAAAATAACAATGATTGTTGGCATTTCAGGACATATGCTACTAGATATTTTCCACATTGAAATCATTTCAATACTTTTCACACATTTGCATGTATGGGCTCTCCATTTCTGAAATAAAAAAGGTTATGTCACAGAATTCAGATTTTCATAATCTCGTATGAGAATTTTCAGCATTTGACCAACTTTCTGAACAGAAACCTGTAAGAATATCACTGCAACTGAGCCAGTGCATGAGATTTCCAACAATGTTGTATGTGCGACCAGCAAAGCCTCAGATCAGCCTGCGCATACGCGCAGTCTGATCAGAGCCTTTGCTAGTCGCCTGAGTGTTCTTTGATTGTTTAGCTACTAATTATCTTTAAGGAAGGCCAAATTTTAGCACATTTGTTTTGAACACTTATCTGCAGGATAAACACAACACCTGTTATAAACATGAGGAAAAGGTTTCAGGATTATTCCTGAATTCAGGATTTTGACGTTGATTTTCCATTGAAAGTCAGACTGAAAATGCTGAATTAGGCAGATTATAATAGATTGTCTGATATATTCACAGACAATTTACCATTTAAAGATTGAAATTCATATTTTTTAGCTTGCACGGGATGCTGAAAAACATTAGTTATTTTAAAGTCTGTGAAGGGCTTCTCAGAAACATTAAAATAGCTATTTTTTTTTTATCATCCAGTGTAGGGAGCGCAGTGACTCAGTGGTAGAGTGCTTGCCTCGAGACCGAGAGGCCGCGGGTTTGAGCCTCACCGGCGTCACTGCATTGTGGTCCTTGAGCAAGACACATTTATCCTAGCTTAGTACTGGTTCAACCCAGGAAGACCCGTCCCTGTTTAACTGAAAGATTGTTGATGGGACGTAAAGAATCAAATCAAACAAACAAACAAATCATCATCCAGTGCAAGCTTAAAAAATGAATTTCAGTCCTTATATTTACATTCTATTTTATCAATCAAAGGACCTCGGACAGTCTCCTATTCAATCTGCCCAAATTTTGACACCCTGTTGCTAGGATAGTGCATATTTGACAACTATATTTTTGTGCTTGAATAAAACTCTGACATTTAGTGTACCTAGCAAAATAAAAACATTTTGAAAATAATGCATGATTATGCCAGGACATTAGGGTTTAGGGGGTGGGGGTATTTTTTGTGACCAAATCTTATTTCACAGAAAATCAAAGTTTCGCCGGGTATTCCCCTAAATACATGGAAATATAATGTTTGGGGCATAAAACTTGCAACTAAAGTGATGCGTTGCATAAAATTCAGGTTGAGAAGATTTCATATCTTCTTCTAAATAAGTATGCTGTCCATAGCTTTTGACAATTAACTGTAGTGTATGAATGCAGCCAGTTTTACATGTTCACTCAGGTGTATCATACCTTCATACTGTATTAGTCATAGTCTAGATAAACACAATTTTTTAATTAAGATTATAAATATTTTTTTTAATCATCAGCTTTAACCTATAATTTGGTGCTTAAAAGAACCGCCTCATTGCGATGGTTCTTTTGAGTACCCACAACATATGTTTTGGTTGAGAATACACACCCAGGGAGCGGAAGTGACCGGACAATTGCGAGTGAACGGCAAAATACGGCACTTGCGACGTTGTACATTGGAGGTTCAGTCACTTGCTCTCAAAAGAAAATACAGGGTGCATAAATAAGTCAACACGGCAACCATTTGTGTATCTGTCATAAATTTATTCATATACACGTAAGTACCCAGATAATTATCCTGTAAATAGGTAATATTAAAACTGATATTTGTCATCGTTCTCTTAAAAATAATGACACCGATCAATCCATTGATGCTTCGTTTCCATGTGATCACTTTATAAAGTTGGAATGAAATATAGCATAACAATAAAGTTTGTACGTTCTTCTTATTTATCTACCTTCTACAATTACATATCATGTTTATTCTTGAATAAAAATTGCTGAAAAAGTGTTAACTGGATTAATATGTAACGACCTGTCATGCCACCTTTTTACACCATGTGAACGGGCACTTGACAGTAAACTGAACGGGTGCTTGTGATCTTGGCTGTCTGTATTGAACGGGCACTTGCCATCATTAACACATTTAGTTGAAATGATTTTTGCTATATTTTGGTACCAATTTGTTTTTCCAAAACACAAATAGTTTTGTGGTCACCTGCTGGGAAAGGGCTGACCTCTTGGCTCTCGTTTGTGGTGTCTTCTGTGAGTTTGTCACTTTCCCATTGGTATCCTGGGTCAGGTGTGGTACTTGATTGTATCGATTCCTGATCTTTGCACCATTACTTACTTTTGATATCGTTACTATTCATGCTTTGAAGTATATATAAACAAAAAAAGTGTTTATTCAACATGAATTCATTTAGTACTGGTTTGTTTTAATAATGCACCCTGATGGGAGACAAATCATTTATTTTGCCTGCCTGGTATTATTGTACAACCGGCAGTGTGTACAGTCCAGCCTTTTGGAGTTTGTGTTTTTGATTTCCAAACTTTACTATCATCCTTTAAATGAGATGGACATTAAACCTTTTGTTTTACATACTCTGCTTATCATTGTTTCAGCAGGACAGTTATCAATTTCTGGAGGATACTTATAGTCTTTAAATGCTGCAAAGGGGGAAAATTGTGATTAGGATAAATAGCCACCCTTCAATGTCCACAGCATTAAGCCCTGGACATCAAGCAACTAACCAAATAGACATTGTGCATGGCTTGGCTGTTTTTCATCGTAATGTTGCAATTTCATATTTATGCAATGTGCATTTATATGGTTTTGTGTAAACATTATGGGACATGATCAGACTGCTACTTTATGGTAATTTGGGAACAGCTTAATCAGGGTTCATAGTGTGAGCTTCCATATGATCAAGTGCAATTGGATATATTATAAAACAGACAACAGTTTCAGGACAAAATATAAACATGAGCAGGCTTAATAAATTATGAATGAGTTGAAAAGATGTTTTCCATAATAATTTAAAATTACTTAATTGCTTTCCTTATATTTTGTTTAAAAAAACGTAAACTTAAAACCCTTATCAGTGTATCAGTGAGACAGTTCTTAATATCAACAACATAGTTTTCGATAGAAAAAAAGAACCTTATTTAAATTGATGTCTGCCTCACAGCTGCTGATACACTTTCTAATTCTATATTGCAAACGATATGGACTTGTAAAAGGCTTCCAAGATAAACGTTATTGACCATAGAACCTGTAATCTCCTCTAGGTTTTTTTGTCACTATGATTTCCTGATACTACAATATATATATGGCACAGAATGAGGTATGTTATCCCACAGAGAAAAATCACATTATTATGTAACATCAAACTTATATATGTTACCCAAAATATATTCAATAATATTCTGGTGCCAATGTTAAGGTACTCGTATGCGTAACTTATTAGTTACATAATTTGTTAAGCTTGTATGTGCCCTTTTTATTGCAGGATGGCTTTTAAAAGCGTTTTGATCAAGCAGAAGTGTGTTACTTATATTACTTTATGTTATTTACGTTATATTTGTGAACTACACAATATAAATTATTGATATTTATTAAATATCTTTATTTGATAAACTTTGATGCATATTTTAGTTCACAATACCATGACCCTTACAGGCCTTTTACTGCAAAATGCAAAACTGCAAACAGTTAGCTTCATTCACAGGATTATAAGAGTTATAAGCTGCTGAGTATGATGAACCTAAATAGAATGTTTTATAAGGTAAATGCCTTTTCATTGAAATTGTGCACACAATCCTATCTGTAAGCCTTTAGCCACTTTAAATAATATGAGCATTCTATTGATAAAGAATAGTGTAAGGCGATATTTAACATTTTCTGGTGCATATTACCATTATGTTGTTTGTTTATTTCATGTCGAGTATATATTACTTACTTTAATACATTCTATTTAATGCCTAGTACTTGCTATAAATTATACATCATGAGGTGTTTAGATTTATTTAAATCTAATTTTGCACTTAATATATATAGCTACTAGCTTGTACAAAATAGAACTTTATATCTATTTTAAGGTCATTATCAATCCACATTTATCTTTGCAAAACATAATGTTTTTTAACTTTTTTAAAATAACAACACAATTTTATTGTGTGTTCTAAAGTTATTAGGTTTTAAATTCTTAATAAAGTGGATATGATAGAATTCCAGTAACAGCTGAATAAAAGACAATAACCATGTTCTGTCAATTTTAAGGTAACATATATTATGATATAAAACATATGATATGGGTCTATAGTTGTCCAAAATGTCATAAATAATAAAACTTTAGCCTAAAATGCTAAGATACCTTGAATTAAGATTGCTGTAATATTCATTTGAATTGATTGATTAAGTTAAGGTTTAATATCCCAGTAAACAAAAAATTTGGTCATATCAGGGCTCCTCACAGAGGAAGAGAGAAGGAACAGAAGAATATGATAGGCTAAATGCCCCAACACAAAATAAGTTTGTCTCATGTGAAACAAATCTCATCCTGCCAACATGCCAAATGTAATGGGCCATCTCTCTGAAAGCTGTAACAGAGACAGCACCACTCTTTACTCATAAAACTGTAAAAATAGGTGTCTTTATTAGATACAATTATACTGCAAGTCATTTGCGTTCAATTAAAAACTACATGTTAGAATAAGAACTAATTTAATATCACTTTAGAATTCCTATATTTTAATGTAACGTAGTAAACTTTGATATTGCAGGGTATCTGCTGAAGAGCTAACATATATTTTTGTGGATTATATAAAGAGTTTGTTGAAGACCTTAATGGACACAGCCTCGTAGGTCTTTTGGCAGCCATTGGTCAAGTGATAATATCACTGTACTATATATTAATATATTTGAAATTAAGCAACGTATCTAACAGTACTATTATAGATGTAGATAGTTTTGCTGCATACTGTTACTTTTGGATGAATTGATTTAAGAGCGTTCAATGCGTTCAAGAGAGCATGATGATTAATAAAAAAAAATCTGACTTTTATTTGCACAATAGGATTTGAGACTAAAATTGGGTAACAGAGTAAAGATGGATGTAACACAGTAAACCGCAAACTGTCAGAAACTAACATGAGCCATTTTGCAACTTATATTCTTATATACAGTTGGTGCAGTTTTAGAAAATCATAGTGTATAAATATCCCCTCAATGGCGGAGGGTTACCGTTAGCATGTTTTTATGTTACATATGTTACTATTTGCATTATGGTTTCAAGATAAGCATGCTACTCAGGTATAATATACTGCTGGTAATTTATCTTTTAAGATGGCTGCTGAATATTTATATATGTGTGTGTGTGTTTTTAAACCTCACGACTTTATGCTAAGCTTTTTAGCAAAAACATGTCTTTGTTATTATTTAAAATTTATGAAGTTGTAGCTATTTTAAATGCTGAAAACACTCTAAAAGGTAGGGAGCTGGTATTTGAAGTTTTGGTTAGGTTACTTAATTGTCTTTGTAGCTGCATCATCAATTAGACACAGTAATCAGTAATAAACATTTCTGGAGATGCAGAGAGGCATGAAATATTCCCAGAAATAGGGTAGTAATGCAAAATGTAACATAAGTACATACATAATAATATGTTACAATATTACATCAGACTTGTCAGAGGGTAATTTTTTTAAATGTAAGACATTGGGCTTCATAGAAATCAGAGTCAACAAAATCCCCATGTGTGTGTGGTAAGGGTTAGGGAAGGGGCTGGATCAGACCCATATCTAACCCATGGCCTATTAGTCTGGATTTCATTCAGGATTTGCTTCATATTAATTTTAATGACTGAAATATGGGTCAGCTAATGGCATTTTGGGATGAGATTTAAGTTGCTCTTTAAGGATCAATGTTTGGTTTTATATGATCAAAAATAGCCTGTAGTGTGGGTGAATATATGAAGGAGTCGATATAGCAGACAACATTTAAGAACATACGTTTCTTGACAGGAAAGCTGAAATATTGGAACTGGCATGCATAGAATGAGAAAAATTATATGACCCTCAGTATACAAGTGACCGTTCAGTAAAGTCGCAGTTGTCATGTACAATCCGAAAGCGAATGACAGCAAGTGACTGAACGGTGCCATGCTCCCACGTGTGTCATGTTTTCGCCATTTGCCATGCTCTGGTTTTGTTTTGACAAAAATTATTAGTGTTTCCTAAGAAAGTACTAATATCAGAAGAGTAAAACTCCTAATGACAGTGAATTTGCGTTTTTATGCACGTTTGTTTCATGTTTGAAAATTCGAAGATCAATCACCCGTTGTTGATAAACAAGTGATTAGAATTCAAATTCACAGAACATGGACATTGGAATAGGATTTCAATCCAGCCAGAAAGTAACTCACAAATATAACTTACCTTCTATACCCAAAACACGCATATGCTTGGATTTTTCATGTAAGAAAAAGAAGTTTGTTTATGGTGTAAATGAATAATCAATACCGCAAGTGACCAACCGTCCAATGTACAACATCACAAGTGCCGTTACTTATCGTACACTCGCAATTGTCCGGTCACTTCCGCTCCCTGGGTGTGGAATAAGACAATTAATAACTTGGTACACAATCATAACTAAAGCCCTGATACATGCCATTGTAAATGGATATTTACCTACAGGTTTGTACAAAATAGATTCTGGATAAGTTTTTATAATAAATTGTTTTTGAGCATTTTGACATCTGCTTCAGTTATGACGGCAGCTATTAGAGCTGAGCAGCATACCATCTTGTTTTGTTCACAATCTCTATTGAAAGATGAAACTTTGTCTTCTGCTTCAGTTATGACGGCAGCTATTAGAGCTGAGCATAACTGTTTGCATCAGAAGACAAATTAACAACATCTAGTACTACATCAATATTTAACCTTTTTTATCAAGATGTTTCATGTAAAAATAGAATTTGCATTGGAATTGCTTATCAAACCCTCTTTATATAATGGAATCTCCATTTTCATTTGATGTAATTAACGTGGGATGGTTTGTTGATGGGCTACAGGCTATAATTTCCAAAATATTTGAATTTCTCTGAAGATAATTTTCTCAGCAAACAGTGCAGACCCTGATGAAATACCACATTATGCGGCATTTCATCTGAGTCTTCACTGTTTGCCCCAGGTTTCCAGTCTAGGAAGAGATAGACAAAAGATGTATATTGTATATAGATTCTATGGGAATCCATGCTTACATGTAAGCAAAGAAGTTACTCTTACATTCACTGCCATTGGTGTCTTAAGTTGTCTGCTGTCTGTATTTAGGAGGCCTATAGTAAACCCAGATCAGAGACATAGAGATCTTAGCATGTCGAAGCAGCCTTATCTTGGTCCATTTTTGTACATGAAGTTGTAAAGTGAAAATTATTTCAGAGAACATAACCATCTACATTTTCAATTCGTTGAATCTCGAATGAAAGCGAAAACACCAGCCTTATGAAGGAAACAGTTCAAGGTTATATAAAGTTCTTATTTTTCTTTTTTTAGCTTCCTGGTCCAATTCCTCTGTTTGGTATGTTAGGTGGTACACAGACATCAGACCCTTACCCAATCCAAGCTGTTGATATGGATAGGCTGAATGCACCAATGGTTTTCTCCATTGTAGCCTGTAAGTATTCTAAACTACTTGAACCATTGTTGAACTGATTTTTCCTTTAAATCACCACTACAACACACAACATAGGCAATGACTTTTCAGTGCCATCAGAAAAACAGTCTACTCTCGATACCTTGAATTTCAAGAGACGGAGCAAAATATACTGCTCAACAAAAGTTTAGCATGGATAAATAAAAATTAATTTCTATTTGAGCAAACGCTTTAAAGATATAAAATATCTGCTCAAATGATGGTTTGATATGTGATAAAGTTGAGGAAAGCAATTTGTGTTCTTAAATTGGATTTCTACTTTGGGGCTCAACTGGTTGATTAATAGATCGTTATTGGGAGCTATTACATTAATGAACTGGGGAATGAATTGACCCAAGAATCAATTGACATTTGGAATTGATTAAAAAAGAAAGAATAAAAAGGGGAAAAATAAAATTGTTTCTCAGGTACCACTGCAGTCCCGATATTATGACTATTTTTTCAAGACAAATTAAAAAAAAATAGCATTTTCAGTTCTCAGTAAGTATTGGCAACTGGTCCTGTGGTCGCGGGTTTTACTCTTTTGTACGGCGTCAATTTTTTAAGCAACAGTGTACATGCATGTTTTAATTTTCATCAGCTTGGTGTGCATATGCTTTCCCAATCTATTTTTGTCATGACATGACCAAAAATAGCCTTACATGCACAACTGTCTAGTGCCTGAAATAAAATGCTCCATCTGTTAAAAAAAAGAAAATGGTCCGAAAAACAATTAAATTATATATAAATGGCCTTATTTAAAACGAGCAAGCAATGGACAGGCTTAATACTCAAGAGATTGCACAAAAATGACGCATTAGCTCAAACCTTCATATACCCGCTTTGAAGTGGTACACAATAGATCATTAGAATTCTCTGAACGCGGTCAATTATGTAATAATACAACACACTAATTTACAACTGCATGTGTTGCAGTGGGCCAAGTGATCAAACAATTGATGGTTTTAATGGGGATAATTAATTTTGAAAACGATGGATTAATTGGAGACACATTTAGACACATTTTGTAAGTTTCTTATGAAATGGAATCGCGTCAGGTGTGTTTATATTATTTATGAGCGCTGTGCAATTTCTTTCGGTGATATATCACTACAAAATCTTTCAGAGACTCCTCTGCACAGAAATAGCATGTGTCCTATGCTTGCTGGTTCTTCCTAGCCAGTACACAATGTCCAGCACACCATAGACCAGCAAAATGCCATTCAAATGGTGTTTCATTGGCAGGCCTATGGTGGCCCACCTTAAGATGCTAATTGGGTTAAGATCAGTCGGTCAACCACCTCCCAGAATATGATTGAATCACCCACCAGCCCTTAGATGAGACATCTTTGCAGCCATGGCTTCACCTAATCCCTCCTCTGCCTCCTAGTCTGGCCTGGTGCTGTTACAAGATGACAAGAGCTACAATAATGGCATTCACTGCATCATTATCTGACCTGGTGCTGTTACAAGATGATAAGAGCTACAATAATGGCATTCACTGCATCATTATCTGACCTGGTGCAGTTACAAGATGGCCAGAGCTACAATAATGGCCTTCACTGCATCCTTGTCTAGCCTGGTGCTGTTACAAGATGACCAGAGCTACAATAATGGCCTTCACTGCATCCTTGTCTAGCCTGGTGCTGTAACAAGATGACCAGAGCTACAATAATGGCATTCACTGCATCATTATCTGACCTGGTGCTGTTACAAGATGATCAGAGCTACAATAATGGCATTCACTGCATCATTATCTGACCTGGTGCTGTTACAAGATGATCAGAGCTAAAATAATGGCATTCACTGCATCATTATCTGACCTGGTGCTGTTACAAGATGATCAGAGCTACAATAATGGCTTTCAATGCATCCTTGTCTGGCCTGGTGCAGTTACAAGATGATCAGAGCTACAATAATGGCATTCACTGCATCATTATCTGACCTGGTGCTGTTACAAGATGATCAGAGCTACAATAATGGCTTTCAATGCATCCTTGTCTGGCCTGGTGCAGTTACAAGATGATCAGAGCTACAATAATGGCATTCACTGCATCATTATCTGACCTGGTGCTGTTACAAGATGGCCAGAGCTACAATAATGGCATTCACTGCATCATTATTTGACCTGGTGCTGTTACAAGATGACCAGAGCTACAATAATGGCTTTCAATGCATCCTTGTCTGGCCTGGTGCAGTTACAAGATGGCCAGAGCTACAATTATGGCCTTCACTGCATCCTTGTCTAGCCTGGTGCTGTAACAAGATGACCAGAGCTACAATAATGGCTTTCAATGCATCCTTGTCTGGCCTGCTGCTGTAACAAGATGACCAGAGCTACAATAATGGCCTTCAATGCATCCTTGTCTGGCCTGCTGCTGTAACAAGATGATCAGAGCTACAATAATGGCCTTCAATGCATCCTTGTCTGGCCTGCTGCTGTAACAAGATGATCAGAGCTACAATAATGGCATTCACTGTATCCTTGTCTGGCCTTCTGCTGTTACAATATGACCAGAGCTACAATAATGGCCTTCACTGCATCCTTGTTTGGCAAGGTATTGTAACAAGATGGCCAGAGCTACAATAATGGCCTTCACTGCATCCTTGTCTGGCCTGGTGCAGTTACAAGATGGCCAGAGCTACAATAATGGCCTTCACTGCATCCTTGTATGGCCTGGTGCTGTTACAAGATGACCAGAGCTACAATAATGGCCTTCACTGCATCCTTGTCTAGCTTGGTGCTGTTACAATATGACCAGAGCTACAATAATGGCCTTCACTGCATCCTTGTCTAGCCTGGTGCTGTAACAAGATGGCCAGAGCTACAATAATGGCCTTCACTGCATCATTGTCTAGCCTAGTGCTGTTTCAAGATGTCATGAGCTACAATAATGGCCTACACTGCATCCTTGTCTAGCTTGGTGCTGTTTCAAGATGTCCTGAGCTACAGTAATGGCCTTCTCTGCATCCTTGTCTGGCCTGCTGCTGTTACAATATGACCAGAGCTACAATAATGGACTTCACTGCATCCTTGTCTAGCCTGGTGCTGTAACAAGATGATCAGAGCTACAATAATAGCTTCACTGCATCCTTGTTTGGCCTGCTGCTGTTACAAGATGGCCAGAGCTACAATAATGGCCTTCACTGCATCCTTGTCTAGCCTGGTGCTGTTACAAGATGGCCAGAGCTACAATAATGGCCTTCACTGCATCCTTGTCTGGCCTGGTGCTGTTACAAGATGGCCAGAGCTACAATAATGGCCTTCACTGCATCCTTGTTTGGACTGGTGCTGTTACAATATGGCCAGAGCTACAATAATGGCCTTCACTGCATCCTTGTCTGGCCTGCTGCTGTTACAACATGACCAGAGCTAAAATAATGGCCTTCACTGCATCCTTGTCTAGCCTGCTGCTGTAAATAGATGATCAGAGCTACAATAATGGCCTTCACTGCATCATTATCTTACCTGGTGCTGTTACAAGATAACCAGAGCTTCAATAATGGCATTCACTGCATCCTTGTCTGGCCTGGTGCTGTTACAATATGACCAGAGCTACAATAATGGCCTTCACTGCATCCTTGTATGGCCTGGTGCTGTTACAACATGACCAGAGCTACAATAATGGCCTTCACTGCATCCTTGTCTAGCCTGGTGCTGTTACAAGATGACCAGAGCTACAATAATGGCATTCACTGCATCCTTGTATGGCCTGGTGCTGTTACAATATGATCAGAGCTACAATAATGGCCTTCACTGCATCCTTGTCTAGCCTGGTGCTGTAACAAGATGATCAGAGCTACAATAATGGCCTTCACTGCATCCTTGTATGACCTGCTGCTGTTTCAAGATGACCAGAGCTACAATTATGGCCTTCACTGCATCCTTGTCTGGCCTGCTGCTGTTACAAGATGATCAGAGCTTCAATAATGGCCTTCACTGCATCCTTGTCTAGCCTGATGCTGTAACAAGATGGCCAGAGCTACAATTATGGCCTTCACTGCATCCTTGTCTGACCTGGTGCTGTTACAAGATGGCCAGAGCTACAATTATGGCCTTCACTGCATCCTTGTCTGGCCTGCTGCTGTTACAAGATGGCCAGCGCTACAATAATGACCTTCACTGCATCCTTGTTTGGAATGGTGCTGTTACTAGATGGCCAGGTCTACAATAATGGCCTTCACTGCATCCTTGTTTGGACTGGTGCTGTTACAAGATGGCCAGAGCTACAATAATGACCTTCACTGCATCCTTGTCTAGCCTGGTGCTGTTACAAGATGACCAGAGCTACAATAATGGCCTTCATTGCATCCTTGTTTGGACTGGTGCTGTTACAAGATGGCCAGAGCTACAATAATGGCCTTCACTGCATCCTTGTATGGCCTGCTGCTGTTACAAGATGACCAGAGCTACAATTATGGCATTCACTGCATCCTTGTATGGCCTGCTGCTGTTACTAGATGGCCAGAGCTACAATGATGGCCTTCACTGCATCCTTGTTTGGACTGGTGCTGCTACAAGATGACCAGAGCTACAATAATGGCATTTACTGCATCCTTGTATGGCCTGCTGCTGTTACAAGATGACCAGAGCTACAATAATGGCTTCACTGCATCCTTGTATGGCCTGCTGCTGTTACAAGATGGCCAGAGCTACAATAATTGCCTTCACTGCATCCTTGTCTAGCCTGGTGCTTTTACAAGATGGCCAGAGCTACAATAATGGCCTTCACTGCATCCTTGTCTAGCCTGGTGCTGTTACAAGATGGCCAGAGCTACAATAATGGCCTTCACTGCATCCTTGTCTAGCCTGGTGCTGTTACAAGATGGCCAGAGCTACAATAATGGCCTTCACTGCATCTTTGTCTGGCCTGCTGCTGTTACAATATGACTTGAGGTACAATAATGGCCTTCACTGCATCCTTGTACACCAGTACTATACTAGGATAAATGTGTCTTGCTCAAAGACCACAAAGCAGTGACGCAGGTGAGGCTCGAACCCTGCAGCCCTTCTGTCTTGAATCAAGCACTACTGAGCCATTGCCTACCCCCAATGAAAGGTGAATATGTTAACAAAACAGGGCCTTACACTTATCGCTGATCTATTAGAGAGGGATAGTAGGGGTTATATGACATACTGATGTTTCAAAAATGCATAGTAATTTGTTTGATTTGATTCTTTATATCCCATCAACAATCTTTCAGTTGTATTGGCACGGGTCTTCCTGGGTTGAACCAGTACTAAGCTAGGATTAATGACACAACGCAGTGACTCCGGTGAGACTCGAACCAGTAGCCCCTTGGTCTCAAGTCAAGCACTCTGCCACTGAGCCACTCTCTCATAGTAATGAGAAGATTCTATATTTCTTATAAACAGGTAAAGATGACATATTCACTACCACGTGCATATGCAGTATTCTGTGGTAGGATCATTATAACTGTAAACTGAGACTACCTTGTATGCCCCAAAACAAGGTAAACTCGCCAGTGTTTGTTTACAAAGATTCTCATCTATCTTTGAAACATCAGTACAAAATTAAAGAACACGAAGAGATGATCAACACTCTGTCTGTCTATCACTATCTCTTGAGCATGTGAATGATTCACAAGAGTGTTGTAAGTTATTGCCCCCGGGCACAGCTTACAAGATCTTTTTTCTGCTTTTCAGCTGATCCATCAGACCTGGTTAACAGGTTCCGAATAGAAGATAATGGATATATTACTAGTGATGCAAGAGATATCTACCAGGCCAACCTTGTTCAACTTTCACCTGTCTTGCGCGGGGACATTGACCAATCAGGCTGGGCTGAGTTAAAAATTCAGGTCAGTGCTAAAACCATTGTAATTTATCATATGATATTGCTTCTGGGAGTGAAATAACGCCATGCATTAAAAACGATTAAACACTAATGGTTTACATATATTTTCAGGTAGCGTTATGAAATGACACTTTTAACATCATGCATGGCAAAAACCCTAATGTTTTGATGCCAAAAATGAGATTTTTATGATTGCACAGTAATTTTAGTGTCATATGATAAAATTGAATCTAACATTCATACTCCTGTATTATTGAATTTATTAACTTGCTGCGAAAAAGCAATAAAATGCTTGGCAATCCTCTCATTAATTCACTTTTCCCCACCTCGTGTAATAAAATTAAATAATACATGAGCACTCATGTAAGATACTCTATTTGTAATTGCTGCCAATTTATATTTGCTGCCAGCAAATTTGGGCTTCTATGTGTATATGACAGATTTAGGGTTTGAGAGGTTTTTAATTCCTGAAAAAAGTCATTTTTCTGTAGCCTTGTGTATGAGAACTTGTATTGATAAAAGTATTTATATTTTGGAATGTCAGAACCAAATAAATCAGACGAGAAAAGCATATGCAAGCAAAATAGTCCCAGTTCAGGTGATCTTGGACTATTTGTTTGCTCAGTACAGTAAAAAATGGGTTGCTCATATGGGCCGCAACGTAGCTTTTTGACTGACATATTTAACTTAATTTACTTGCACTTTGCTTAAAATGCTCAAAAGTGCATTTATGCGCAGAGTAAACTACGGCATCTTGGAACCTATTGGAGAAGTTGGCTGTATTTTTTTCTACAACTTTCATCGCTAAAATTAAAAATAAAGAGGTTATCGCCAAAAATCAATATGAAAAACATAATCGAGTTCAGATAATTCACTTGGGATTGTGTTCTTTTTAATTTAAGTAAACTTGAACTTGATGTTTTCTTTAATGCTACTCAACTTTCACATTAACAAATATAAAATCCATCACAAGTATGACGATTCCTAGCGCCAGAAGAAGAGGGAGACCTAAAAAGACCTGGTCTGAATGTGTTAGGGCTGACATGAAAATGTGCAGCCTTGGCAGCATTGATCCACTGAACAGAGAGGCGTGGGGATTGGGTGTTGACACTCAAGACACCTGCTGCCTACCCCAGTAGCTGGGACACCCGCAGCAGTTGAAAAATAATTTCAGGATCAAGTCAAGTCAAGTCAAATGACCAAAGTATGACTTAGCCTAATTGAGATACAGTCTGTCTTATTTTCATTTCCAAATTGATTGTCCGATATCTTACTCAGAGTCTTGCTATTTGGAGTCTGATATCGGACACAGTTATTATATAAATAGATTGATACAAGAAAAAGAATCCATTAATTGTGTGAGAGTGGGATAGAAAAATCTGACCCTAGGGTCTCCGATTGGCTCTTTCTATCCAGACCTTTAGTTAAGAGTGCCCACCAAAAAATTGATTTTCTTATTTCTCAACCAAAACTTATCAGTGATTTTATTGCCTTTTTGGAGATACAGCCTGTGCTTTTAGAATTTGGGAACAAATCCCAATAAAATCCTCGAGTTGGGAAAAAAATCTCCAAAATTTGGAAAATACAGGCCTTTTTTGGATTGGGAAGCAGCCTGTATTGGACTGTACAATAGACAAAATAATATCACTGCTTATGTTATGGGTACTCAAAAGAACCGTCTCAATGAGATGGTTCTTTTGAGCACCCAAAACATATGTTCAAACTGATGGTTTAGAAAATATTTTCAATTTTAAGCTCTAAAATTGTGTTTATGTAAACCTATGTCTATTCCACCTTCACTCTACTGATGGATTCTTATAAACCCTGGCTTTATTAGCAGCCATTCTCAGGTGAGCATCTCTGGGCCAAGATCCCTCTTGTTTGCTCACTAGTTGGTGCTTTCTCTTATGTTGAACGGTGCTTTCTCCTATGTTGAACGGTGCTTTCTCCTATGTTGAACGGTGCTTTCTCCTATGTTGAACTCTGGGATTCTAAATAGGGAATGGTTCTGGCAGAGGAGGCTGATAGACCTCCGCTATAATGTTTTTCTTTCAGGCCACACAAGCTGATGACCCTGACAGGTTTACAGAAGCAACAATAAAACTATATGTACAACCCAATAATCTCAGTCCACCAAGTGTAACGATTGAAAATAATGGACAAGGTTATATTTACGAAAATTCGGAGGCTGGCTTGAATGTTTTCAAAGAGGTGTCTCCAGAACACAGCACGATGATGATCGTTGTTACAGACCCTGATGCAGTAAGTTGACCTGGAACCCTTTTCTTACCTTTGACCAGGCAACCAGATAAGAGTGCATAATTGAAAATTATTTTTTCATTTTTCAACCAAAACATATGTTGTGGGTACTCAAAAGAACCGTCTCAATGAGACGGTTCTTTTGAGCACCCACAGCACATGTTAAATTTTATTGGTAAGAAAATAACAACAATTTTATACTCAAAAATTATGCTTAGCTGGAGGTATGCCATTCATAAGAGTTGTTTTCTACTCTCTTCTCTTTGTCTACTTTCTTAGCCTGAACTGCAAACAGACCGCTCCCTTTGTAGCAGTCGGATCTGGATTCATAGTGCAAATGTCAATGTAGTCTCAAGTTAAATGCAGCAGACATAATAAGCCTTAGGACAATAAAAAGTGGGCAGGATGATAAAAGGTTAAATGATGGAGCATAAGAATTTTGTACTTATCAGAAAATATCCGATGTAGTGTCAGAAACATTCTGTGCAGTGGTGGGTGTTAGTGATTTAATTGTGCTTTCTTTTAATAAATATTACTTTGTATTGCTTTGAATTTGATGTGCAACATGACTGCTTATGTACTGGAAATGTTGCTTTTGAGCCCTCTTACACATCACAGAATGTGGTCATGCAGCATATTAAATTGAATCAACTGAAGCACAGAAAAACCCTTAAAAATTCCATTAGCCATATTTAAAGTTTATCTTTTACTTTAGCTCTAAAATATGCTTGTCATATGGGAGAATTTGCCGGGCCGCGTAGCGCAGTCGGTAACATGTCTGGCTACAGATGCGCGTCTGACTGCATATCCAGGGGTCGCGAGTTCGATCCCGGTCTGGTCCAATACTTTCGTGGAGATTGATCATGAAATGATTTCTACGGTCATTCTCCCCCTTCCGCTGATTCATTCAAGAAGGGTTGTTGTCAGTTACAAGGGAAAGTATGTGCACGAATTACTGGTTAACCGCTTGTTCAAGCCTGCCCAGGAAAAAGTGTGGTTAGGTGAACTGACCGTCCCGCAATGACCATAGCTGTTGACTTGGGACGTAAAGCTACAAAACAAACAAATATGGGAGAATGTTCATCAAATATTGCAAAATTTGTAGTGTCTGCAACGCTTTTTGTATCAATAATAAACTACCAATAAATAAACAAAGCACAGAAAGGCATATTTACATTTCTTTGTTTTGCTATGATAAATGTAATACAAAACAAGGAAACCTTTAATGTACAATCACCTCATCCCCAACGCATGTTTCATTAGTGTTTTAAGTTATATGTCTATAAAAGGTATTCAAAGCTTCATATTAAAATAGTTAAATGAATAATCATCTTACAAGAATTCAGTTATAAATAAGAAATGATGAATCCATGCTTACACCTAACGTTACCAATAATAATAGATTTTCATTAATTAAGAGAAGTATCATTGCAGACACTACAGAAGGTTTGGACACTACATCAGATATTTTCTGCTCCTGTTTTCAAAGTCAAAGGCAGAAGTGTCCCTTATTTTTGTCAGCTATAAAGGACAATGATCAGTCTCCACAGGAAAAGTGAAAAACACCACCAGCTAAGAAATAGTAAAACCAGACCAGCATATATATGCATTGCGGACACTACAAAAAATTTTGAGGAAATATTTACCTTAAATATACACTGTTTAAGAAACCATAACATATATAGCACTTGCCTAAACTGTTATTGTTTTTGATCCCACCTACAGGTGATTACCAATGTAAATTAAGTAGTATTAAATGTTGTTTTTGTACATCTAGAAGCATTCAGTATAAGCTATTAGACAAAATGCAAAACCTATAACGGAGCATGCCATTCATACTATTTGGTGTATAATTCTTAATTTTTTAACAAATTGCAAGGGGTAAAAAGCATTTACGAGGGGTGATCAGAAAGTTTGCGGAAAATAGTTGCCATTTCTACATCGTTTGATCAATAGGGCTGGAATTACAGCACATAATACTGCAACACATATGCAGTTGTTGGTTATAACATACATGATGTTAGTCGTCTACATGTGTTACAGCTGTCATCAAGGCAAACCCATATAGCTGGAAGCAGCCCATTTTATGTTGCATTTTGACATTTTACTACACAACCAATTAAACTTCAACTTTTTGTAAAATTTTGTTATGTAGCCTAGGAGACTGGTTTGCTGCAATAGCCCATATTGTGTTCCATGCATATTTAACGACATATTTACTCCTTTTTATGCTAACTTTCAAAGATTTTTAATAAACAGATGGTGTTCTAAATCAAAACAAATAACAGTACTGTCAAAAAGGCAAAGCATTCAACTTCTGTGAACCCATTGCCTGTTTTGGCATGTCAATTCTTTAAAATAAACTATTTACACACTTCGTAAAACACCCTTTTCAGGACAGTAGATTTAATATTGATAGTTAAGTCAGACATTATAATTATTGTGATGAACACTGTCAAGAAAATAAGTTGTTTTTTTTTAATTTACAAAAGCACGAAAAATTGACACATTTTAGGCCTGCCCTTTGGACTGAAACCTATTAATTTGAATACACAGCTAAAAACCTCATATTATGTTCAAAGAATGGTGCAATATTACTTTCTGTTAAAAATACCAATCGTTTCAAACACAATTACGAGTTTTAGCCCCAAGAAGCAACCCAGGGGTACAGATGGGCCAGTTCCAGCTAAGTGACGTCACAGGCGCGCCTCATGCTCATACGTCTGACGTCACTTTTCTAAATTTCAATTTCAGTCAACTTGCTATGAATGGTAGTTTCTATCTGTGAATTTTCATTGCAATCAATAAAAGCAATGTGATATAATAGCACTTTTCTGTGAACTTTCTGATCACCCCTTGTAAAAGATAACAAATTATGCTATTGTTATGATTTTTATCATCCTATAATTGATGCTTTGTATTTGAAATAACCTTGTGAAAATTGGTGTTTTTTCAATGTTACAGCATAGCATGAAAAAAATGGGTTGTTTTTGGCATCATTTAGGCTTCCTGTGATAACTGAACATATATAAATATGTCACTATATAGCATTCTAGAGGGTCAGGTAATGCTTGATTCGAGACTGAGGGTCTACAGGTTCGAGCCTCATAAGTGTTAACTGCGTTGTGTCCTTGAGCAAGACACAACCCTGGCTTAGAACGGGTTCAATCCTGGATAATCTGTCCCCACATTGTTGATGGGACGTCAAGAATCAAATCAAACAACCAAACAGGGAGCACAGTGGCTCAGTGGTCGAGTGCTTGACTCGAGACAGAGGGGCTGCGGGTTCAAGCTTCACCGGCTTCACTGCCTTGTGGCCCTTGAGCAAGACACATTTAACCCAGGAAGACCCGTCCCTGTTTAACTGAAAGATTGTTGATGTGGCGTGAAGAATCAAATCCAACAAACAAACAAACAAAATCAATTTTTGTTCTTTTTGAGTGTGGCCATTTTACACAGGTTTTATTGTATTAACTGTCATGTACTTAATTTTAGGATGTGGGAGAGAAACAGAATTTCATATATTCAATAGTAGAGCCAGGTCTGCCTTTTGAAGTATTTGGAACCTTTGGGACTGCTTTCATCAAAACTATAGTTAGTAACTTGGATAGGGAAGATCGAGACTCCTACTCATTTAGGGTAAGTTTACGTAAATCCACTAAGTTCATATATCATTGACATAAAGTTAAGCATATTGTACTTCCAATGACCAAAAATAATAAGAGTTGAAAGTCTAACACAAAGTGCTTTTTACATTAGTCTACCAAAATATTATGAGTCGAAAACCGAAATTTTGATATTTTGAAATGCAGTCATTGACTCAAATGAACAGGTTTTCTTGGTCAACTCTCAGTATGCAAAATGCCTAACTTCTATGCTCTGTACAAACAATGAATAGAGAAGGGCTAAGTTTTATATTAGATGTAAAGATGCACAGACATGAAATACGAAGCCTATTTTAAAAAATTAAAAATATTTTCTTAAAACAATAGACATTATAAAAACATCAACTTTAACAATACAAACATAAGCTTAGAAGTTGGATGCTTGCAGATTAGGTATTTTCTATCTTTGCTTGGTTTCTTGTCTTTTTTACAGAATGGGAAGAATGGGAGCACAGGGGCTCAGTTGTAGAGTGCTTGACTCGAAACAGAGGGGCCGCGGGTTCGAGCCTCAACGGCCTCACTACGTTGTGGTCCTTGAGCAAGACACATTTATCCTAGCTTAGTACTGGTTCAACCCAGGAAGACCTGTCCCTGTTTAACTGAAAGATTAATGATGGGACGTAAAGAATCAAATCAAACAAACAAACAGAATGGGAAGGCTTACACATAGATCAGATCAGTAATCAGAATAATAATAATAAATAAACAACTCTCCATCTACTGTCCTGCCAGCCAAGAGTGACAGCAACATCATGTTTGTTTACAATTGTTAAGTAAAACATTAACTTGTACACACCACTTCAGCTAACACAAATTGATAGATCACTTGTGTATTAATCCTATCCTGTGGATAGGATTAATTCACAAGTGATTAAATTTGTAAACAAAAAATGACGTCCCTGTCACTCTTGGCTGGCAGGAGGACAGTACAAACCTGACATTAGATTTCTACATTTCCACTATACAATACTGTCTTGCTTTATATGTTTCTCTGAACAAATATAATGTAAAATAGTTTATGATGAGAATAGGAAAGTAAGAGAATGAAGCAAGTGTTAATATACTTTGTATATACATTTGTAATTTTTCTGTGAAATTGTAAATATATTCTTTTCTGTATTTTAAAAAAAGAGTTTTACATGTTATAGCATCAATCACAATGATTCACAGATCTTTTACAAGCATAGCAAAAAACCTTGACCTTTGGCCTACTTATGGAAAATAAATAGGTTCTAGTTGAGTAGAGCGTTAGTGAGTTTCATGGTTCAAGTGTCGTCCTGGTTCATTATTAAGTTAGAGTAACGGAAACAGTTGATAACCCCTTCTCAACCGAAGTGCCAGTCACAGTGACAATTTTGTCTCATTATTAGGTTAAAGTAACTGAAACAGTTGATATCCCCTCCTCAACGGAAGTGCCAGTCACAGTGAAAATCTTGGTTCATTATTAGCTTAAAGGAACTGAAATCGTGCCAGTCACAGTGACAGTCTTGTCTCATTATTAGGTTAGAGTAACTGAAACAGATGATATCCCCTTCTCAATCGAAGTGCCAGTCACAGTGACAATCTTGTCTCATTATTAGCTTAGAGTAACTAAAACAGTTGATATCCCCTTCTCAACCGAAGTGCCAGTCACAGTGACAATCTTGTCTCATTATTAGCTTAGAGTAACTGAAACAGTTGATATCCCCTTCTCAACCTAAGTGCCAGTCACAGTGACAATCTTGTCTCATTATTAGGTTAGAGTAACTGAAACAGTTGATAACCCCTTCTCAACCGAAGTGCCAGTCACGTGACAATCTTGTCTCATTATTAGGTTAGAGTAACTGAAACAGTTGATAACCGCTTCTCAACCGAAGTGCCAGTCACAGTGACAATCTTGTCTCATTATTAGGTTAGAGTAACTGAAACAGTTGATAACCGCTTCTCAACCGAAGTGCCAGTCACAGTGACAATCTTGTCTCATTATTAGCTTAGAGTAACTGAAACAGTTGATATTCCCTTCTCAACCGAAGTGCCAGTCACAGTGACAATCTTGTCTCATTATTAGGTTTGAGTAACTGAAACAGTTGATAACCCCTTCTCAACCGAAGTGCCAGTCACAGTGACAATCTTGTCTCATTATTAGGTTAGAGTAACTGAAACAGTTGATATTCCCTTCTCAACCGAAGTGCCAGTGGCAGTGACAGTCTTGTTTCATTACTGGTTAAAGTAACTGAAACAGTTGATAACCCCTTCTCAACGGAAGTGCCAGTCACAGTGACAATCTTGTCTCATTATTAGCTTAGAGTAACTGAAACAGTTGATATCCCCTTCTCAACCGAAGTGCCAGTCACAGTGACAATCTTGTCTCATTATTAGGTTTGAGTAACTGAAACAGTTGATAACCCCTTCTCAACCGAAGTGCCAGTCACAGTGACAATCTTGTCTCATTAATAGGTTAGAGTAACTGAAACAGTTGATAACCCCTTCTCAACCGAAGTGCCAGTCACAGTGACAATCTTGTCTCATTATTAGGTTTGAGTAACTGAAACAGTTGATAACCGCTTCTCAACCGAAGTGCCAGTCACAGTGACAATCTTGTCTCATTATTAGCTTAGAGTAACTGAAACAGTTGATATCCCCTTCTCAACGGAAGTGCCAGTCACAGTGACAATCTTGTCTCATTATTAGGTTAGAGTAACTGAAACAGTTGATAACCGCTTCTCAACCGAAGTGCCAGTCACAGTGACAATCTTGTCTCATTATTAGCTTAGAGTAACTGAAACAGTTGATAACCCCTTCTCAACCGAAGTGCCAGTCACAGTGACAATCTTGTCTCATTATTAGGTTAGAGTAACTGAAACAGTTGATAACCCCTTCTCAACCGAAGTGCCAGTCACAGTGACAATCTTGGATAAGAATGACAATCGCCCGACATTTATTGGCAGTAACTATGTGGCCACATTACCAACAGGAAACTACACCGGCAACGAGTATCTGCTGACAGATGTAAGTATATGTGTGCCTGTATAATAGAGCTTTTGAGTCAATGTAAAGACAGCAACTTTAATATTCATGTATGGGCATGGTTCGGCTTTTTTATCTGCTGAAGTAGAGAGATTAGGTTTTATATATAATCTTGTAAAGAGTGTATAATGTAATTGAGCCGCGCAAATGTGGGCATATTTCATGAAAATTGTGACCTTTTATATACACTAACTTCACATTTATTAATCCTTAAAGCGCCATACACAACAAGTTGTCTGTTTTCGTCGTCTGCAACAATGCTCTTGAAGCCTCTTTTACAAACAGTGTAGATTGCATGCAGGAGCAGTCTTATCTGGGGTCCACAAGTCGGGGTTTGCCTGTATACTTATGTTAACCAATGAACAGACATTTTTGCTGGCATTTTTAGCTTACCTGTCATGTAGTGACAAGATGAGCTTTTGTGATCAGTCTTCGTCCGTTGTCCATCATCGTCCGTTGTCAGTTAACATTTGACTTAAATGACAACTCCTCCTAAACCCCTGATCCAATTTTAAAATAATCTCACACAAATGATCCTTGGGTGGCCCTCTACCACAATTGTTCAAATAGTTCTGGTCCATTGCATATCTAGGTCACAGAGCCTAAAAATAGATTTTCGAGATGAAAACTTTAAAAATGTTCTTGTCTGAAACCAGAAGGCCTGGAGCCTTGATATTTTGTATGTAACATCATCTAGTAGACCTCTACCAAGTTTGTTCAAATTATACCTCTGGGGCCAAAAAAGGCCCCGCCTGGGTTCACATGTTTTGCATTGGCTTATATAGGGAAAACATGAACAAATCTTCTTGCCTGAAACCACAAGTCCTAAAGTCTTGATATTTGGTATGTAACATCACTTCATGGACCTCTACCACATTTGTTCAAATTATGCACCGGTGCCAAAAATAGCCTGGCCCCAGGGGTCACATTCTTTACATAGGCTAAATAGGAAAACATGAAAAAATCTTCTCGTCTGAAACCTTAGGCCTTTGATATGTAGCATCAGCTTGTGGTCCATCTACCATGTTTATTCAAATTATGCCCCTGGGGCAAAAAATGCCCCCCCCCCAATATAAAATTAGCTTTTTCAGAATATTGTCATGTTGCATATCAATTAAAGGGAATGCAGCTTACAATAACATATTAGCAAATATTTTGCTCTTACACTTACCCTTGACCCCTGGGGTGGGGTCAAAAGGTTAATTTGTTTTCTTTTCTGAAAGTAGTCATGTTGCATGATCAAATTAATTAGAATGAAGCATATAACATCATGTATGCAAATGTTTTGCCTTTCTACACATCCTTGACTCTTGTATGGGGACAAAGGTAAAAACCTTTTTATCTGAAGAATGATATGTAGCACATCACATTATGCAATTAAAATGTTTGACATTATGTACACTCTTGACCTTTTGGGTTGGCTAAAAAAGTCAGACATTGAATTGTGCAGATAAGTATAATTTGATTGAACTTAGAGACTTGATAGGCTTTGGTTATGATCAAACTGATACCCAAGATGGACTCAAGGGTTGGAGAATGGGAATTATATTTTGTTGTAAACATCCTCTCCTCCTGACAAGGATTCAGGTGAGCTATCCAGGGCCCATGGGCACTTTTGTTAGGGTTGAATATAAATGTTTTATATCTTTATTGAAGTGTTATGGGGTAAAATGATGCAGTTTCAAATAAGATTGCCCCTCATTTTCAGCTTTTACCTATGTTTGAGGTAGACCAGTCCTAATTACGCATTCATGAGGTGACCAATAAACAGACCTTTTTGATGGCATTTTTAGGGTTAAATAATATGTTTTGTATCCTTATTGAGGTGTAATTGGGCAAGATGATGCAGTTACTTTTGAATAAAATCACGCCTCATTTTCAGCTTTTACCTATGTTAAAGGTAGACTTGTCCTAATGACGCATTCATGAGGGCCGCCTTTACAGTAACAAAAAGTTCTGTGATACAGGAATTTTTTGTACTAATCACATAATGTGTAAAAGCATGATTTAACCCTTTACTCCATAATAACGCCTTTTGACGCCTTTGAAAAAACATATATTTGAAAATATTATGGAACATGGAGCATTCATCGTCCGGAGCAAATGCCCCATTTTCCATAATAGTATTTTCAAAAGTATTCAAAACTTATTCGTTATATAGCTAAGTAAGTAGGATTACTGCAAACAGTTAATGATATCCTTTGTAATCAGTTATATAGTGTAGTAAGTAGGATTACTGCAAACAGTTAATGATATCCTTTGTAATCAGTTATATAGTGTAGTAAGTAGGATTACTGCAAACAGTTAATGATATCCTTTGTAATCAGTTATATAGTGTAGTAAGTAGGATTACTGGGAATATTATTTTCAAATGAAAAGTTCTGAAAAGCAATGTTTGAAGTTGTTTTTAGTAATTTAGTCACAAGTCAAAAAACTTTCTTGGCACTGTGTTGTGTCCTGGAGCAAGATACATTATCCTCAACCCAGAAAGACACAGGAAACCATCCTGACATGACTGAAAATTTTCGACTGGAATGTAAAGCATTAACACCAATAAATAAGAAATGTTCTATTTATAAATGTTATCCAAGGAAATAAAGTTTGATAGATTGAAAGTGAATGACTTTTATTAGGTATTTGAGAATAACTTTGGAGGGGCTTCAATCCTTAACTTCATAACGCCTAATATCATGCATTTGAAAATATTAAGGAAAATGGAGTATTTGCTCATTTGGAGCAAATGCTTCATTTTCCATAATATTATCAAAGGTATTTGAAACTTCATTTATCCTTTTTCTTGATTTTATTCAATGTTGTTCTAAAAATAGAAAATGATGTCATGATCTAAAAATATCACATTGAGTAATGTTTGGTTATCATGTCTGCTGCATATTATATTCAAAGTCAGATCAGACAATTGTCATCATGGAAGCAAACACTGTGAACCAGCAGAACTGCTCTGATCTGAGTCCACATTGTTTGCAATATAGCCTACAAAATATATGTCAGCAGATGTGAAAGCAGGCAAAATTAAGCCTGGGTCAACTTATGATCACCATTATATTTGAGAGAACTGAAACAAACCATCTTGGCAATCATATTACATAGGTTTAGATAAACAAAATTTTTCAGCGTAAAAATGTGAATATTTTCTTACCCATCAGTTTTAACATATGTTTTGGGTGCCCAAAAGAACTGTCTCATTGAGACGGTTCTTTTGAGTACCCACAACATATGTTTTGGATGAGAAATAAGAAAATTAATTTAGTTACACACTCTTAACTAAAGTCCTGAAATATATTGGTACGCAAACCAATAGAGATGCCGACAAATTGTTGGAGTAGTAAGGGAAATAAATTCATCTTATCTTGAGTTCTGCGTGATCACTCACACTAAGGGATTTTCCTACCTTTCTGAAGTCGGGGCCAGGGGATTGTGGAAATTGGGGAAAAGGCATTTGGACCATCAAAGTTGGGAAACCCTTGTTAAATTGATTAAAACCATGGATATAAGAAATTAGTAGTGTAAAGCTGTTACAAATATGTTGCTTTAATTGCCTTTCATAAAACTCATAGAAATTCGCATGAAGATATTTATGCATCTGTAACTAAGCTATTTTTGTTCAGATTTTTATGAATTTTTCACTTAAATGTAGAACTAAGGCCCCCCAAAAATATTGAATTGTTTATCATGCCATTTTTTTTTTATAACAGATGCGGCAGGGAAAGTTTTTTTTTATTCAGCAAAAAACAGATGTGGGAGCTTATTTTTTTTGAAACTCAAAATGACATTTTCAAAAGTTTGCTTGGACATTTATTTCATTGGATATTATTCAAGTCAGGCCATAAAACTTGATAATGAAAGCCTCAAATTGATCTACATCACCGATGCATAAACTTACACTGTTTGGGTTTGATAACTAACAGAACACAGTGGAAAACATCAAAATATCAGAATATCAAGCAACCGGAAATGGAGCCTGGAGGAGAGGATTAATAAACAACATAACAACCCGCAAAGGACCACAACGTCCAAGTGGAACTGCATGGTAGTTACCAATAACAATGTTGTGAAATTTATCAATTTTTTATTTTAGAAAGCAATAATAAAAGTAATGCAGGACTTTTAAAACAGATGCTGGGTGCCTGAGAAACAATTCATTTATTTGGCCTAAGAACAAAGAAATTGGGAATGATATACACCATTTTGGAAAATTTTTGCTATTTTTTAATGGGTAAGGGGCCGATATTCAGCCCTAAATCCGGTCTAGGAAAATCCATGGAGACTGTTTCTTACCTTATTTATCCCTGGTACTTTCTTGTAGATTGTTGCAGCCAGTGATCAAGACTTTGGAAACAATGGACTGTTTGACTTCAGCATTGCAGGAGTGCGTGTGACAGGTGATAGTCTACTCACTGAGCAAGAAGTACTCAACAGATTACGCCTCGATTCTAATAATGGAGATGTTTTTTATGATGGTTATGCTGAATTAGGCCTCATGTTTGTCGTCAATTTAAAAGTTGAAGATAGGGGGGTGATCCCTAGGTAAGGCTCAAAATCTTATTTTTAGATGGGCCTGGATGAAAGAAAACCAGGCCCTAAACTTTTCTCATGCTCAACTCATTCTGAGCACAAAATTTTAACTGCTCATAAAACTAAAATACCCATAAATGAAAATGTTACTTTCTTTAAGCCTCTAAGAAGCTGTATTTATCATGCTAGTAAATATTGGCTTTTTAACCTTTATGAGTAGGATAAATTTTGTGCTGAGCGGAGTTGAGCATAGAATTAATAGCTTTATAACCTTGGGACCAGACCTTGTTTCAGTAGAGCTACAAAGCACACATCAGCCTGTCATTCCTAAACATGTTCATACAAACTTTTAACATTCTATCTTGTACCATGTTAGAGAACCACTGCTCTAACCGAGACCGAGCTGCCGTGGGTTCGAGCATCACCAGCGTCACTGCATTGTGTCCTTGAACAATACTTATTAATCCTAGCTTAGTACTGGTTCAACCTACGAAGACCCGTCCTAACATAACTGAAAGATTGTTGATGGGACGTAAAGGATCAAATCAAACAAAACTGCTCTAACAGTGCAGTCATTGTGGGATGGTTGCACTGGAAGAGGGCACAAAATAGTTTACCTAGCTGTTAAAAAGTGCAATATTTTGGTCCATATTTTATTTCTGAAAATATTCTTTGCAATTTATTGTCACTTGTAGCTGTGTTTCTGCTTAACAAGATTTATGTGAGTTTAGTCTTAGTCCAAATGCCAGAGTTTTGCCAAAAATGTGATTTTTTTTCCTGAAAAGGAGGATGAAAGGCATTTTATTTATGTTATGATAAAATGCAAAATGTCAGCCCTTTAATGCACCTGAGTGCAGAGCATCTTGAAAGTTATTCAAGCTTTTCATACTGTACACATCGTTCTGTTTTTCTTGTGTTCTGGCCCATTTGTAGTATGTCTAAGTAAAATCAATATGTATGCAGTTGACGACCCAATTACTGGGCCAGAACACCCATGCAGAACTACGTGTACAGTATGGAAAGCTTAAATAATTTTGGAATTGCTTCAGCCTCTGATTTCGAATATGGTTCCCATTAAAGTACTGCTATTTTGCATTTTATCTAAAGCAAGCATTTTGGGTACAACTCGGGCACTGTATCGACTGTTGCTTAAAGGGAATATTCCGACCCTTTTAATATTTATCTTGATCAAAAATAAATATCTCATTAATTACTAATTTATTTTTACCACTCTGCTTCTTCATCAGCTAAGGTGATTAAAAGCAAGTTTATTGCCCATAAAACCAATAACTGGCTGCTGACATGTTTTCCCTCATGGTTGCCAAACAGCTTTAAATCAAGCATTTGGTCGCCTCAGCTGTGAGTTAATGGCACCACATCTCAGTGGAGAGAGCTTATAATTAGGCTGTGCTTCCATTCAATTATTTCATTGAGTAATAATGGCTTCAAGTGATAAGAATGAGAATTACTTTAGACAGGGCCTACCTTACATGTTTGCACTACAGAAATAAGCAGTCTGGTTCAGGGCCCCTAAGTAAGTAATAGTTAATAGCATTAATTGAAATTGTAACATTTAGCTCTGTGCATGATATCTTCTGCTTTGCAAACATTTTGAACCCAGACCAGGCCCACCAAAATAAGGGACCTGATCAGGATCCAAACTGTTTGGTGCTTTGATCGCATTCCTGAAAAAAGTTTTTTTGGAAAAGTGATTTCTTAAAGAAAACTGCAGACAATTAAAACATTCAAAATAATCCTGTATTCCCAAAGAGTACATGTATTTGCATTGATTAATGTCATAATTTTTATCATTCCTATTTTCATTTCCATAAATCTGAGCAAATTCTTGAAAATTCAAACCAAGTCCAGTTTTTTAGGTCCAATCCAACAAAATGGCTTGCAGGTCTAACAGACTCTGATCATCCTGCGCATTGATCCATGCAGACAGCAAAGACTCTGACCATACAGTGTCTATATCCAGGCTGATCTGAGTCTCGCCTGTTTGTTCATGAATCTGCCAATTCTAGCCAGAGTTCTTGAAGCTTGGATACTTTAGCTACCCATTATGTTGCTGTGAAAACACTGATCAGACTATAATCAAACGCAGATGCGGTGCTTGATGCTCATACCATTTTACTTTAAACCTGTTTGTGTCGTCTGCTGATAAGCTTTACAAAAAAAATTGATGAGGTGTGACATGTTGTCGGGCCTGATCTGCATCCAAACTGTTTGACACTCTTTGATAAGCTTTCCAAACAGTTTAGAAATAGATCAGACCGAACATTATACACTGACTGTAATTAACCTGCTTGACCTGATAAGTGATGCCTGAGGAATTCTTCTTGGAGTATTCTAGTGATTAATGGCGATCCCCTGTGGCATGTGAGTGCAATTAAATTATGGGCTAATTGGAGCAGTTTCAACAAAATAAATGGTCATATGGTTCCCAGTATACTGTTATCTCTTTAATAATTGCATATGAAAAAAAGTCGGAATTATCACTTTAAATCACATAAATCTTGTTTAAAAGCAGATAGCCATCTAGATATATGTGGCAAAAATCAGGGAAGAATGTTTTCAGAAGTAAAATATTGACAAAGCTGTGCCCTCAATGACTGCAAACAGCCCATGATAACTGTTCTGTTTGAGTACAGTGGTTCTCTAGCATGGTATCTGTAACTGAGCAGACGATGAGCTAGCTAGCAACCCTGAAAACAGATTTTATCACATCATGGCATAGATTGTCTGTAGGAAATTAGAGAACCGTAACAGTTGATGTTTTAGATTATGAGAAAAAAATTGAAAAAATAGTCCTGAGGATCAGAGATTGGCTTCATGAGGCTTGTCGAGTGATGACAAATGGTGACCATGAGAGATATTTTCTATCCCATCCTCACCAATGATAGATTCTTTTTCTTGCTCACCACTAAATGTCTCAATTTTATTTTAAAAACATGAATTTTTTTTTTCCTGAAAATGCTGATATGTGACATGGTGACATCATTTTATAATATTATATTATATATGTTTTGGGGAAAATACCATCATTTATCAAACAAATAAAATAGGAGATTTTGTTTTTGCCTAGAAGGATTTATTTTCTCTATGGAAATAAATCCCTTTAGCCAGAACTCCTTTTTCCTGACCCAAACCACAAGTGACCCAAGGCATCGATGAGATGAAACGCATTTCGTTTTATTATTTACAATTTTTAAAGAAGCATAACGCTTCTCTGCACTTTTGATGTCACAAACATTAACAAATGACGTCATTTACACATGGGATGATGTTGCGTAACATTTCTGTCTTCCAACACTGAAACTTGAGGGTTTAGGAACAAAAACAAAAAATTCTAGAAAAGCGCAATAAATTAAGTACCAAAATGTTCGTTACAATCTAAGGAAGAAAATGACTACCCACACTTTATGTTTTCGTTCATGAATAAAAAAAGTTACAGATGTTTGAAATTCAGAGGTGGACTCGAAGAAGAAGATTTCCATTTTTTTAGCAGGGAACAGCTAGCTGATATATTACTACTCATGTTAGAATTAGACATGCCATGATCCTGCTAGTTTTACCAAATCTCATACTGTAGTATTTTCTTGATTTTAGCAAGCAGTTAAAGCAGAATACATGTAATATACAGTTTATTAAATCACTCTATTTAAAATGTGGGATTTATAAACCTTGGGAGGTGAAAAATTGTTTCTTTATCAGAATTTTCACCTCCCTCTGTTTACAAATCCCATATTTTAAATGGAACGATTGATAAACTCTGTATAATGACATTACAGATCGATGTATGGCCAGCGTGCAGCTGTTCGTTTTTTATCTTGACCACAGGCTGGTACAGGTATGTGAGTTAGAATTATCTCACATGGGTAAAAGCAATGGAGATCCCGATCTAATGTGCAAGAATCATATAATCAACAATTCATAACCATGAAAATATTCCTCTTTTTTTTCATTTGTGCAATCCTCTTTGTTGCAGGCATTCAACTACGACACTACTGGTGACTGTCATTGGTACGGGTGCTAACGATCCTTACTTTAGGTATCAGTCCATCCAGGTTGAGATCAGTGAAGCTTCAACAGGACAATCCTTTCTCACTGAAGTCATAGTATGTATATTTTGTTCATGCCAAACAAAAAATAAATAAGGGAGCGCATTGGCTCAGTGGTAGAGTGCTTGACTTGAGACCGAGGGGCTGCGAGTTCGAGCCTCACTGGCACCACTGTGTTGTGTCCTTGAGGAAGAACATTAATCCTAGCTAAGTACTGGTTCAATCCAGGAAGACCCGTCCCTATATGACTGAAAGATTGTTGATGGGATGTAAAGAATCAAATCAAACAAAAGAAAAAATAAAATATGTATGAGCATTTCCAACTATTTGCAATGCATCCATGAGCAGCAAATGCTGAGACGAACCTGCGCAAATGTAGTATTGCATTTTAGGTGCACAAACTGTCCTATCTGGACGTATGGCCTAGTTATGTCAGATATGTCAATATAAGCATTTAAAGGACGTCTTTATACAGTAAGTACCTAAGTCTCATGTGCTGTGCTATATATAGCTTTGTTGCTCTATAAAGCACTCTGTACAACTATATTCCTAAAGGATTTCAGCTCAATTTTTCATTTACATGATGTGTCCATATCAATAATGGAATGGTGCTGCTTTCTTCACTAGAAGTTGATATGGTATTAGCTTTAATCCCGCTAAATTTCTATTCCTCCAAATGAACTTGCTAAACAAATACCTGGGGGGGGGAGGGGCATTTGTCACATTTCTGTGACATGTCTTGTTTTTGTCAGAATATGTCTTGCCTCTTACATCTGCTGCATAAACTGAAATGTACATGCTTTCCTTAACTGTAACACATATCAAACAATTATTTCAGCAGATATTTTATAACCATGCTCATACATGAATTAATCTTTCTTTATCCATGCAAAACTTTTGTTGAGCATTATAATTAGTATTGACAAGCTAACATTTTCAAGAAACATTTTATTTCTCTGAAAGCACACAGTGCAGACCCTAATTTAATGTCACATAATGTGGCATTTTATCTGGGTCTTCACTGTTTGCCAAAAGGTTTATTCCTTACCAAAGGCACTGTGTCAAAGGGTGTTGTGTCTTTGAGCAAGACACTTGATCCTTGCTAGGTACTGGTTCACTATGATATGTCTAAAAATTGTTCTTGCATTGGAATTTGTTATGTGAAGCTGTCTGAAGCTGAAATATCCATGTTCAAATCATGACATTCATGTCTGATTAGTTTGCATGACGTTGCATGGGAAAGCGCTGCAGCCATTGCAAAAAGCATGCAGATGCTTTTGTGATGACGTTATGACGTTCAAAAGTTTGATGCTGACACCATTTTGTTTAAAGAAATCCAGTGTAAGAAAAAGGATGTTTTAATGTTTCAACGACATTTTCAGACCGATTTAGGTTGAAATCCTGTAAAAAATGCAAGAACAGTGATCACACATGTTTATTTCATTGCATTGACAGTTGCCAGGTCCCTCTAACAGCCTCTTGATCAAACAACATCCTCGGGAACCAGCAATTGTTAATGCATGAACAATCATGTGTGATCCCTTTATTGACACAGACTTGAAAAATCAAAACAAGCAAACAAAAATAATGTTTGTCAAAGTAACCGTCTTAGGGTTTCTGGTCTAGAAAAAGTTAATCATGAATATCTTGTAAAGAAACATTCCAATAAGGCTGGGGTAATTATATGTGTTTACATCTACATGTATGTGTTACCATGGCAACAATAATGTCTGCCAAAGTAAGCATCTTGGGGTTTCAGGTCTAGAAAGAGTTAATCATGAATATCTTGTAAAGCAACATTCCAATAAGGCTGGGGTGATTATATGTGTTTAGATCTATGTGGTTACCATGACAACAATAGTGTTTTGCCAAAGTAAGCATCTTGGGGTTTCAGGTCTAGAAAGAGTTAATCATGAATATCTTGTAAAGCAACATTCCAATAAGGCTGGGGTGATTATATGTGTTAAGATCTCTGTGGTTACCATGACAACAATAGTGTTTTGCCAAAGTAAGCATCTTGGGGTTTCAGGTCTAGAAAGAGTTAATCATGAATATCTTGTAAAGCAACATTTCAATAAGGCTGGGGTGATTATATGTGTTTAGATCTATGTGGTTACCATGAAAACAATAATGTTTGCCAAAGTAAGCATCTTGGGGTTTCTGGTCTAGAAAGAGTTAATCATGAATATCTTGTAAAGCAACATTCCAATAAGGCTGGGATGATTATATGTGTTTAAATCTATGTGGTTACCATGACAACAATAATGTTTGCCAAAGTAAGCGTCTTGGGGTTTCTGGTCTAGAAAGAGTTAATCATGAACATCTTGTAAACACACTGGTAAATGTATACGTCGATTTGGTGGTATTTATGCGTTTTGTTGGTACTTCATAGACCGGAAGTGGTACATATTGGTGTTTATACCGTATAGAAAATATGCCATATGCCTAAAGGACTATAGACTTCAATCATTTTTAAGTATTCAGTATGTGCATGGGGATTTATGTAAGCATTTAGGAATAGATTTGAGTAGAGTTATTTTCTCATATGCTGTTTGATATTGAAGGAGAGTTGTTCCTATTGCAATTATCCGGAGAAAATTCAGTGTTAGCAAGCTTAAGTCGCCGTCCAGGCTATGGACTAATTACAGAAATACAGCGTTTGGACTTCTTGAAGTAGGTGCATGTGCTGCTGACGTGCCACATAGTTTTGGATGTAATGAACGATTAATTTATTGTCTGCAAACACGTTTTCAACAGTCTGGCAGTAAAAATGACAAACCCTCACCAGGAAGACCACGGATAACGACGCCACTTGAAGTAAGGGTCATAGTGACGTCAACATGATGTAATTGCTTCATGGCCGCTCAGAAACTTCTTAAAAGTCTTAGACATGCAACAGGTACAAGAATTTCCGGCTATACGGTCAGAAATTGTCTGAGGGGTGCACCACTGATTTTTGAGTTTTGAAATTTGAATTTTGATGTGTGATTTTGATGAGGAAAATTGGTTTATTTTCAGAATGTTTTGTTGAAAATGTTCACATTTATAGGAAATTAAATGAATTTCATGTTGAGTAAGGTTTTTGTCAATATTATGACTGTATAACAAAATTATTGCACACAGTGTCTGTTCTGACTAAACTTTTTCTTCTGAGTATATGTGTTTAGATCTATGTGGTTACCATGGCAACAAAAATGTCCAGTGTGCATGTACTGACAAAAGTAATGTCCTCAGCATAAAGCTGTCAAAATGGTCAAAAACAAAATATCATAAAAACTTATTGGGAACTAATTTTTTACAAACCTGTAGGTAAATATCAATTTACAATGGCATGTATCAGGGCTTTTGTTATGATTGTGTACCACTGGATCCACGACACTTCGTCGAATACGACATTTGGTCGAATAAGACAACTGGTCGAATGTAACGTTTGGTCGAAATGGACAGTTGTTCTAAACTTTTATTTCGTCGAAATGTGTCTAAAATTGGTCTAAAACTGGTCAAAAATATCAAAGATTTATCAAGAAAAAAAAAACGGAAGGGAAACAACTTTATTTTGAATTCAGCAGGCAAGTCTTTGGCCAATTCTTTATTCAGGATTTTTGCTGGAGCTTCCTGTGTTTTGGAGGCGGCTTCTCTTATCCTGGCTATAGACTTCTGCACTTCAAGTTGAGGTATATCAGGTTCATGCATATTGTGGCCTGTTTGCTTCAATATACGATCATCAGACAATGTTATAATGCTGCCCTTACATTTCCTATTGTCACATTTCCAGCAACATTTCCTGGTTTTGGGATCTAAGTTTCTAGCACCACGGCTACTTAGGAAAACATCTGGTTTTTCATCCATCTTTACTACCAATAAACTATCACAGAACTAAAATGATATAACTAACAGTGTTGGAGATCAAAACATTTTATTCATTCACCAAACTTTATCACTAACCAAAGCTTACCTGCAGCCCAATAGAACATTGTTCCGTAGTTTCTACCGTTATAATACCGTCACAATCAAGCAGGCCACCAAAAATAACATAGCAATGTGCACGTAAGGTAAGGTCAACTGTAATTATGCTTTAACATTTTTTTCGACCAAATGTCGTAGGTAAAAAAGGAGTAGACTAAGTGTCGGATTCGACAAACTGTTGTAGTAGACCAATTGTCTTTGTAGACTAATTGTCGTATTCCACGAAGTGTCTTTCGACAAATTGTCGTGCACCTGTATTTACTACAGGTAAGCCCATAACAAAAGAATTCTATAGGTGAGTGATCACTGAATCTGCGCTTAATCGATGAGTAGGTTTTGTGCTCAATCGATGACATGGTAAAAAAATCATTTGCGCTCAATTCATGATAGGCCCTCCATTTTAGTATAAAGAAAGAAAATATACTTTGCTC
This sequence comes from Loripinus fragilis, assembly GCA_964019695.1. Lineage (NCBI taxonomy): Eukaryota > Metazoa > Mollusca > Bivalvia > Lucinida > Lucinidae > Loripinus > Loripinus fragilis. Next base: position 77,537,723 of record OZ026516.1, read on the forward strand.
AGTAAAAACAAAAGTCATTTCATCTCTTGGTGTGAAAACATCACACTTGACTCTTTAAATATACTGATTTTCACTGCTTTCCTTGAAATATACATACTAAGTTTTTACTCAAATTAAAATATCTTCTCTTTATTACAGGCAACAGACCCAGATAATGATGCTTTGACTTATGTACTTGCCTCAGGAGAAAGGAGTAACTTTGAACTTGAAAATTCAAACAGGTAAGACAATGACCTTGATTGAACTCTCTTAAAGCTACTATAGTCTTGAGAAATTGAAACATTTCACCCTATCTATTCTATATTTAAAAGTTTAAGTGTGAGCAAAAAATGCATCTGAAAAATGTTGTCTGCTGAAGTTGTCTTCTGCATATATAAGCTAACATGAGTGACTTATTTAAGAATAGAGACTAACAGTGTGGACCAAAATCAGACTGCTCCTATACAGAAGCAGTCTGATCTGGATCTAAACTGTAAGTCAAAGATGCTCTAAAACATTCCCACTGATGACAAACCAAAAGCCACGGCATGAGATTTCCAACAATTTGACATTTTGACAAGTGTTGACTCGGACGAGCCTCTGCAGCCTCCCTTTAAGCTTAGAAACTCCAAATGGTGTTCAGTCAGTAGCTTAACAGTCATAGAATATTCAAACGACTAGCAAAGGCTCTGATCAGATTGTGCATATTCGCAGGCTTATCTGAGGCTTTGCTGGTCGCACATACCACATTGTTGGAAATCTTTTGCACTGGCTCATTTGTTGTTGATTACAGGGTTAAAAGATTACTTTTTTAGACATGAAATTTAAACATGGAAGCTGGGAATACCAATGTCTTAAGCAACCAAACTTTGAAGTAACTGAATAACTAGATGTCAATCATTATAGAAAACTGGTTTCATAATAATTTACTGGAAATACCAATGTCTTGAGCAACCAACCTTTGGAGTAACTGAATAACTAGATGTCAATCTATAAGGAACACTGGTTTCATAATAATTTACTGGGAATACCAGTGTCTTGAGCAACCAAACTTTGGAGTAACTGAGTAACTAGATGTCAATCTATATGGAACACTGGTTTCATAATAATTTACTGAGAATACCAGTGTCTTGAGCATCCAAACTTTGGAGTAACTGAATAACTAGATGCCAATTATTATGGAAAACTGGTTTCATAATAATTTACTGGGAATACCAATGTCTTGAGCAACCAACTTTGGAGTAACTGAATAACTAGATGTCAATCTATAAGAAACACTGGTTTCATAATAATTTACTGGGAATACCAATGTCTTGAGCAACCATCCTTTGGAGTAACTGAATAACTAGATGTCAATCTATATGGAACACTAGTTTCATAATAATTTACTGAGAATACCAGTGTCTTGAGCAACCAAACTTTGGAGTAACTGAATAACTAGATGCCAATTATTATGGAAAACTGGTTTCATAATAATTTACTGGGAATACCAATGTCTTGAGCAACCAAACTTTGGAGTAACTGAATAACTAGATGTCAATCTATAAGAAACACTGGTTTCATAATAATTTACTGGGAATACCAGTGTCTTGAGCAACCATCCTTTGGAGTAACTGAATAACTAGATGTCAATCTATAAGGAACACTGGTTTCATAATAATTTACTGTGAATACCAGTGTCTTGAGCAACCAAACTTTGGAGTAACTGAATAACTAGAGTCCAATTATTATGGAAAACTGGTTTCATAATAATTTACTGGGAATACCAATGTCTTGAGCAACCAAACTTTGGAGTAACTGAATAACTAGATGTCAATCTATAAGAAACACTGGTTTCATAATAATTTACTGGGAATACCAGTGTCTTGAGCAACCATCCTTTGGAGTAACTGAATAACTAGATGTCAATCTATAAGGAACACTGGTTTCATAATAATTTACTGAGAATACCAGTGTCTTGAGCAACCAAACTTTGGAGTAACTGAATAACTATATGTCAATCTATAAGAAACACTGGTTTCATAATAATTTACTGAGAATACCAGTGTCTTGAGCATCCAAACTTTGGAGTAACTGAATAACTAGATACCAATTATTATGGAAAACTGGTTTCATAATAATTTACTGGGAATACCAATGTCTTGAGCAACCAACTTTGGAGTAACTGAATAACTAGATGTCAATCTATAAGAAACACTGGTTTCATAATAATTTACTGGGAATACCAGTGTCTTGAGCAACCATCCTTTGGAGTAACTGAATAACTAGATGTCAATCTATAAGGAACACTGGTTTCATAATAATTTACTGTGAATACCAGTGTCTTGAGCAACCAAACTTTGGAGTAACTGAATAACTAGATGCCAATTATTATGGAAAACTGGTTTCATAATAATTTACTGGGAATACCAATGTCTTGAGCAACCATAACTTGGAATAACTGATTAACTAGATGTCAATCTATAAGAAACACTGGTTTCATAATAATTTACTGGGAATACCAGTGTCTTGAGCAACCATCCTTTGGAGTAACTGAATAACTAGATGTCAATCTATAAGGAACACTGGTTTTATAATAATTTACTGAGAATACCAGTGTCTTGAGCAACCAAACTTTGGAGTAACTGAATAACTAGATGTCAATCTATAAGAAACACTGGTTTCATAATAATTTACTGAGAATACCAGTGTCTTGAGCATCCAAACTTTGGAGTAACTGAATAACTAGATACCAATTATAATGGAAAACTGGTTTCATAATAATTTACTGGGAATACCAATGTCTTGAGCAACCAAACTTTGGAGTAACTGAATAACTAGATGCCAATTATTATGGAAAACTGGTTTCATAATAATTTACTGGGAATACCAATGTCTTGAGCAACCAAACTTTGGAGTAACTGAATAACTAGATGTCAATCTATAAGAAACACTGGTTTCATAATAATTTACTGGGAATACCAGTGTCTTGAGCAACCATCCTTTGGAGTAACTGAATAACTAGATGTCAATCTATAAGGAACACTGGTTTCATAATAATTTACTGTGAATACCAGTGTCTTGAGCAACCAAACTTTGGAGTAACTGAATAACTAGATGCCAATTATTATGGAAAACTGGTTTCATAATAATTTACTGGGAATACCAATGTCTTGAGCAACCAAACTTTGGAGTAACTGAATAACTAGATGTCAATCTATAAGAAACACTGGTTTCATAATAATTTACTGGGAATACCAGTGTCTTGAGCAACCATCCTTTGGAGTAACTGAATAACTAGATGTCAATCTATAAGGAACACTGGTTTCATAATAATTTACTGAGAATACCAGTGTCTTGAGCAACCAAACTTTGGAGTAACTGAATAACTAGATGTCAATCTATAAGAAACACTGGTTTCATAATAATTTACTGAGAATACCAGTGTCTTGAGCATCCAAACTTTGGAGTAACTGAATAACTAGATACCAATTATTATGGAAAACTGGTTTCATAATAATTTACTGGGAATACCAATGTCTTGAGCAACCAACTTTGGAGTAACTGAATAACTAGATGTCAATCTATAAGAAACACTGGTTTCATAATAATTTACTGGGAATACCAGTGTCTTGAGCAACCATCCTTTGGAATAACTGAATAACTAGATGTCAATCTATAAGGAACACTGGTTTCATAATAATTTACTGTGAATACCAATGTCTTGAGCAACCAAACTTTGGAGTAACTGAATAACTAGATGCCAATTATTATGGAAAACTGGTTTCATAATAATTTACTGGGAATACCAATGTCTTGAGCAACCATAACTTGGAATAACTGATTAACTAGATGTCAATCTATAAGAAACACTGGTTTCATAATAATTTACTGGGAATACCAGTGTCTTGAGCAACCATCCTTTGGAGTAACTGAATAACTAGATGTCAATCTATAAGGAACACTGGTTTCATAATAATTTACTGAGAATACCAGTGTCTTGAGCAACCAAACTTTGGAGTAACTGAATAACTAGATGTCAATCTATAAGAAACACTGGTTTCATAATAATTGACTGAGAATACCAGTGTCTTGAGCATCCAAACTTTGGAGTAACTGAATAACTAGATATCAATTATTATGGAAAACTGGTTTCATAATAATTTACTGGGAATACCAATGTCTTGAGCAACCAAACTTTGGAGTAACTGAATAACTAGATGCCAATTATTATGGAAAACTGGTTTCATAATAATTTACTGGGAATACCAATGTCTTGAGCAACCAAACTTTGGAGTAACTGAATAACTAGATGTCAATCTATAAGAAACACTGGTTTCATAATAATTTACTGGGAATACCAATGTCTTGAGCAACCAAACTTTGGAGTAACTGAGTAACTAGATGTCACTCTATAAGGAACACTGGTTTCATAATAATTTACTGGGAATACCAATGTCTTGAGCAACCAAACTTTGGAGTATCAGAATAAGTAGATGCCAATCTATAAGGAAAACTGGTTTCATAATAATTTACTGGGAATACCAGTGTCTTGAGCAACCAAACTTTGTAGTAACTAGATGTCAATCTATATGGAACACTGGTTTCAGAATAATTTACCTAGGAAAAATTTTTTGTGGTTTTATGCAAATGTATTTTACAGGTTTAATGAGCCAATGGAATGGGACTTAGTACCACATTTTCAAAGAAATAAAATGGTACAAAACGTTTTGTTAGTGCTTTAAGGGTGAAAATATGTACAGTCTAGATAGAAAAAAGAGAATTGTTTTATTGCATGCTTGGGCGTTTTATTTTGCTTGACCATGTTTGGATTACTTGTTCATTTCAGTGGCAGAATTCAGTTGAGTGGACCAAACAATCTGATGCCTCTTGATTATGAATTCGATCGACAGCATATCTTTACAGTGGAAGCCTATGATGTCACTGGACGTGTAAGTGCTAATACTTAATCATAGGTCCTGATCAAATGTTGAGTGTTTACTTCATGGTTTTTTATCCATTAACATATTAGCACGACATGTGATTTTCAACAAAATGTGGCATTTTGACAAGTGTAGACTCAGACGAGCCTGTGCAGCCTCCTTTTAAGCTTTGAAACTCTAAATGATGCCCACTCAAAAGCTTAACAGTCATAAAATATTCAAGCGACTAGCAAGGGCTGAGTTGGAGCCTCACCTGGTTGTGTCCTTGAGCAAAACACATTAATCCTTGCTTAGTACTGGTTCAACTGAGGGAAAAACCCGCCCCAAAGCAACTGAAAAATTGCTGACTGGGACTAAAAGAATCAAATAAAACAAAAGTATACTCCTTTCCTGAGGTGGTTGCTTATAGATTGTCCTCTGCAGGACATTTTGTGTATTAAGTTAACAAGTAATCAACATTTTCAACACTCAACTTATAGATGTCCGCTGCAGGGTATTTTGTCTATTAAGTTAACAAGCAATCAACATTTTCAGCGCTCAACTCATAGATTGTCCTCTGCAGGACATTTCGTCTATTAAGTTAATAAGCAATCAACATTTTCAGCACTCAACTTATAGATTGTCCTCTGCAGGACATTTTGTCTATTAAGTTAACAAGCAATCAACATTTTCAACACTCAACTTTGCATGCTGGGTAGTTTTTTATGCTTTTTTTGTCCTCTGCTGAATGTTAAAAATTAACTCTTTCAGGAAATTCTGTCATGAACACTATTAGAGTGTCAAATGGTTTGTACCCAGTTCAGACCCGACATTTTGTTGGGCCTGATCTGGGTCCAAACGTTTTTGAAAGGTTATCAGCAGATGACTAAAAGTCACCACAACATAGAAAGAGTACTATAAGGTTTATGAGCTAGATATATTTTTTCATATCACATGAAGTCCCATATAAGAGTGATATAACTCTATGCAATAAAATCGATAAACCATTATAGGGATCAGAAATGTTTTTTCATGCATTAACATTTACAGGGCCCCGAGAAAACTGTTTGAACACAAGGCTGATAGGCCAAGTGCTCAAACATCTCCGGAGGGACCCGGCAAGTGTTAATGCAATGAAACAAACATGTGAATTTATTCTTACATATTTTACCTTATTCCAACCAAATTTGCACTGAAAACGCTGTTAAAACATTAAAATATCTCTTTTTTTTACACTGGATTTCTCTAAACAAAATGGCATCGGCTGTAAACTTTCGAACGTCATTACGTCGTCTTAACGTCATAACCGAAATGCAACGTTTTTGCGAACAAAAGCATTGGCGAAATGATCAGTCTGGTATGCACCGCTTTCTATATAACGGCATGTAAATAATTCAGGGCTCATCTTAAGTATACTCCAGTTTAAACCCATGTTCAACCAGCACATGAATCTCATGATTTGAACATGGATATTCGTTCATTTGACAATGGGTTAAAACAGCTATACGAATCTATGCAAGAAAAGTGGTTACAGATTTTGTTAAGATTACATTATGATGTCCATTATAATGTTACGTAAAATTTGACAAAATCTTGATATTTTTACGCCAAAGAATGTGATTTTTAATTAATTTTGATGTTGTGTGATAAATAGAATCTAAAAATTGTGCTCGTGTATTATTGAATTTATTAAACTATTATTATTATAATGATGGGTAATATTATTATAATGATGCGTAAAATATTACAAAATCTTGACATTTTTAAGCCAAAGAATGTGATTTTTAATTTTAATGTCATGTGATAAATAGAATCTGACAATCGTATTCCTGTATTATTGAATTTATTAAACTCCTTGCGAAAAAGAGATAAAATGCTTGGTAAGCCTTGTACTTTGTCTCTTTTCCTCAACTTGTTTTATTAATCAAATAAAGCATGAACACTCATGTAAGATATTTTATTTCTTTCTTAGACTGCTACTATAACAGTTACCGCAGATGTGACTGATGTTAATGACAATAGTCCTGTGTTTGGACAGAGCACATACACATTTGAAGTTATTGAAGGACGAGCTAATGAACCAGTTGTCGGCACTCCCTCAATAAGCGTAAGTTTCTTTACTTACATATATGATTCATGCATTGATGGTTACATAATTATGATTTTGGGAAGGGAGACCACTTTTGTGATTTCCTGTTTGGTTTCCTTCTGATTCAATGTAGAAGTTAGCTTCCTGAATGTTTTAATTATTTTTAAGATAAGTGATAGGCTTCCACTGAATAAAGTCAGTCCTTTTCAAATGGCTGTGAAGCCTGGAGGGCTTTTCAGAAAAGTCAAAATGGCTCATGTTTTCATTTTAATAGTCAATGCAGGCCAAAAATTGAAATTTCAATTCTTGTATATATTTTATATTGTCACACGAATATGTGGTATAATCTAATATATGCATACCAATGTAATGAGTTCTTTTAGTTTAATAGATATTATGTTAAAACCAGGTGAACATTTGTACTGATTCTCATGCATTCAAAATTGGAGACTAAAATTGTGAATATTTATTATCCATTAGTTAAAAGTTTTTATACCAGTTATAATGGGTTTTCCCACAGGTGATCGTTTTTTGCATTGGATCTTTTTTATTAGCTGCTGCCTAAAACATGTCAGTTGTTTGAAAATGATCTAATGGCTACCTGCAAGAGGGCAAAATAAACATTCAGATTTGAAAGCAAAGGTTTTCATCTGCAAAGCATTTTTATTAAGTCTCAAAAAACGAAGTTGGGAGACTTTTTGTTTTTGCTCTGTTTCTTCTTTCTTTTCATTTTTCTTCTTCCTTTTGGGCCTGGAGGCTAGAAAACCTGACTTGGGAGGTTTGCGAACAACACAGGCGCAGACCAGCCTGCGCATCCGCGCAGTCTGATCAGAGCCTTTGTTATTCGCTATTTGGAAAGAATCATATGTAAACTTGCTGCAGGTGAAATTTCAATCTTCTAGCTAGTCTGTGTAGCTGAGGAGACTGGTTTGAAACTCACTTTGACTAAAATCCCCAAGACAGGTTTTCTCGCGTTGAGGCCTATTTCTTCTTCCACTTCGTTTTCTTTCCACCCAATTTTTCCTGATGAATACTAAGTAACCACTGGATGGATTCTTCTGAAATTTGGGGATATTGTAGATGTGGATATGAAGTTGTGTGCAAGAGGTTTTCAAAATTCAAAATATCGGACCCTAAGACAAGCCTACGGGTCAGCCCAACACCAATGAAATTTTGTCCCTATATCTCACTAACCTCTCGAGGGATTGTTCTGAATTGTTTTGAAAATGATAAATATTGAGATATAGTTTTGCAAGAAAGTTTGATTTTTGAAATCTCTGACTCAAGAGCTGACCCTATAACCAATTATAAAAGTCTCAAATATCTCGGCAACCATTCAGATCCCCACACCTAAACTATACTTAACGCCAATAAAAACGCAACTTGTACAATATAACTGTACCCTAAAATTAATGCTCTTTTATCATTCGTATCAAATAAAAAGCATGGATCTATGGTCGTGATATCAAGGGAATATTATTTCGATGCTGATAAAGCAGTCCAAATAAGCGGGGTTGTATTTTTTGATGTAGGGACACAATCTCAACTTCAACCCAATAAAGCAAAATGATCCCTTTAAGCGGGATATCATATGTTATTTAAGCCTGGCTCTTATGGGTCCAAACTTTCTGAAAATTTCAATATTGCTCTATGTTCTATGCACACACAACAGAAAATAATGTGTCTTAAGGTTTTGACCTTTGGCCATGAAAGTTTGAGCATGAAAACTGGGAGTTAACGAAAATGCGACAGTTTTAATAGTAAATATCATGGTAAATGATAAGCATAGGTTATGACCTTACAATTAAAGTATGCCAAAAATAGTGAGTATGATCAGGAAATACCACAATCACAAACCGCAGACAACCCTGTGGCATTGCGAGGAAGAGCCGCTCAACCATCACCAGACACCAGGAGGACAAATTAAGCAAAGCAACCAGCTCTCTCTTTCCCATCAAGATGATTGCAATACTAGAATGGACATAAAGTAACATACAACAAAACATAGAACAATTACAGACTCCCACAATGGGAGTTACAATAAACAAAAAGTCAACAACAACAGAACCACCGTCTTAGAACGGACAGCAGCCTAAGCCACCGAGGGGCTTAAATGCATTTTACTGGTACCAAATCTTGGCCCTAGATTCTGCTGTTGTTGAAGTACAAGAAATGTTCAGCTCGCATGGAGGCCATCTTACTAATGCAATGTATCATCATGGAGAAACACTCAATCAAATTAACACACCATGATGAAACAAAGAAAAGGGCTCATGACTCACAGATAGTCAGAGCTAAAGAAAACCTCAAGTTGAGCCACGGTGGGTCCAGCTACAGATAAGCATACAATTATGAAATGATTCAGTGTAAATGAAGTTTTAGTCATTTGTCAAATTTAGCGAAATTTTTGCCAAAAATGTCAATTAAAAACATTAATTTTAGGCCCTTGTCTTTGTATAGGCAATTGTAATGCAAAGCCTATATAAGCTTTTTTGTGTTATGATCTACACTGTCACATTTCCCCAAAGATATTATATTTCACAACGTCTCACTATAGACCATGATTCACATTTGCCTACTGGTCAAAATAATGGCCAGAACTATGAATGATGCCTTTACAATTGGGTTGTTATGAGAAATGTTATCGTGAGTCTCTGAGGATGCGAATATAACTAAGCTATTATATAGCTTATGTCAAGCTGTTTGAGCTATATTATAAGAGGACAAGTCTAAGCTATTATATAGCTGCTGATAAACTTTTTATGTCAAGCTGTTTAAGCTATATTATAAGAATACAGGTCTAAGCTATTATACAGCTGCTGATAAACTTTTTATGTCAAGCTGTTTGAGCTACATTATAAGAGCACAGGCCTAAGCTATTGAACAGCTGCTGATAAACTTTTTATGACAGGCTGTTTGAGCTATATAATAAGAGGACAGGTCTAAGCTATTGAACAGCTTCTGATAAACTTTTGTTTGAAGCTGTTTGAGCTATAAGAGGACAGGCCTAAGTTATGATACAGCTGCTGATTAGCTTTTTATGTCAAGCTGTTTGAGCTATGTAATAAGAGGACATGTCTAAGCTATCAAACAGCTGCTGATAAGCTTTTTATGTCAAGCTGTTTGATCTATTTTATAAGAGGACAGGTCTAAGCTATTATACAGCTGCTGATAAACTTTTTATGTCAAACTGTTTCAGCTATATTATAAGAGGACAGGTCTAAGCTATTTAGCAGCTGCTGATAAACTTTTTATGTTCAAGCTGTTAGAGCTATATTATAAAAGGACAGGGCTAAGCTACTATACAGTTGCTGATAAGAGGACTGGGCTAAGCTACTATATAACTGCTGATAAGCTCTTTATGTCAAGCAGTTTGAGCTATATTATAAGAGGACAGGGCTAAGCTACTATACAGTTTCTGATGAGAACAGGCTAAGCTACTATACAACTGCTGATAAGCTCTGTATTTTGAGCTATTAGAGCTATATTATAAGAATGGGTTTAAGCTATTATACTGCTGCTGATAAGTTCTTTATGTTTAGTTGTTTAGGCTGTATTACAAGAGGACAAGTCTAAGCTATTATACTGTTGCTGATAAGTTCTTTATGTTTAGTTGTTTAGGCTGTATTACAAGAGGACAGGTCTAAGCTATTATACTGCTGCTGATAAATTCTTTATGAATAGTTGTTTAGGCTGTATTACAAGAGGACAGGTCTAAGCTATTATACAGCTGCTGATAAGTTCTTTATGTCAAGCTGTTTGAGCTATATTTTATAAGAGGGCAGGGCTAAGTTACTATAAGTTACAAGAGGACAGGTCTAAGCTATTATACAGCTGCTGATAAGTTCTTTTTGTCTAGCTGTTTGAGCTATATTATAAGAGGGCAGGGCTAAGCTACTATACAACTGTTGATAAGTTCTTTATGTCAAGATGTTTGAGCTTTGTTAATAGAGGACAGGTCAAAGCTATAATATAGCTGCTGATAGGCTCTTTCTGTCTAGCTATTTGAGCTATTTTATAAGAGGGCAGGGCTAAGCTACTATACAACTGTTGATAAGTTCTTAATGTCAAGCTGTTTGAGCTTTATTTAAAGAGGGCAGGTAAAAGCTATTATATAGCTGCTGATAAGCTCTTCCTGTCTAGCTGTTTGAGCTATATTATAAGAGGGCAGGGCTAAGCTTCTATACAACTGTTTATAAGTTCTTTATGTCAAGCTGTTTGAGCTTTATTAAAATAGGATAGGTCAAAGCTACTATATAGCTGCTGATATGTTCATTATGTCAAGCTGTTTGAGCTATTTTATAAGAGGGCAGGGCTAAGTTACTATAAGCTGCTGATAAGCTTTTTATGTCCAGCTGTTTGAGCTATATTACAAGAGGACAGGCCTAAGCTATTATACAGTTGCTGATAAGCTTTTCGTGTCAAGCTGTTTGAGCTATATTATAAGAGGGCCAGGTCTAATCTACTATACAACTGTTGATAAGTTCTTTATGTCAAGACTTTTGAGCTTTATTAAAAGAGGACAGGTCAAAGCTATAATATAGCTGCTGATAAGTTCTTTATGTAAAGCTGTTTGAGCTATACAAATGTTTTATAAGAGGGCAGGCCTAAGCTACCTACAACTGTTGATATGTTCTTTATGTCAAGCTGTTTGAGATATAGGTCTTAGCTATTAAACAGCTGCTGATGATTCTAAATGTCAAGCTGTTTGAGCTATATCACAAGAGGACAGGTCTAAGCTATTATACAGCTGCTGATAAGTTCTTTATGTTTAGCTGTTTGAGTTATATTACAAGAGGACAGGTCTAAGCTATTATACAGCTGCTGATAAGTTCTTTATGTCAAGCTGTTTGAGCTATATTACAAGAGGACAGGCCTAAGCTATTATACAACTGCTGATAAGTTCTTAAACTTTAAGCACCAATCACTTTTATAGTAGATGACAAAGTTTGTAACATCTTTTCTAATATCCGAAAAAAAAAAGGTATTATATCTGTCAGCAGAGGATTCTCTTCAAATACCTTGCCTTATTTGTAATTTTTTTAAAAAAAGCGGCAATTTTTTTTAAAATTGTCATCTGCTGCAAATTATAGGCGGCGCCTTATAGGTTAACCCATGTTTTATGTACTACATTTCTCCTTTTTATCCTGTAAACCTGCACTGTTTCCCTTGTAAGGTTGCTGCAGGCATTTTACTATCAGAATGGAAAACAGTGTGTATCTTGGTCAGATGGCTTCATTAGAAGTCAGCTGATCTGGATCTATTGTGTTTTAAAGTATAAAACTGGTCTCAGCTTGACAAGTGTAAAAAAAAGAATCTTTGTTTCAAAGTTCCAAATTTACATTTTTATCAGCAATTTCAGTTGAAAATATAAGTTAGGTCTTTGGTTTCTTTTTTCTAGGCTTCTGATGGGGATAGTGACTCATTCACGTTTAGATTTGATCCACCAAACAGTGATGAGTAAGTATCTTAACCTACTAGTGTCCTCTGCTCATCACCTTTGCTTACAGTTTGGACCCGTATCTGTACTGATAAAATGTTGGGCCTGATCTGGATCCAAACTGTTTGACACTGATGGGGTTCCTGAGATATTTTTTTTAAAAAGTTGATTTTTTGAGAAAAAAAAAAAAAAAACAGATTACAAAAAAGCATACAAAATTTCCCAGTCTGCAAAGAGTTAAACATCTCTCTTCACATTTGAGCCGCGACATGAGATTTACAACAATGTGGTATGTGCGACCAGCAAAGCCTCAGATCAGCCTGCGCATACGCACAGTCTGATCAGAGCCTTTGCAAGTCGCTTGAATATTCTATGACTGTTAAGCTACTGACCGAATATCATTTGGAGTTTCTAAGCTTTGAAGGAGGCTGCACAGGCTGTTCTGAGTCTACACATGTCAAAATACCACATTGTTGGAAATCACATGATGCGGCTCATTTTTATGTCAATCATGGCAAATCTCATCTGCTTTATATGTAATCTTCTGATTTACTTTGTCTGCCTGTATTGTAAACACTTTGAGACAAGTTTAGACAGCATCCTAACGAGCAGTCTGATCAGGGTGCATAGGGTTCGCTTATCAAAAGAATAATTTCTCTGGTCATTCTCCTCTCTTCCACTGATTCAAGATGAGTTGGTGTCAGTTACAAGCGAAAGTATGTGCCCCAAGTACTGGTTAACTGCTTAGTCATAAAAATGTGGTCAGGTGAGCTGATTGTCCTGACACGACCATAACTGTTGACTTAGCTGTTGACATGGATGTTAACTATCAACCAAACCAAACCCAAAATGGGTACTTTGGCAAACAGGGAAGACACAGATGAAATGCTGCATAATAAGGCAATTCAGTCATGGTCTGCACTGTTTTCTAAGAGAAAATCCATGTTAAGAGAAAGAAATGTAATATCCATTGATCTGAAGAGTTAAAAGATAAATGGAGCTGCTGCTCTTGTCTAAAGCCATTTTTATCATTTTAGGTTCACTATAAATAGTCAATCTGGACAAATCTCCACTAGAATCCCTTTGGATTACGAGACAAAACAACAGTATACATTTCAAGTGTACGTCTATGACGTAAGAGCTGACCCTAGAATGGGAGAGGCAACAGTTATTGTAAATGTTCTTGATGATGACGACAATTACCCAAGATTTACTGAGACAACATATGAAGGCTCATTCTACGAGACAGCTCCATTTGGAAGATCTGTGGTTCAAGTCACGGTAAGAAGCATATGAGATCCCTTATCCTGCCAATAGTGTTTTAATCAATAAAATATTGGCTGGGTAGTCCATAATGCACCACCCTTTAATTTGCGAATAAGACATGATAATTTATGAGAATCGTCTGTTGGCTATGATTAACCCTTTACTCCACACAAGTGCCTTCTTTGGACCCCTTTGAAATGTAAGATTTTTAAAAATATGAAAAATGGAACATTTGCTCCTGGTATTTTCCAAACTATTGAAATATAAAAAAATACTTTTTGGAAAATATTTGAATCATTTATTGAAAATGATGCAATGTTCTAAATATAGCATATGGGGTAAAGGGTTAAATCCTTTGTGCATCATCTAGCAGATACAATAGATGACATCTTGATGTAGGTGATTGTTGACCTGAAAGAAAAAGAATAATGTACATATTAAAGGTTAAGTATAAATTTAATGGTACAAAATTGAGATTATGTTAATTAGAATCAAACCATACATTTGTTTAGCTCCCATTACGCAGTTATATAATGAAAAAAGTACACATTCAAGGGAGATCCCCTAATGTGGGAAAAGTGATTTTCCATACCATAAGGAACTGCTCTTAAAGGAAAGAATTTGCTCCCAGGGAAAGAATTCGCTCCCTCTGGGAGCAAATTTTTTCCTTTAAGAGAAGTTCCCATTTTGAAAAGGGATGCAATTGAAAAAAATCACTGCTTGTTCTAGTAGTCTCCCTTTGATATGTGTAACATTTTCAGCATTGTGGCTACACCATTGCCAAGGCTCAGACAAGCATATGCATTTAATAAAGTTTTGTCAGTATCTTCACTGGATGTAGATGACCTCTCAATGTATTAGACCTAGCTTCAATCCTATAAAACTTATTTCAGGCTCAATAAAGATCTTGGAAATTTCTCATGCACTTAAATGTAAAAAGTCAGCAATTGTTGGCATTTTAATATTTCATGAGCAGAATAGAGACACCATCTGAGTGAACAAAACAAATGATAAAAGTGATGTGCATAATTTTTGGCTCAAAATTCTTGGAATCACTGTAAATTCAGATATTTCGCAAGAACTTTTTTATAGCTTTAAAAGACATATTTGCCACATTTAAAATTGCAACTAGGGCATGGTTTACCGACAGACAGAGTGATTTTACCATTTTGTTAGTGTTTTATTTACACAAAGCTTTGCGGATGCAAAAATAAATCGCTTGTGAAAATTTCAGAATTATAGTAGAACAAAAATTGCTTCTTTTCACAGGCCACAGATGCTGATGCTGCACCACTTATAACCTACAAGATGGTTAACCCAAATTCTGACTTCAGTATTGACGCCAACGGTATAATTAGGACGGCGAGAACTTTCAACTATGATGACCCACTGGAGGCTAAGCAGTATGTGTTTACTGTGACCACAGAGGAGAGTGAGGGCTTATTTGACCCATTCAGTAGAGCCACTGTCACCATTAATCTTTTGGTAAGTTAGCTGGCTGAGTGAGCGAGTATGAGCAGTAAGTTAAAGGGGACGGCAACCCTGATAATTACTATGTTTTATATGGAAGATCTCAATAAACCATGAATTTTTGATACCAGTTTCATCTAAATCGGTTGAAAAACGTAGAAGTTATGGGTGTTTGAATATTTGCAGATGGACTGTAATGGAAGCGGCCATATTGTAGGCTTAGTGACGTCACACAGCCTAATCAAATATGCGTAATCAAAATAAAAAACAAACCAACGAATTACTTGCAATTATCTTAATAAAATATTTTCCTTCTATATAAAGATACATATCTGCTGAAACACAGATGCTGTGATAGTATTGATAACTTGAAATTAAGCAGCTGAAAAAAATCTGAAAACTAATTAAGTATTCAAAATGGTGGCTAAATGTTGGCCATATTGAATTATTTAAATACCCATAACTTCCCCATTTTTCAACCGATTTTGATGACACTTGTATCAAAACTCAAGGCTCATAGAGCTCTTTCAGATCAAACACACTTATCATTAGGGTTGCTGTCCCCTTTAAGGATGGCTAATTTAATTGGGTCAAAGCCTGAAGTCAAAAGTTTTGGGCAGATTATTTTGAGGCCAGTCACCAAGTTCATTTAACTTCAATCTTAAAACTTGTTATTCTTTTTAATTCTAAGTCCTAGGGACCAGAAGTTTATCTTTGAATTATAAGCAGTTCAATGAAAGGAATTTTGTTTCTTTGTACTGATGCTTTACATGCGAGTCAACAATTTTTCAGTCATGTTGGGATGATTTCCTGTCTTCCTGGGTTGAACTATTACTAAGCAGTGGTCTGTGGATAAAGTGTCTTGCTCAAGGACATAGCAGAGATACTCCGCTGGCGGTGAGTCTTCTAGTACGTGCAATGCTTAGAGCTACAGTCTAACACTCTACCAATCGATCCACTGTGCTCCATGAAGGGAGTTAGATCTCCATTCTAACACTCTACCAACTGAGCCACTGTGCTCCATGAAGGGAGTTAGATCTCCATTCTAACACTCTACCAACTGAGCCACTGTGATCCATGAAGGGAGTTAGATCTCCATTCTAACACTCTACCAACTGAGCCACTGTGATCCATGAAGGGAGTTAGATCTCCATTCTAACACTCTACCATCTGAGCCACTGTGTTCCATGAAGGGAGTTTCTCTCCATTCTAACACTCGACCAACTGAGCCGCTGTGTTCCATGAGGGGAGTTACTCTCCATTCTAACACTCAACCAACTGAGCCGCTGTGCTCCATGAAGGTAGTTAGATCTCCAGTCTAACACTTCACCAACTGAGCCGCTGTGCTCCATGAAGGGAGTTAGATCTCCATTCTAACACTATACCATCTGAGCCACTGTGTTCCATGAAGGGAGTTACTCTCCAGTCTAACACCCTACCAACTGAGCCACTTGATGGGAGTTATTCTCCAGTCTAACACTCTACCATCTGATCCACTGTGCTCCATGAAGGGAGTTAGATCTCCATTCTAACACTATACCATCTGAGCCACTGTGTTCCATGAAGGGAGTTACTCTCCAGTCTAACACCCTACCAACTGAGCCACTTGATGGGAGTTATTCTCCAGTCTAACACTCTACCATCTGATCCACTGTGCTCCATGAAGGGAGTTATTCTCCAGTCTAACACTCTACCATCTGAGCCACTGTGTTTCATGAAGGGAGTTACTCTCCAGTCTAACACCCTATCAACTGAGCCACTTGATGGGAGTTATTCTCCAGTCTAACACTCTACCATCTGATCCACTGTGTTCCATGAAGGGAGTTACTCTCCATTCCAATACTCTACCATCTGAGCCACTGTGATCCATGAAGGGAGTTAGATCTCCATTCTAACACTCTACCAAATGAGCCACTGTGATCCATGAAGGGAGTTAGATCTCCATTCTAACACTCTACCAACTGAGCCACTGTGCTCCATAAAGGGGAGGTAGATCTCTTCAGCAGGGGAAAAAAATATATAAATATTGCACTTGTCCTGCAGGACAAGTGACTTACAATTTTCACTCGTCCTGCAAACACATGCACTTGTCCTCTAAAAATGTATGCAACAAAGAACATAAGGGAGTAACATGTTATATGACCCAACCATCTGAGCCACTGTGCTCCATGAAGGGGGTAAGATCACCAGTCTAACACCCTACCAACTAAACTACTGTGCTCCATGAAGGGATTTAATCTCCATTCTAACACTCTACCAACTGAGCCACTGTGCTCCATGAAGGGAGTTAGATCTCCAGTCTAACACCCAACCAACTGAGCCACTGTGCTCCATGAAGGGAGTTGTTCTCCAGTCTACCACTCGACCAACTGAGCCGCTGTGCTCCACGAAGGGAGTTAGATCTCCAGTCTAACACTCTACAAACTGAGCCACTGTGCTCCATAAAGTGGAGTTAGATCGTCAGTCTAACACCCTACCAACTGAGCCACTGTGCACCATGAAGGGAGTTAGATCTCCAGACAAACACTCTACCAACTGAGCCACTGTGCTCCATGAATTGAGTTTGATCTCCAGTCTAACACCCTACCAACTGAGCCATTGTGCTCCATGAAGTAAGTTAGATAGATCTCCAGTCTAACACCCTACCAACTGAGCCGCTGCGCTCCATGAAAAGATTTATTCTCCAGTCTTACATTTTACCAACTTAGCCACAGTGCTCAATGAAGGAATGTATTCTACATTCTAACACCCTACCAACTGACCCACTGTGCTCCACGAAGGAAGTTATTCTCAAGTCAAACACTCTACCAACCGAGCCACTGTGCTCCATGAAGGGATTTATTCTCCAGTCTAACACTTTACCAACCGAGCCACTGTGCTCCATGAAGGGAGTTATTCTCCAGTCTAACATCCTACCATCTGAGCCACTGTGTTCCATGAAGGGAGTAATTCTCCAGTCTA
This sequence comes from Loripinus fragilis, assembly GCA_964019695.1. Taxonomy (NCBI): domain Eukaryota; kingdom Metazoa; phylum Mollusca; class Bivalvia; order Lucinida; family Lucinidae; genus Loripinus; species Loripinus fragilis. The sequence goes on from OZ026516.1 coordinate 77,555,829, forward strand.
ACACCCTACCATCCGATCCACTCTGCTCCATGAAAGGAGTTACTCTCCAGTTTAACACCCTACTAACTGAGCCACTGTGCTCCATGAAGGGAGTTATTCTCCATTCTAACACCCTACCAACTGAGCCACTATGTTCCATGAAGGGAGTTACTCTCCAGTCTAACACCCTACCATCTGAGCCACTGTGTTCCATGAAGGGAGTTATTCTCCATTCTAACACTCTACCATCCGATCCACTGTGCTCCATGAAGGGAGTTACTCTCCAGTTTAACACCCTACCAACTGAGCCACTGTGCTTCATGAAAGGAGTTACTCTCCATTCTAACACTCTACCAACTGAGCCACTGTGCTCCATGAAGGGAGTTATTCTCCATTCTAACACTCTACCAACTGAGCCACTGTGCTCCATGAAGGGAGTTATTCTCCATTCTAACACTCTACCAACTGAGCCACTGTGCTCCATGAAGGGAGTTATTCTCCATTCTAACACTCTACCAACTGAGCCACTGTGCTCCATGAAGGGAGTTTTTCTCCATTCTAACACTCTACCAACTGAGCCACTGTGCTCCATGAAGGGAGTTATTCTCCAGTCTAACACTATACCAACCGAGCTGCTGTGCTCCATGAAGGGATTTATTCTCCAGTCTAACACTACCATCTGAGCCACTGTGCTCCATAAAGGGAGTTATTCTCCAGTCTAACACCCTACCATCTGAGCCACTGTGTTCCATGAAGGGAGTTAGATCTCCAGTCTTTCACTCTACCATCTGAGCCACTGTGTTCCATGAAGGGAGTTATTCTCCAGTCTAATACTCTACCATCTGAGCCACTGTGCTTCATGAAGGGAGTTATTCTCCAGTCTAACACCCTACCATCTGAGCCACTGTGTTCCATGAAGGGAGTTATTCTCCAGTCTAACACCCTACCAACTGAGCCACTTGAAGGGAGTTATTCTCCAGTCTAACACACTACCAACTGAGCCACTGTGTTCCATGAAGGGAGTCATTCTCCAGTCTAATACCCTACCAACTGAGCCACTGTGTTCCATGGAGGGAGTTAGATCATGTGCCTAAAGTCTTCGCAAACAGTTTAGGTCCTATCAAAAAAGGGTTAATGGGGTAGGCAGATAGTTTGAGTTAAGTGAATTTAAAAGTTTTATCGAGAGTCAGTGATGTTTTCATGTATGATTTATATGTTGCTTTACAGGATGCCAATGATAATGCACCAATTATAACAGCAGCTAATTCAGTCGTAGAAGTCCTAGAAGATTTCCTCATCTATGAGCTGTCATTTAATCGTCCTGCGACACTCACTTTCAGCATTCAAGCAACTGATGCAGATAGTCCGGTAAGCTTTATTTGTATTTTTAACTCAGCTGAGCTCAAAATACATAGGTGAGCTCAAAGTTTCTCAAAGACGTTCAGCCATTGGTCAGTTCAATGCTGTCCTTCTATAAAGCTTTTCAAACAACTTCTTTTCAGAAACCTGGGTTATTTGGAGTCAAATTGTATAAAGGTAACTTCTATTTAATGTTGGATAGTATGGTCATCTGGCCAGCTGAAAGTTTTCAGATTGTAGAATGCAGGATTTTTTAGACTGACATCCCATAGAAAGTCAGCCTCAAAATATAAATTTGGCATATAGGCGCGTTGCTGAAATTCAAATTTTCGAAAAAACTTACCTCATCGTCATAAAGGATGAAACAGGTCTTAAATTCAAGATGAATGACTCTACTTTATTTCTGATTGGGTCGTACGCTCAAAGATTGGTAGCATCATATTAAAAAATGGGGAGATAACTCAATGCTTACAAAAAACGGAAACGTAAAGTGTGGTTTTTAAATTGATTTTGTATTGACAAAAAGACGTTTCTTCTCGCAAACTATTTTATTTTCTAAAAGTAAGTTTACTGTCATTTATATTTGTATGAGTTTTATTGATTTTTATAAATTTAAACATAGTATTTTGGGGGCATAACTCTTACTACCCTATAAAATTTAATATTTTCCTCTATTCTATTCCTTATAATACCGTTATATTTAATCAGAACCCGCAAAACTTCATAATTTCTAAAACAATTGTCTTTTCGCTTTTCAAAAACATGATTTGCTGCATCCTGATATGTCCCACGGCTCAGGAATTTGCGCCTTAAGTTGCCACCCCTGTGTGGAATTTCAGCGTTTTAATGCATTTTTCCAATACACTTGATACGAGCATAGGAGATTCGCTGATTTTCTTTTGGAGAAAACTTACATTAGCGTCCTAAATGATGATACATGGCTCAATTAAAGATAAATATATCTGTACTATCAATTTGTGAGGATTGTACGTTAAAATCGAGTATCGTCATTCATAAAATGGGGAAGTAACTCTGGTACTAGAAATAATGTAAAACCAGCATAGATGAGCGTCGTTAAGTACCTCCTTGAAATATTGCTTCTCTGCTTTTTTTTACTTTTAATCACACAAAAGTATACTTGTTTGAAATGTCTAGTCTTTCTTTCTAAAATAGATAAAATAGAATTTCAGAAACAGCAATATGACGCTCTTATTAGTTATTAATACTATCTAATTTGCATATTCAAGAATATTAATGAAAACGTAAGTAATGAGAAAAATTGTAGAATAAAATAAGGGGTGTCATCTTCAAAATTACCAATATGTCGCTGTTTATCATTCCAGACTAAAAATCGTGGTACCAAATTAAAGTTGAGACATTAGCAAAACGACCAACTGAATAGATATACGAATTATCTAATTTGCATACTCATGAATATTAATGAAAACATACGAAATGAGAGAAAATTGGCCGAAAAATTAAGGGTTATATCTACAAAATTACCACTACACCAGCTGCTAAATATCTTATCCTACAAGATTTGGTACCCGATAAAAGTTGAGACAAAGCCATTTGACTAAATTGATTAAATATACGAATTATCTCATTTAAATATTCATGAATATTAATGTAAACGTAAGAAATAAGAAATAAATTGGTAGAAAAATTAAGGGGGTATACCTACAAACTGTCTATATGTCTGCTGCGTACTAGCCTAGACTACAAAACTTGGTACCAAATAAAAGTTGAGACATTGCCATTTAACTAAAATGATTAAATATGTGAATTATCTAATTTAAATATTCAGGAATATTAATGTAAACATAAGACATAAGACAAATTTGTAGAAAAATAAAGGTGGTATACTTTCAAAATTACCAGTACGCTAGCTGCTAACTATCCTATCTTACAAAAACTGGTACCAAATAAAAGATGAGACATAGCCATTTGATCAAAATGATGAAATATACGAATTATCTAATTTAAATATTCATGAATATTAATGAAAGCATAAGAGATAAGAGAAAATTGGTAGAAAAATTAAGGTGGTATACTATCAAAATTACCTATATATCTACTGTTAACTATCGTAGACTACAAAACTTGGTACCAAATTAAAGCTGAGACATTGTATTTTGACCAAAATGATTAAATATACGAAGAATATAATTTGAATATTCATGAATATTAATGTAAAAAGTATAAATAAGGGAAAATTGGTAGAAAAATGAAGGTGGTATACCTACAAAATGTCCTATATGTCTGCTGTTTATTAGACTAGACTATAAAATTTGGTACCAAATAAAAGTTGAGACTTTGCCATTTAACCAAAATCATTAAATATGCGAATTATCTAATTAGAATATTCATGAATGCTAATGTAAACATAAGAAATAAGACTTAATTGGTAGAAATATTAAGGGGGTATACCTACAAAATTACATGTACTCAAGCTGTTAACTATCCTAGACTATAACAATTGGTACCCAATAACAGTTGAGACTTAATCATTTCACTAAAATAATTAAATATACGAATTATTTAATTAAAATATTCATGAATATTAATGTAAACATAAGAAACAAGACAAAATTGGTAAAAAAATTAAGGTGGTATACCTACAAAATTAACATGACGCTAGCTGATAATTATCCTATCTTACAAAACTTGGTATCAAATAAAAGTTGAGACATAGCCATTTGGTCAAAATGATAAAATATACGAATTTTATAATATAAATATTCATGAATATGAACGAAAGCATAAGAAATAAGATCAAATAGATAGTAAAATTAAGGGGGTATAGGTACAAAATTACCTATATTTCTACTGCCAACTATCGTAGACTGCAAAACTTAGTACCAAATTCAAGTTGAGACATTGATTTTTGACCAAAATAATTAAATTTACAAATTATCTAATTTGAATATATTCATGAATATTAATGAATGCTTAAGAAATAAGAGGAAATTTGTAGAAAAATTAGGTGATTTACGTTCAAAACAACCACTAAGTCAGCCGCTAACTATGATTAACTTCAAAACTAGGTACTAAAAAAAAGTTGAGACATTTTCATTTGATGAAAATGATTAAATATACAAATGATCTAATTTGAATACCCATAAATATTAATTTAAACATAAGAAATAAGACAAAATTGGTAGATTAATTAAGGTGGTATCTCTTCCAAATTACCTCTACACCAGCTGCTTACTATCCTAGACTACAAAACTTGGTACTAAATAATAGTTGAGATACAGGTATGTGACCCTATGATTATAGGTATTAGAAATATCTAATTTTCATATTCACGAATATTAAAGAACACATAAAAAGAATAAGTCAAAAATAGTAGAAAACTAAAGTGGTTTGACCTACAAATAACCTATATTTCAGCTGCCATATATCCTGGACTACCAACCATGGCACCAAATAAAAGTTGAGACCTATGATGAATATACAAATGATCTCATTTGCTTGTCTCGTGAATGTATAAGAAAACATTAAAGAGAAAGAAGAACACAGTATGATAACAATTAGCTCTAGGCTTTAATTTGAGAATAGGATAACTAGCAACTGACATATGCGAAATTTTGTAAGTACACCCCTTTAATTTTTCCAAAATGTTCTCTGGTTTCTTATATTTTGATTAATATTTATGAGTGAGAATGTTAGAAAATTTGTTAAATGGACAATTTGGTAAAAGTGTAGTGATTTGGCATTATTTGGTACCAAGAGTGGTTGCCTAAAATAATTCGCAGCTGAGTTGTAAGTATCTTTGTGGGTACATCTTTTATTTTTTTTTATGATTTCCTAATGTATTCATTAATTTTCATGAATATGCAAATTTGCTCACTAGCATACTTTACCGCTGAATGAAGCTGCTATGGCTTACTTTTGTTTGTTTTTTCGAGTTAGTACTTTAGGATGAGTTTCTGCTGAGATATAAGTAATTTGTAGGGAAATACCCAACTGTTTTGAAGCGCATTGTTTGTTGCCATGGAAACCACGCAATTTCACATAGCTCAAATGGGGTTATTTTGAGGGCAATACTTTTACCTATTGAAGGCGGTCCCACAAAACAATTTGACGCCCATGAGAAGTCGTCCTGAGGACGCAAGGCTTGTCTAATTCGACCATTGGGTACTAAGGAATTTAAATGCTTTTACTTTTGATATATAGATAGTGTAACACATTTTGTGTGTATTGCTAGGAAGAATGGACATTATGAAGACAGTTAAATCAAAGCTACTTGTTGATTCCCAAAACTCATTTCTCGTTTATCACTTTAAAAGCTTGAACCTAGTCCAAAATAGTGCTATGAATGAAACATTCATTACAATAGCTGGACACTAGATACGCAAAAAGTAAGTGAGTATAAACAGGAAAAAACACAATCACTACTGCAGATCAACCCATGGCATCGTGAGGAAGAGGAACAGAACACTAACAGTCACAAGACACCATGAAGACAATTAAAGCAAAGCAACTATCATTCTCTTCCTCGCCAAGGTGTTAACAAAAATAGAAAGAACACAAATAGATGCATAATAAAACAAAGACCAACACAGAACCCCCAAAAATATTCCGAGGTACATTAAACAATGAATCAACAACAATGTAAGATTCTGTCTGACTTAGGCGGCCATCTTGAAAACATGCAAATAAGCTCAATAAGACGCCATTTCTCAGCTTGCCAACATTGGTTTTCGGATTAAGCATACCAAATTACCTTAAAGAAGTGTGTCAGACCCTTTGTCTTCAGAAATAAGTCCATACTTGATACTTTAAAAGTTCGTGATTCTGTTTTCTGCGAGTATAAAGTTATCTCCTCTTTTTTCAATATGGCGCGACCAATTTCTGAGTGTGCGACCCCCAAAAAATTAAGTGTAGACATTTATCTTCAATTGAAGACTAGTTTCATCCTTTAGGACGATGAGGTAAATTCTCTCAAAAGCATTCAGAGACTGCGCCTAATAGTACATGTATATCAAGTGTATTGGTGAAATGCACGAAAACAGAGTATTTTTCACACGGGGGTAGCAACTTTGCAAGCGATTTTCCGAGCCGTCAAGCATGTCAGAATGCTGTTAATCATGTTTTTGAATAGCAAATTTATATTTTTCGCCGAATTGATCAAGTTTTACGCATTTTTACCAAAAATAACGGTATTATCAGAAACGATATCGAGGGAAATGTTCTATTTTATAGGGTAGTAAGAGTTATCCCTCTTTAGCTATATCTGCAAATGAAGAAAATGAGCCAAATTTGATTTTAAAATAAATAAAAGTTAAATTGATTTTAGGAAATAAAATAATTTACGAAAAAATAATGTTTTAACACTGCAAAAAATCGATTCGAAATTCGTACTTCACAATTCCCTTTTTTGCAAGGATAGAGTTATCTCCCCTTTTTTAGATATGACGCTACCAATTTTCGAACGTACGACCCAATCAAAATTAAAGTAGAGGCATTTAGTTTTGATTTGAGATCGGTTTCATCCTTTATGACGATGAGGTAAGTTTTCTCAAAAAGTAAGCCTCATATGAAATTCAGCAACGCGCCTAATACATCATGTTAGCCTTTCTGATCTGATTTTATTTCAGATCATCTAAAAGACAATTGAAGGCATACTAAAAATTCTAAGATTTGATCATCAAAAGTTCAGGATTATGGATTTTTAGCTTACCTGAGCTGGTGAGCTATTGTGATCATTGGATGTCCGTTGTCTGTCGTCAACAATTGCTTCAAAGGACATCTCCTAAACTACTTGATGGATTTTGACCAAACTTGGTAGGAATGATCCTTATATTACCCTCTAATGGTTCCGGTCCAATTACCTAACAAGGTCACACAGGGTGAAAATGGATTTTCAAGATGAAAACTTTAAAAATCTTCTCTGAAACCACAAGGCCTTGAGCTTTGATATTTGGTATGTATCATCACCTAGTGGACCTCTACCAAGTTAGTTCCAATGATCCCCCTGGGACCAAAAATGGCCCTGCCCTGGGGAGTCACATGTTTAACATAGGCTTATATAGGGAAAACATGAAAAATCTTCTTGTCTGAAACCTTAAGGCCTAGAGCCTTGATATTTGGTATGTAGCATCACCTAGTGGACCTCTACCAAGTTTGTTCAAATAATGCCCCTGGGGAAAAAATGGCCCCGCCCCAGGGGTCACATGTTTTACATAGGTTTATATAGGGAGGTACATGGAAAAAACATAAGGCCTAGGATCATGATATTTGGTATGTAGCATCACCTTGTGGACCTCTACCAAGTTTGTTCAAATTATGCCCCTTGGGCAAAAATGGCCCTGCCCCGGGGGTCACATATTTTACATTGGCAGATAAAGGGTAAACATGGAAAAAATATTCTTCTATGAAACCATAAGGCCTAGAGCCTAGATATTTGGTATGTAGCATCACCTAGTGGACCTCTACCAAGTTTGTTCAAATTATGCCCCTGGGGCAAAAAATGGCCCCGCCCCAGGGTCACATGTTTTAAATAGGCTTATGTAGGGAAGTACATCGAAAAAACATATGGCCTGGGATCATGATATTTGGTATGTAGCATCACCTTGTGGACCTCTACCAAGTTTGTTCAAATTATGCCCCTGGGGCAAAAATGGCCCTGCCCCGGGGGTCACATATTTTACATTGGCAGTTAAAGGGTAAACATGGAAAAAATATTCTTCTATGAAACCATAAGGCCTAGAGCCTAGATATTTGGTATGTAGCATCACCTAGTGGAAACTACCAAGTTTGTTCAAATTTTGCCCCTGTGGCCAAAAGTGGCCCTGACCCGGGGTCATATTGTTAACATAAGAGAGAGCTGGTTGCTTTGCATGGTTTGTCTCCCTGGTGTCTCGTGGTGGTTGGGCTGCTCTTCCTCGCGGTGCCGTGGGGTTGTCTGCGGTTTGTGATTGTGGCATTTCCTGATCATACTCACTATTTATAAAGGGAGAAACATGAAAAATCTTCTTGTCTGAAACCACAAGGCCTAGAGCTTTGATATTTAGTATGAAGCATCACCTAGTGAACTCCTACCAAGTTTGTTAAAATTACATCCCTCGCAGGGGTCATATTTTTTACATAGGCTTATATAGGGTAAACATGAAAAAATCTTCTTCTCAGAAATCATATGGCCTAGAGCCTTGATATTAGTATGTAGCAACACCTTATGGACTTCTACCAAGTTTGTTCAAATTATGCCCCTGGGGCCAAAAATGGCCTCTCCCCAGGGTCATATGTTTTACACAGGCCTATATAGGGACAAACATGAAAAAATCTTGTCTGAAATCATATAGCATAGAGCCTTGATATTTCGTATATAGCATCACCTTGTGGACCTCTACCAAGTTTATTCAAATTATGCCCCTGGGACCAAAAATGGCCCTGACCTGGGGTCACTATATAGGGAGAAACATGAAAAAATCTTCTTGTCTGAAACCACAAGGCCTAGAGCTTTGATATTTAGTATAAAGCATCACCTAGTGAACTCCTACCAAGTTTGTTAAAATTATATCCCTCGCAGGGGTCATATTTTTACATAGCCTTATATAGGGTAACAATGAAAAAATCTTCTTGTCTGAAATCATATGGCCTAGAGCCTTGATATTTAGTATGTAGCAACACCTTATGGACTTCTACCAAGTTTGTTCAAATTATGCCCCTGGGGCCAAAAATGGCCTCTCCCCAGGGTCATATGTTTTACACAGGCCTATATAGGGACAAACGTGAAAAAATCTTGTCTGAAATCATATAGCATAGAGCCTTGATATTTCGTATATAGCATCACCTTGTGGACCTCTACCAAGTTTATTCAAATTATGCCCCAGGGGCCAAAAATTGCCCCGCGCCAGGTGTCGCCAGGGACATGGTCAGCTTTCAACAGAAACCTATATGTAAGCTTTAAACAAAACTCAGGTGAGCGCTTTAGGGCCACTTGTTTAACTTTTACCTATGCTTTACAGCCATTGCCTTTGGTACTATATTAAGGCCTGGATGGAGTATTTTGGTTAGCTATTTTGGCCATATTTCATATTGAATAGCCATTCCCCCCTCTCCCCCCCCCACACACACACTCCCCCCCACCCCCCCATAAAAAATTAAATTATCAATTAGGGATTTTTTGTCTAACATTTAACAATTTTCTGACTAATATATAATGTCAGAAGATAACAAAAATGTAATTTCTGAACACATTTTAATTTAACAAGTAGCAAGAAAAATGGTGATAAAAGGTGTTGTAAAGTACACATAAAATTCAGAGTGCAGAGGTGGAGCGCTGGACTCAAGATTGACAGGTTTGAGCCTCACAAGAGGCACGAGTTGTGTCCTTGAGCAAGGCACTTTATCCTCTGCTTAGTACTGGTTCATCCCAGAAATATCTTGACATATTGAAAAATTGTTGACTGGGAAGGGAAGTAAAGAATAAATACAATTCTAACACACCTCGCCTATAGAGTCAATGCTAAAGAAGTGTGATATATCAAACAATAATTCACAGTTCTGAAAGTGTGAGGAAAGTCTGTGCTTGCTGACGTCATTTGCTGTTGGAAAATACCATCATTCATGGCGTTAGACAGTGTACCGTCATTTTTACGCTTGAAAGACGTTACAAATACATGTACACGTAAACAAATGCATAGTCTAAGTATTGGCGGGAGTTCTTCAGCTCAATAGCGGAAAGTTGGAAAAAGCTGAAGACTTCAAATGTGTTTTCATTGTTTATTGTGTGTTAGAATCGAAATAGATCAGCTCTAGTGCGTGAATTGTTGAGTAATAATTCACTGTCAGTTGTACAAAGATAAATCACTCGCGTATGTGCTTGTGATTTGATCCTCTTTACAACTGACCTCCAAAGAGTGAATAATTACACAACAATTCACGGCTAGAACTGATCTATTCTTTAAACAAAACCTATTGGTATTTTCAAATAGACCATATTTTGTTCTATCAAAATGTTTCTTTTTACAGGGGTCAATGAACACCCTTTTGACTTACAGAATAGTGCAGGTCACCCCATTCACCGCACAGAGTTTGTTTCTTATTGACTCCGCTACTGGAGTGATTACTTTGGCAAGAAGTTTGAAGAATACAGTGGATTCAACATACAACGTAAGTGTTTTTCATACTTATGCACCTCTTTCAGTTAACAACTAAGGTAGTTCTACTCTTTATTACTATTGTTTCAGAGGGAATTCTCACTTGAACCTTATCAATAGAAACTCTGTGTTTCACGTGAGCAATCAGATAATGATTAAAAAATCATACCTCTGGTTTCTTCTTAAAGCGCCAAGAAAAAAATGCATCTGAAAATGTCGTCTGCTGCATTCGTCTGCTGCAAATAATTGCCTAAAATCACTGACGAATTAAGTATAGAAGCAAACAGCGTGGACCGAGAACAGACTGCTCTTAAAGGAGCAGTCTGTTCTGGGTCCACACTGTTTGCCACACAGGCTTCTTAAACATTTCAGCAGACGAGAAAAGCAGACATCTTTTGTTGCGATTGGCGCATTAAGGGTTAAAAATACTATGAGAAAGATGAATAATATATTAAGACTGGTTTTGCATAATATGGGTTACAACATGAGAAAGCTGAACGTTGTTACATGCAGAAACTACACACCGACCAGTGTGCAGATACATGCAGCCTTGTGATTGCCTTAGTAGTCTGGAAAGTGTAGTAGTCAGTCATCAGTACTTACAGTAAAACCTGTGTAAAACAGACACTCTCAAAAACACCAAAAATGGTTTTCAAGACCCATTATTGCTTAATGCAGGTCAAAAGTATTGCAGAATCTGCAATACTTTCCACTTTCATTATGCTACCATTTTGTTATTAAAGACCTGTATTCCTGTCCAATAGAGATCATTAAAATATTAATTGATAAGGGACATTTTCTTTATCTCACAGGATTAAAGGGTCCTCAAGAGGGGACTTACTTGTATACAAAGCAATTTCTTTCACTAACTTTTTGCCCCCTGATAGGTTGTCATAATCATCTAATAAAGAATAGCCTTTTATATGCCTGGAAAAGTCCTCAGGTAGTGGCACCACTTTTATTGTCTCAGAATTTACCCCTTTAAGATCTAGGTTTTGTCTATTTTTGTGTGGCTGTTTTACACAGGTTTTACTGTTTGCAATATTGTAGTTTTCTAGTAAGTCTCTTGCTTAGCAGGCTACATGTAATAAATTAAGGGTACTTTTTTGAGGCTTTCTTGTTTAAACCGCTCGGTGGGCTATGCCCACCTCGTGTTTTAAACAGAAAGCCAAAAATCCTTTATTTAGCTTTTAGTATGGCGCAGGCGCAAATAAACACGTGTTACTGATGTCTGATGAAGTTTACATTTGCTCCTCCCTGCAGTGGCTCAGTGGTAGAGTGCTTGACTCAAGACCGAAGGGCCGCTGGTTCAAGCTTCACCGGCATCACTGCGTTATGGTCCTCGAGCAAGACACATTTATCCTAGCTGAGTACTGGTTCAACTCAGGAAGACCCATCCTTATATAACTGAAAGATTGATGATGGGACGTAAAGAATCAAATCAAATAAACAAAATCCTCCCTGCAGCCGGCCTATGCTGTCAATTATATTACATTTACCTACGGGTTAATTTGTCGCTATTTAGGAAGTTCCCACCTACATTGCTGTTTAACTAAAATTGGAAGTTAGAGTACCATTTTAAGCTCCTCCTTCGTCGTTATTCTAGGGTGTCTGATATAAACAACAGCAAAGATCAAAGAAAAAAGCATCTGCCATACTACAATGAGTCTTAGATTTGGACTAATCAAACCTTAGAAGAAAGTTTTTCGGGTGATATAGTCCATAATATGTGATGTACAGCAGCAACATACAAAGGCATCAAAGCAAGTGTGTTGATGTCCAGTTACTTATATAGAGGGATAACCTTGGCCTTTTAAGCCATTTCTTAATCCTTTACTCCATAATAATGCCTTTTGAAGCCTTTGAAATATACTTGTATTATGTATTTTAAAATATATTGGAAAATGGAGCATTTGCTCTTTTGGAGCAAATACTCTGTTTTTCATAATATTTTCAAAAGTAATTTCAAAACTTTTATTTTTCTTGAATTTTTTCAATGATATCGTGATCATGGAATAAAGGGTTAATTCTTTTATAATATTTCTAGTTTATCAAATGGTCTATTTAATAAGTGGATAGGGAGGTGGAAAATCAAATAAAGAAACAAGTGCACAAACATAGGTTTCTTAATTGGATTTTCCACCTCCAAAGGCATATAATCTAATATTTTAAATAGAGCCATTCAATAAACTGTATATTGTGTGCATTCTGATGTAACTGATTGCAAAAATTTAAGATAAAGTACTACCGTATGTGATGTAGCGAATCTAGTGGATGGTGACACATCTAACTTTAACTGGAATAGTAATACATCAGTTGTTCCCTGCTGAACATATGAAATTTTATTTGTTTGATAAATCCTGATATTTTCTGTCAGGCATGTAATAAAAGTGTTTATTATATAATCTATAAATAAACATCTCCTGATTGGCTCAGATGCATATCCACTTGAGTCACTATAACTACATGTAGCATGGGCTGTGGGTTTTTCCCATTCAATATTAGTAACCAAAAGTAGACTTCATAGAAACATTCCTTAAAAGGTGTGCTTTCAACATGAAACTTGCATGATTTGCTGTTAATACAATTCAGTGAGTGACATCAGCACGAAATTTACAAGATTTAGTGTTTCATTATATACATGTTATTCAGACTTTGCTGTTGAATATAGTAATCAGCAGAACCCTTAAATGCACGAATGAATTCTTCCTTCTGGATTGATGCATTAAACTTGGAATGGTCCATTGTAAAATTCAAGGGGTCACAGGTTATAATTTCTAAATAAAATTGCAGTTATTTTTCTCTGAAGATCATTTTTGTCTTAGCAAACAGTGTAGACCCTGATGAAATACCACATTATGCAGCGTTGTCTCTGTCTGCAGTTGTAATTACAAATAAAATATGCATTAACTGAATGAAATCAACATGTAAAAAAAGAAATTCAAGACTGTCCAAGACATAGTCCATGGCCAAGATTTAGTTGTTGTTGTTGTTGCTTTTTTGTTTAGAGAAATTATATAATAAAAAACGTGTTGACTATTGAGGCTTTGTACATAATGTGATGTCAACCTGAGAATACCAATATTGACCTTGGCTCCGCCTCGGTCAATATTGGTACTCTCAGGTAGACATCATATCATGTCCAATGCCCCAATAGTCAATAATAGTATAATAATAAATTGTGTTTGCAGATCCTTGTGGAGGTGAAGGATAATGGTGATCCAGCAAATACAGATACTATCACTGTAAGCGTGAATGTGATAAGAAATAATGCACCTGTTCTTTCACCACCACCTGTTCTTCCTGTACCTATTGATAGTAACACACAGACAGGAACTGTTGTTCATTCCTTCGAAGCCATTGATAATGACATAGTAAGTATAATACATGGCTATGGAAAATATCAGTAAAAGTGGGACTTATTTCTTATCTATTATTTAAACATTAGCTTTGGATTCTGAGAAGAACCATCTCATTGATACAACATGAATATGGCAGGGAATAGGCATGTGAATGGGTCCTTACATGGTGAATATCCCAGGTATGCATGCTCGACATTTACCAACATAGCACTTAAAGTGTGGACTTACCCTCTTGTTTCTAACTATTACTGCCACTTCTGTTACTGATACCTTTCCCCAATTTCTTCTATTATACATTAGAAATGTTTTCTCGTTATATTAGCAAATTTACTGTTAGTATAGTTTATCACATGACGTTACCTCTGGGAGTGATATAATGCCATGCAATAAAATAGATAAACCACTAGTGGTTTACAGATTAGTGCGTAACCTAATGACGTCTATTATAATGTTGCTTAAAAGATGGCAAAAAATTAATCTTGACATATTCATGCCAAAAATGAGATTTTAAGTAAATTTTATGTCATGTGATAAATAGAATCTAAAACTCCTGCTCCAGGATTATTGAATGTATGAAACTTGTTGCATTAAAAGAGCCTCGCATTTGATCTCTTTTTTCCAACTCTTTAATAAATTCAATTAAACATTATATTCATGTACACATGCTTTAAAAGGAGGCTAACATTGGTCATTTGTTTTATCGGCAAAATAACAAAAGTTAATTTCAAGTATGGAACCAGAGACGAAAAACATGATGAGGTAACATGAAAAACAAACTGTAAAGTCAAACACATTCCTGCAATTTTTCTGGATAAGAGACCAAAAAAATTTTTTAAATCAGAATAATGTGAGAAAATGGTATATCATAAACATATTATAATAATAGTAACTTGATCTGGCATATAAATGTGTGATGTGTACATGAATATTATGTAGTTTGGAACATCCCATTTTAAGGGCGAGCTGGATAAATGTGTCGTATTTGCGTAATTATTATAGATTTTACGGCTAAATGAGCATTTTGTTAGTGGATGAAGTATGACTGTATAGGTAAGGGCATGAATCATATGAATCAATACCGATATTTTTACACAGAGGGTTGAGAGTTTGAATCCCACAGCTGCATTTTGTTTTGTTTGCTTTTTTTTTGTTACTTATGATCTGCTTATTTGTATTTTCTTGAATTCATGTGTGTCTTTCTTCGCATCTCACCATAAATTTATTGAAAATTAAATGTTTTAAGACTTATGCTCTCAACAAATAGGGAGAAATAAGGGTCTGTGGTGTTCACAATTACGAAGGTATGTTTTATCTTTGGCACATTAGTAATTGGTCATTTGAGTTGGATATTCATATACACCCCAAGCATAGCTTGAATGGATTATCATAAATGAAGCTATATTGAGTTGGTTTGTTCATTATATGGGTTATCGATAGCTGAACACTCCCTATTTTGCAATGGGCCTGAATCAGAAAAGATGGAATAACTCACATAGGAATGTATTAGAATGATTTCTAAATTAAAACATAAGAACGGTTAGCATACCACAAGCATGTGACAGATGTCGATCAAGAATTCTGGAGAAGAGACATCGCTGTAGATAGAGAGATTTACCAAGTCATTATCCTAGTGGACTCAAGCAGACGTTGAGTGATTCATGGCACTCATGTACAGCCTTTGAAAGTGACAAATATATAGCCACTCATTGTTCCTGTGATCTGGGTTTCTAGCTGGGTTTTAGCAATATGAAAATTTGAAAATATGATGGCAATACTGTAATGCATTCATTTCATCACTGCAATTGGATAATTCTGAAAAAAATGAATGTTACATAAAAATGTATAAAATGCAAAGATGAAAAATCAGATATTTGTATAATTTAAAAATCATAAAAAAAAAACTTCATCACTGTGAAACAAAACTTAATTAGAAATATTAACTTTGAAGTACTTTCAGAAGGTGCTCTGTCTTATTCTGAGATGCAGGACCTTAACCACTCGACTACGGAGTTGTCTTATTAATTTTCTTATATACTGTCTCTTACATACATCAAAATATGTTTTCCAAACAAAAAATTATTTTATTTGAATTTCCAAGTTATTCATGCAGGAATTATTTTTTTATTTTTTATATTTCTGTCAAATACATCATTTTCTGCTATCTTGGGAAAAGCTCAATTTGAAATAACAAAATTGGCACATATTTTGAATGCTGACAACCCTTTATATCGACTTTTCCGTTTGACAGAATATCCATGTTTACATCACATATTAAACTGCAGAACATCAAGTGGATGAGGTCATATGATTTGGTAAGCAGCTTATCAGTATCCTGCCCAGTATCACAATGGAAAGGCGGCAATTGAAAAGTTAATACTATCAACAAACGTAAATAAAAATCGTTTGAACAGAGTTTTTATGGCCATTTGTAGCCAATCTACAAATGCCATTCCAACACACTGTTTCTATCGATTTTTGATCCAAGTTCGTCAATTGCCGCCTATTCAGTGTGAGTATGGGTATGATAGGCTAATTGACTGTTATGATTTGACTAACAACTGTTGAAAGTCACATAAACCCTTAAAGCGCCAAGAAAAAAAATGCATCTGAAAATGTCATCTGCTGAAGTCGTCTGCTACAAATAATTGCCTAGCATTGCTGACAAATTAAGTATAGAAGCAAATAGCTTGAACCCAGAACAGACTGCTCCTATAGGAGCAGTCTGTTCTGTGGCCACACTGTTTGCCATAGAGGCTTCTTAAACATTGCAGCAGACGAGAAAAGCAGATGACTGTTGTTGCGATTGGCGCTTTAAGGGTTAAACCTAAAACAAATAAAACATAAAATAGATAGTTGTGTCTTGATAAACATTGCTCAAAGACCATAATGAACAAAAATCTAGTTTGAATTAAAAAAAACATATTAAGAATTTCTATTGTTTTTCAGGGCAGATTTGGAGAGTTAACAGAGCGGCTTGAGGGTGACAGTAAATCTTTACAGAAATTCAGATTGCGGCGTAATGGTGACAACATTGAAGTTGTATTAGATGTTTCGTTGGCAAATGAGGATGATCTAGAATATTATGTAAGTGTAACCTAAAATATCTTGTTCTATATTTGATCCAACAGTTTCACTTGCATTTTATACAAAATAAAATGAACAAACAGGTGCCAGACTAAACATCAAAAGACAAAACATCTAAACAATAATACATCGAAATGAAGAAAGATCGAAGCGTCAACACAACAAATACGACAAAATATAGAATTGACTTTTAATTGAAAAAAATATCAAAAAAAAAATCGAAAAAATAGCAAAATAATATCGAAAAAATATCGAAAAAATATCGAAAATAATATTTGATTTTTAAGCACAGAAATCATAGTCAATATGGTTCGATTAATGTTCATAACAAGGATTATGAAATTCGTCCATTGTTAATCCATACGTTTTACTTTCCGGTCCGAATAGAATATTGTCAATACAAAATATTATACGCTATTGCCTATAGGCTTCTGAACCATTGTGTGTCGCTATTAGAAGGTCTCGACATGTACCACTTTCAAACTTCCAATTTGTTTTAGAATCGGTTTTTCAATCCACAATGTACATGTAACCCTCAAATGCAAGTTTTTGTTTTCCTTTTTGTGATTCAATAAGCTCCATTCCTTTTCTCAGCTCTCATAAGAATAATGCATAAACAAATGTGATGAAAACTCACCTTGGTTCACTCTACCAATAAACCCCAAAGCCGTATCCAGGCTGAAATTACTAATCAGCGGATGACCGACCAAGGCAGCAATGGCGACTAATTTTGTTAACGGTAAATTTGATTATTTGTGGCACCTGTAAAGAGGAATATTAGATGTTTTGTCGCGATTTTTATGCGACATTTTCGATATTTTGTCTTTCTTTCTTTTGTCTTATTTGATGTGTTGACGTTTCCCGATTATGTCGCATTTGATCTTTCGTCATTTCGGTGCATTGACGTTTTGATATTTTGTGTTTCGATGTTTAGTCATGGACCCGGAACAAACCTCATTTCTAGTTGATCATATGGCCAATTCTAAAATTGTTGCCTTCTTATTGCAGGATACCAGTTATTAGCTGGTTATTAGCATAGCATGTTTTTAGTGTGAATCCCTTTTAACTGGCTTTTAGAAGACAGCTGATCTGGATTTACACTGTTTTCAAAATGCATGTTTGGTATAATAAGGTTTAAGTACCCACATTTGAGCCACTACATGTGATTTCCATCAATGTGGCATTTTGACAAGTGTAGACTCAGACGAGCCTATGCAGCCTCCTTGGAAGCTTAGAAACTCCAAATGTTGTTTGGACAGTAGCTTAACAGTCATAGAATATTCAAGGGACAAGCAAAGGCTCTGATCAGACTGTGCATATGCGCAGGCTGATCTGAGGCTTTGCTGGTCGCACATACCACATTGTTGGAAATCTCATGTCGCTGCTCATTTATCTTTTGTATATAATAATTTTTCTGTTATATTTGTTTACATGTCAATGTTTTTTAACTTTTATCCTACTAATACATTTGTCATCTGCTTGTACGTCTCCTGCATATATTCAGATGCACTTCAGACTAATTTCATTACAGAAGCAAACACTATGAGCTCTGATCATCTGGGTCCATGTTGGTTGCAATAAAGGCCTCAAAAGTACATAAGTAGAAGAGCGAACAGATAAAATGAATATTGGGAAAAGGTTTAACCCAACAGAACTTTTTTTATGGACCCAAGGTTATAAGACTTTTTTTCAATCTCAACTCAAAATCCCACTGATAAATGTTAAAATGCCAGCAATTGTTGGTATTTTAACATCATAAGGATAAATACAATATGTTTTAATCAGGAAAAAATGGCTAATTTTCAGCATTTTACTATCCATAATCAGCATTTAAGATTTCATGCCAAGTTGTATGTCCTGTAATGCAAGCCCCCAGATAAAAGTGCATAACTGAAATGTTTTTCTTATTTCTCAACCAAGACATATGTTGTGGGTACTCAAAAGAACTGTCTCAATGAGACGGTTCTTTTGAGCACCCAAACTTATAATTAAACTGATGGATCAGAGAATAATCACAATTTTACACTGAGCTAATCACAATTTTACACTGGGAGCTCAGTGGCTTAGTGGTTGAGTGCTTGACTCGAGACCGAGGGGCCGCGGGTTCGAGCCTCACCGGCGTCACTGCGTTTTGGTCATTTAGCATGACACATTTATCCTAGCTTAGTACTGGTCCAACCCAGGAAGACCCACCCTGTTTAACTGAAAGACTGTTGATGGGACGTAAAGAATCAAATCAAACAAACAAACAAAAACAGTTTTTACACTGAAATGTTTTGCTTAACTAGCCCTATGGGTAATGTTTTATTGTTGATTTCAGCTAAGAATCAAGGTAACAGATGGTTCTATGTATCCCCGTTCATCAACCTATGAATTCCGCTTTGATGTAAACAGAAACCTTAATGATCCTGAATGGATAAACCCAGCTACCACATTCCCAGTCAGTGAAAACCGTGTGCTGGACAATACGCCTCTTATCAACCTGAGTATAAGAGATTTGGATATAAGGGTGAGTACTTGTGTTTCACTTTATTAAAAAAAAAACAGAAGTCATACTTTTGCATGAATAATGAAGAACATTAGAAATTTTTATTATCTCTGTGAAGCCCTTGATTGCCCATTATTTGGCAAGCTGGACATGAAAAATTATCATCCATTAGCTATTTCTGCTTATTACATGACTGGTGTCTGGGAGTGATATACAGTAAAAACCTGTGTAAAACGACCACTCAAAAATAGATAAAAGTAACATCTTAATGACAAATGGCAGCTTAATGAAGGTTGAAAGTATTGCAGAATGCTCCCCTTGGGGCATTCTGCAATACTTTTGACCTGCAATAAGCGATAATTGGTCTTGAAAACCAATTTCTTGGTCTTTTTGAGGGTGGCCGTTTTATAAAGGTTTAACTGTAATGCCATATTAGATATTGATACATCATGTCGAGGAGATTTAACTTGCCAAAGAGACCACCTATATATATACCAGAAAACTGTAAACAGGTAAATTTTACAAAAGTGAATAGTGAAGACCCAGATGAAATACAGCAAAATTTGGCATTGCTACAATATGTGACCTCAAGCTAAAGGTTTCAGGTCAATAATAGTATATTTAGTTGAATCTCTAATTTTATCTGCACCAAATTTTATACATCCAAGTATTAGCTTTTCAAAAAAACTTGCCATCTTTTAGCCCTAACTAAACTGGTTGTAGGTATTGTAGTCATTTTAAAGCAATATTTAAATAGCTGTTTCAAACGAAAGTGATTAGCTGTTCAATGACACAAAATGACCGCTCGCTGAGATGGCTATGAGTAGGGTGTGTCATTTTAGTGTTGTGTCACCTAGATGTAAAATTCATGGAAAGGACTATCTCATGCTACACCACTTAGCCGGTGCTACATTACAGGTTGCAAACTTATTCAACTATAATTGCCACCCACTTGAGGATGGCAAAAAGTTTGTGTGGTTGAATTATGATCTTATTGTACTCTTACAGTAGGTAAATTAGTTTAATTGGAAATTTCATCAGTTTGCATAGCACACGCTCATGAAATTTTAAATTTCATGAGTGAACCGATTAGATATAGTGAGTTATAAAAGTGTTTACTCTTTCCATATAATAATTAAACCAGTCATTTTGAATGTCCAGCCTTCATCTTTCAGGATGTCAGAGAACAAAGTAAGATACAAGCAACATACCATAATAACTGGTCACATGTATATATCTCTGAACAAACCAGTGTGAACGAAGATTAACAGAAAAACAAGGCAAAAATAATTTATCCAGTTTATATATTAGTATATCAAAAGGATACGTGTAAATCCAAAATTCAAGTAGAAAATCATAGATGACGAAAAAGTCAAACCATAATCAAGAAAGCCTTCGAAATGAAATCTTGGCATTGCCAGAAAAAAGAAACCCTATAACAACCATGGTACCGTTTTTAACTGTAGTACAATAACATCACATTGTTGATATTATTTGCACATATGTACCAGTTTAGCTTACTTTGAGTTCCTAGCAAGAGAAATTCAGTTTAACATCAAATTAATAGGAGCAAACACCATCTCTGTAAACAAAGTTGCCTGTATTTAATTCTATTATTAAATTTAAATTTGGATTTGCAGAAACTTTAAAAGTAGGAGTAGAAAGGTAAGCAATGATTTAAGCAAAATTCTTTGCTTTCTTGCAGTCACCACATAACGAGATGGTATGTTCTGTAGTTGGTGATGGACTAGCCAGAGACAGGTTTACTGCCACTACAGTTGCCAATAGTCAGTGTGCTATAAGGATGACCTTTCAACCTGCCAACGATCGTGCCACAAAAGAATACACTGTAAGTTAACCCTTTACTCCAAAGGCTACTTTTAGATCATGGCATCATTTTATTTTTTTTTTAGACAACATTAAAAAATTATCTCCCTTTGTTGAGTTATACCCCTTTTAAATGGTCAGAAAGTTTTCTAGTAACTGCCTTTTGCAAATTTGGGCATTGAAAACTTGTAAGAAAGACATTTTTAGAATTATTACAGCTAACAGCTTCAGACTTGGTCAGCTTAAGAGGATACAAGATGACTCTTGTCTTAAAACAACAGCACCAGCCTTATGGTCAAGCCAAAGTGTGTGTGTGGGGGGGGGGGGGGTGTAGTGTTTCATAAACACAACTCTAGTTTTGTCTATGCATTTTTATTGAAGCCATTACCGTTAAGCCCTACAAGTGTCAATCATGACTGCAGCAGACGACAAATTCTGCGACATCTTGCCTAATTTTTTAAGATAAAAAAAGGTACGACTTTTCATGAGAATTGTCTGCCAGCAGACGATTCTCATGAAATATCATGCTTTGCATGTTATTTTTGGAAAAGCAGGGAAATTTGAAATTGTCATCTATTGCAAATTGTAGGTGGCGCTTTATGGGTTAGATTTCATTGTAAATATTACTTTGATTAAAGAGGAATAAATTAATAAAGGGCACCAAATAAAGGTATAATTATGCTGAAAGGCTTGATGATTTATCGGATTCACTCATTTTTTGAATTCTTGCAAGGCTATAGATTCATCTAAACACTGGTACATTTAAAGTTTAAATTGTATAATGCAACAGATATAAAGCTCCAAATAGATTAAAGTAATGAAGTTTAATTTGAATATATGTTTACTTGAAATATCGAATTCGAAGTAATAGCATCGTCCCCAGTGGTTTGTTTTTATTGTCATCGGAGCTGAGGTGGTAATGGGAAAAAGGAAACAAAAAAAGATAAACAGTAATTCAAGGACTTTTTTGAAGCTACCTTGTTACTGTAGAGCATCTTCACATTAACCATCTCTAGTTGGAGCTTTATGAGTTAATAATTGTATTTTATGTTGCAGCTGAGACTGAGTCTGACTGACTTGGGTGAACCAAACCGCAGGAGTGCTCCAGATCATGTGATGAACTTCACCATTCAGCAGAATAAGGAGCCACCAATTTTCTTTGATACTGTCTACTATAAGACCATTGATGAGGATGAAAATGCTGGATTCCCGGTTATCACATTGTCTGCCCAAGATGCCGACACAAGTGTAAGTTTCCATGTATTATTGAACTTTTTGTTTACTGTAAAGGCGGCACCTCATGAATGCGTAAATAGGACTGGTCTACTTTAGACATGGGTTAAAGCTGAAAATGAGGTGTGATTTTATTCGAAGGGAACTGTATCATTGTACAAAGACAGTAATTATTTAAACTTTAAAACGCCAGCAAATAACTGCATTTGAAAGTGTCTGTTTATTGTTTAACATAAGTTTTGACGCAAACAGTGTCGACCCAGATCAGACTGCTCCTATAGGAGCAGTCTGATCTGGATCTACACTGTTTGTTAAAGAGGCTTCAAAATGTTTCAGTAGACAGCAAAAACATACAACTTTTTGTGATATGCGCTTTAAGGGTTAATACCTGTGAGGTCAGGGATATACGGTTAGGACTTTCATGAAATGCAGGCATGTTTGCGCGTCCCAAAAAGCTTATTAACTCTTTACCAAATTATAAATAAAACCTGATTTACCTTCCTTAGCAGATGAAATAGCCGACCCATGCCCAGATATGATTATTAAAGTTGCCACCTTTACAGTAAGCAAACAGTCTATTTATACCTCTGGATATAGTCTGAGTCTTCTCTGACGTTTAAGTGGCTTTGCTTTGGCATATATTAAAATAGAAAACTCACTAAACATAGGAGAAGACTCCGATTATCTTGATAATGTGACATTTATGAACTAAGTTGAATTAAGAGGCTGGCTTCAAAAACCTTATTGCTCACAAAAGTACTGGAATATGCCTTTAAAGGGATTAAAATTTTGATATTTTTACAGTACTTAAAAACTTTTTGAATTCATGCAAAATTGTGGATAGCAAACTCAATAACAGTGTAATACAGTACAAAGGATTTTTGCATGTCTGCCTGCAGATCCAGGGGTCACGAGTTTGATGACGGCCAGGTCTAATACTTTCGTGGAGATTGATCATAAAATAATTTCTACAGTCATTCTCCCTTCCGCTGATTCAAGAAGGATTGTTGTCAGTAACAAACAAAAGTATGTGCATGAAGTACTGGTCAAAAAGTTTGGTTAGGTGAACTGACCGATCTGGCATGACCATTGCTGTTGACTGGAATGTTAAGCCTCGACTCAAACAAAAACAAAACTTAAGTTCAATGTTATGACACATTTGTGCAAACAATACCTGAAGTGAAGTAGAAGAGGAAAAGATTTTCATTGAATGAAGAAAAATTTTGCTTTAATTTAAGAGAATGTTTTGATTGAGTCATCTTTTTGATTAAAGCAATTATTTTGAAGTCATTATTTTGATTGAAGCAAATTTTGAGATCAAAGATAATGATTTGATTGAAGGAAAGGCTTAACCCTTAACCTGCTAATATTTTTTTCCAGAATATTATTATTTTGTAATTTCTGATTTTAATAAAATGAGAATTTTTCTGGAGATCTGTAGAAGCAGTGGAATTGGATCATAGTGTAAGCAATTGATTTCTGCCACATTATTAACCCTTAATGCGCCAATCGCAGCAAAAGTTGTCTGCTTTTCTCCTCTGCTGAAGTGTTTAAGAAGCCTCAATGGTGAACAGTGTGGACCCAGATCAGACTGCTCCTGGGTCCACGCTGTTTGCTTCTATACTTAATTCGTCAGTAATGTTAGGCAATTATTTGCAGCAGACGGCTTCAGCAGACAACATTTTCATATGCATTTTTTCTCTTGGGGCCTTAAGGGTTAAGTTGCAAAAAAGTATGCATGCAATGCTCCTGTAGTGTTTAAAAATATTTTTCTTCCAAAAATGTGGTTTTGAAAATTGATGTAATTTTCAGAAAAATTTTAATTTGCTTGGAATCAAGAGTGTAGGTTTATTTTAGGGATTAATGCTAGAACAGGTCATGTTTCACTAAATATTTGGGCAGAGTTTTCAAATGCACTGCAGACTAATAATTTTATCATTGATGAAAATACGATGAACCCTGATCAGGGAGTAGTCTAATCTGGGTGCATATTGTTTGCAATGTTGGCTGCCAAAATGCCTTAAAGCAGAAGAGAGAGTAGGCAACTATTATTGTATACAGAGAGCAGGAAATGGGATAAATTGAAGCAAGAGTTTGGATTGAAGCTAGCATTTGGATAAACTCTTTTCTTCAAGCATAGGCAGCATTTAATAAAGACCTTTTAACCTTTATTGGTCTTTTATCTTTATAGCATTCATAGATACAGATAATTATAAAGCTTCTCGGGTGTGTTTTTTTAAATAGTACTCTTTGAAACAGTAGGTTTGTCTTTGATAGCTGCATGAGTAAGGCCAAATAAAATAATAGTGTGTTTCTGGTAACAGGTTTGAACATTTAGGTAGGGCAGGCACACATATTTTTTTTTGTTTATTTTTTTTTTTCAGAAAAAAAAATATATAATTATATGCATTTTGAAAGGCATTTTGCCTTTCAAAATGGATAGATTTATATTTTTCATCAGAAAACATGAAAAAGATTCTAGGTTTCACCAGTAAATTAAGGTAGGGTTGGGTTAACCTAAACAGAGGTTATTTTTTATTTGGTCTAAACATTGCATGTATAAGGTTGTGTGTAATTTCAGACTGACTTCAATGTTATCAGCTACCAGATCATTGGTGATGATTCAGCAGGGGACTTCTTCGATATAACTACAGACTACTCAGTAGCTGCTAATGCTTACACAGGGCTTGTAAGAACCAAACAAAGTTTCCGTAATGACTCAACTGCTCTCTTTACCGTAAGTATTTGTTACACACACCATCTCACTGAGAGGAACATTTCGTTTGAGTGAAAGTTAACCCTTAATTCCATAGGCTATTTTTAGATCATGACATTTTTTTCTATATTTAGACAAAGCAAAAAAAAAAAATCAAGAAAAATTAAGAGAAGTTGTGAATACTTTAGAAAGTATAGAAAATGGAGCATTTCTCAAGGAGAGCAAATGCTCCATTAACAATGATATTTTCAAATACATGATATTTCAAAGGTGTCAAAAAGCATTTTTATTGTCAGAGTAAAGAGTTAATGAAATTCGTTTAGGAGATTCGGAGGGGGCACAAAAGTTTTACAGACAGATTGACACACAGATGTGTGGACAGACTGACCGACAAAGGGCATTCCTATATTCCCCATCCACTAAATGGCAGGGGATAAATGACTGACAGAATGATGGAGGGAATGAGGGGCAAACCAAATCCTGTATAGCCCCATTTTTTTCAAAGCGGGGCTTTAATATAAAGAGCCATAACTCAGTCAAAAATTTGCAGATTATCAGCTACAAGATGATATGGATCATTTTGGAACTTGATCAGGACAATTTGATGTCAAGCATTGAGTCTAAGTTTCATAAAGTTCCATTAGACTTCAATAAGAGACTAAATTGCAAGTAATGACAAAATTTAACAAAGGACAATAACTCCTGAAGGAGTATTGCGATATAGACTATGTTAGAACTTGACAAAGACATTATGATACATTCTCATTGAGAGGGGACTAAACTACTCATGTTTCAAGGTCATGAGATTTACCCTTGAACGTCCTGTCTGCTCCATATCTCCTCAACCATTTCCTTGAAAAGTATTCCTATGAGGATAAAAAATAAAAACTTTAATAATGCACAAGCAATTAAACTACACCAATATGCGAGTCCCTTTAAAAATTGCCAAATTTTGATGCCACAATATATTTGCCCTTAAAGCGCCAATTGCAATAAAAGTTGTCTGCTTTTCTCGTCTTCTGAAATGTTGAAGAAGACTATGACAAACAGTGTTGACCAAGATCAAACTGCTCCTATAGGAGCAGTCTGATCTGGATCTACCCTGTTTGCTTCTATACTTAAATTAGTCAATAATGTTAGGCAATTAGGCAGCAGACAACTTCAGCAAACGTCATTTTTCAGATGCATTTTTCTGGGGCATTAAGGGTTAAGTGGTTTACAGTATTTATTTAGCCCTGTGTTTGATGTGGTAAAGGTCTCATTGAGATGCTCTGCTGAGTCCATCTACTTTAAATACACAAAATATATGTTAATAAGATTAACATACACCCGGTATGCGTCTATCAAAAACATAAATACCATCTACCAATGTAGATCAAAAATTGTTAGAAACAGTTTTTGATTGCCATTTTTGCCTGATTGGCAATAAATGGCAATTAAAAACACTGTTTCTAGCAATTTTTGATCCGTGTTTGTTGATTGTTTAGAGCATTTTTGATTGGCGACTGTCTGGTGTGGTTACACACTGGTACATTGTGTCTGTGTCCTATTTCAGGTTCGCATAAAAGCAGAAGATACAGGCCTAGGAAATGCTAGACGATCTGCAGAAGCCCTTCTTTTTGTGACAATAAGACGTAATTTCTTACAACCTAGCTTTAGTTCACAAGAATTGTTCAAGCAGATATCCATCCCAGAGAACCAGGCCTCGGGAGTGGTTTTCTTGTCAATAACAGCAACTGACGGTGACCAGCAGGAACCAAACAATGTAGTTCGTTATAGGTTTGCCGGCAATGTTGACCCTAATGATTCAAGATATTTTCAAATCAATGATAATGGTGGCATCAGTGTGAGGGGTGATCTCAGGGACGATCCATTTGCTCCTGACAAAATTCGTTATACGGTATGTACTTAGTGCGGGTACTGGTCAACTCGTACCTAAGTCAACTCGTACCTTAGTCAACTCGTACTCATTTTTGGTCAACTCATACCTTAGTTAACTCGTACCTAAGTCAACTCGTACCTTAGTTTATTTATAATAGAATATGAAAGAGTTTTATGCCGTTGTCTAAGTACGTTACTCATGACAAAAGCAAAAGGCACTGTCTCGGGGTCCGGTACCGGACCCCTAGACTACGGGGCAACGGGTCCGGTACCGGACACCGAGCCACGCCTATGAGGACTGTCTCGGGGTCCGGTACTTTGTGAAACAACTACTCGGCACGTCTAGGGATACGGGGATGCGTGTCCGTACCTGCACGTATATGTAGTAACTGTTATTTTTAACCAACAAAAACTCGTGTTGAAGTTTAACGTTGCTTCGTCCGCCATCTTTGATCATCTGTATTTACTGTCACGCTATTCAAACAAGTATAAGCTTATACAAAAGGTATAAGATTTTTAACGGACAAGAGTGGAAAAAAATAACTAGATATAGATCTAATTTGTCTTACTTTATTCCTTTTATTTTTTTTTTTTCTAATCCTTATTTTTTCAAAAAGGTCATGAATAAAGGTAATTAATGTCAGGGGGAACTTACTATCGCATCAGTGAATTGGCGTAGGGTTTGATGTCCTTTAATTGGTGTTTGTCTCAATGTTCTTTGTTGTTATCTGTCTACTTGATTATTAACCTAAAGGTAAATACCAATTTGCACTTTCATTGAAGTAAGCAAACGGTGATTGCAGGTGCATTGTTTAATTGCTTTCGTACCGGCTAATTGGTTACATAACTGTCTGTCTGTCTGTCCGCCCGTCCATCCACCACAACCACCAGTGAAACGCATGGGTTGATGGTGGTCAGAAGTTATTCAAAATAAAACAGCTTAAAACGTGGGACGATTTTGGCCTGATATAACATGCTAGCACGGGAAGTTATTCAAAGCGGTGAGACGGTTCTTTTGAGCACCCAAAAGCTTAATAAGACCAAATAAGCACACAAAATCAGACCACTGTCGAACACCAGCCAAACGCATGGGCCGATGGTGGCTCGACAATAGCATGCTGGCACAGGACGTTATTCACAACAAAACAGCTATATATGACTATTGAGCTCTACGAAATGTGGTGCTCAGAAATTTATGATAGGGATCTAACATCAGTTGGGCGTATTCATGATGCGATGATCCAGAGGGGGGGGGGGGGGCAGGGGCTCCGGAGCCCCCTCCCCCTGAAAAATCATAAGAAATATAGGGTTTCTTAGCAATACTGATCAGGATCCCCTGAAAATTAAAAGCTACTAAGCCAGCAAAGTTGGGCCATCATTAGCACGCCGGCGAAACGCCATTTATGGTCTGCTAGATTATTCCAGTCCAGTCGTTGTAGCAAACAGTGTGGATCCCGATTAAACTGCTCTCCTAAGAGCAGTCTGATCCAGGTCCACAATGTTTGTCTGTACGGAGAAATTAGCCATTGACGTAAGCTTAAGTTGCATTTTCCTTACATAACGACCCATATGTCGTCTACTAGTTCGTTATTGAAAGACGTCGTTGAAGCAACCAATATTGACCCAGATCTCATAGGAGCAGTCTGATCCTGGTCCCAAATGTTTGTTTGTACGGGGATATTGGCCATTGACGTAAGCATAAGTTACATTTCCCTGACATAACGACCCATAAGCCGCCTTTGTAGCAAACAGTGTGGACCCGTATCAAACTGCTATCCTAGGAGTGGCCTGAACCGGATTCGCAATGTTTGTCTGTCCGTAAGACGACTTTGTAGCAAACAGTTTGGACACAAATCTGACTGCTCTCCTAGGAACAGTCTGATCAGGGTCCACGGCAAAATTAGCCGTTGGCGTAAGCATTTACATGTAGCAGATAACTCCAGCAGACATAAAATTTAAATGCATTTCCGCGATTGAGTCGTTCAACCTATGTAGATCCATTTGTAACGTCTCTGTAGCAAATAGAGTGGACCCAGATCAGACTGTTATCATAGGAGCAGTCTGATCTTGTTCATCACTGTTTGTTATTATTTTAGATGCATTTCCGTGATCGAGTCTTCAACCTTAGGAGATCCATTTGTAACGTCTCTCTAGCAAACAGTGTAGATCCAGATCAGACTTTTATCGTATGAGCAGTCTGATCTTGTTCAACACTGTTTGTATTTATGCTAAAAAGTCATGTCCTTTTTGGACCATATCAGTTGTTTAAAAAAAGATAAAAAAAGACTCAGAGTCTTCTTATAAAGCTATGTACGAATGACAAAAGATACCAGCAAGATCCACTGCCGAAAGCTATAGTTGAATAATGAATTTACACTACAGACTATGTAAGCTTATTTGACACTGCTCACTCATCTCACTAATCAGCTGCCAACGTGTAGTTTAATTGGTTCCTTTGATTGAAGATGAGAAGATAATTGATTTGTTACAGTTGAGTTAAGTTCTTTTTTTACTTTACCTTTATTATTTGTATACCTTTTGTATAAGCTTAATTGTTTGAATAGTGTGACGCATGACAGTAAATACAGATTGGTTTCCCTTTGAGGATCAAAGATGGCGTACTTAAAATAACTGTTACTACATATACGTGCAAGTACGGACCCGTATCCCTAGACTTGTCAGTAGTTGTTTCACAAACTACTGGACCCCGAGACAGTCCTCATAGGCGTGGCTCGGGGTCCGGTACCGGACCCCTAGAATCAGTGTCTAGGGGTCCGGTACCGGACCCGTAGCCCCATAGTCTAGAGGTCCAGTACCGTAAGTTTTGTTACGATTTAGGCGAATTCTACACTCAAAAGGAGCGTTCAATTACAAATGGGTAATACAGTATACTGCCCATGTGTTTTCCTCGCTCTTACAAATTACAGTAGATGAAGAAATAGCTAGGCTCTACATTGTAAAAGAAATAAGTCACTAAACACCCATTTTGGTGGCAGCTGGACTGCCACTGGTCTTGACGTATTTAACGCATGAGCTGTTTTGTAATAACAGGGATAACTGTTAAACAACTATCACTGGTTAAATATTAGCCCGTGGTAGCGTCGTCTTAGTATGAAAGTGTAGCTAAGTGGACTTCAAAAATGGGTGGCAACTATGCAGCCACCTCTTTTAGTGTGAACTTACAAGGATAGCACATTGCACACTTATCATAGCAAATAGCACTGGTCCCATCGAAATCATAAAATTTGTTTTTGTTGCCTGCAAACAATAAAGGTACAGACTTGATGAGATAGACCGATCAGAGCATCCAAGCAGTCTGATCAGCGCATTTGTTATTCAATCCCAAAAACTTTAATAGCTGAACTAGCTATGCGCATTATTCAAATTGAATCTAGCCTTTGTAACTTAGCATGCTGGATGTGTCCTTATAGGGTAGCTAACCCCTGAATATATGTTTTCTCGTGGCGCGGGTTTTGTGTACATAAAGCCGCTTTACAGACACGTGCTGGTGATTGGTAGGGTGTGAAAAACAGTACAATGATTGTATTAATTAAATTGTAACTAGAAATTAACATTGTCTGACAGTGTAAAACTTGAATAATCAAAAAAAAATAGTACACTCTTATTAAAGAAAATTCGGAATTGCAATGTTAAAACATGAAATCTTTTTGGTTTATAACTGATTAAAACATTTTAAAAATAAACCCAGCTCACGTCAGAGGGTTTGGTTCTTTCATTTAGAAAGTCCAGGTGAGTCTCTCATCATGCAGTCTCATCTGAGCCTTCGCTACTTGCCACTTAAATGACTCCAAATTTGTTTTTTGTTTTGTCGTCTGCTGACTTATTTTGAAATGAGTAATTCAAAATATATTCTAATATTTTAGTGCTAGTTGAAAAAACACTGCATGCTATCATAACAGATCTATGTCCGAAATTCAAACCTTTGTGTACACGAGCAGCGAAGACCCTGCGGAGCCGTCATTATATAAAGGGCTAGGATATTGGAACAGGCAGATCCGAAACTCCCCTAATCGCAGCCTCACAGGTCGTAATTTATAGTGGTTTTTTTTTAAATATTTGAACAGGCTGGCCCGAATCTCTCCTTATTGCAGATGGCAAAACTGCGTTGATTTGGTCGTTTAAGCAGGCTATTCCGAACATCGACCCATAGGGAAAAGGAAAGGGAACTTGCCACAGCTGGCTTGAACCTCGTCCGATCGCAAATACTAAATTGTGATGAATATGTATGATTGAACAAGCTCCCAGAACGCCGCCCCATAGGCATAACAGTTGGGATCTTTGAACAGGCTGGCCCGAACCTAACCTCAGCGCAGATAGTAAATTTTGATGTTTTAGTGTTTGGAAAGGCTTGTTAGGACATAGACTTACCAAACTCTCTGTCTATCATGCTCTACCCTGCCCCGTTTTTTGACTCAGGTACGAGTTGACTTAGGGTAGGTACGAGTTGACCAAAGGTTAGGTATGAGTTGACCAAAAATGGGTACGAGTTGACTTAGGTACGAGTTGACTAAGGTACGAGTTGACTAGAAACCCTTAGTGCCAGGTAAATAAAATAATGTACTAAAAATTGCCATTATTTTCTTATCAATCAGGTGAAACAAATACTATTTAACCCTTAAAGTGGCAATCTCGACTGCAGCAGACGACAAAATTTTGCCACACCTTTCCTCATTTAAAAAATAAAAAATAAGGTATGATATTTCATGAGAATTGTCTGCCAGCAGACAATTCTCATGAAATATCATTCCTTATCTTATTTTTTGGAAAAAGCAGCAAAACCTGAAATTGCCGTCTTCTGCAAATTATAGGTGGCACTTTATGGGTTAAACTTTGATAAGCTTCCCTATAATGATTTCCATTGTGTTCAATGCACTGAGCTTATTCCTTTGGCACTCCATAATTTTTGGTGGTTTTCTTAAATTTCAATCAAATATATAGTGGTAATTGCGATTGTTTCAAGCTTCAGATTCTAACCCATAAACCGCCACCTATAATTTGCGGCAGACGACAACTTCAAATCAGGGCTTGAAAATAGCGCTCGTCCGCTCGTATTTATGAGGGCCCCAGGCTGCAGAGCAAGTGAAAATTTTGATATTTCTAGTGGAATTCAATTTTTTTCCCCATATATGGCAATAGTTTTTGTGATACAGCACAAGTGCCTATTTTCAGATATTTTGAGGCCTGCAAATCTTGCCACTTTTTCAAAAATAACAAATAAGGCATGATATTTCATGAGAATGGTCTGCTGGCAGACAACTGAATATTGAAAAGTTGAAAATGTGTGTTATGTACAGTAGAACTTCAATGGCTCGAACTCTGATGGCTCATTTACCTAGGCTGGCTAGAACTGTCATTATGGTTCATACAAGTCATTTTTTACATAATACACCCTGGATGTCTGGAACTACCCTTGGCTAGAACTAATTTTCATGGTCCCAAGCCTGTTTGAGCCATTGAAGTTCTACTGTAATGTATCTTACTGCAGATTGATATCTGACTGCAGATCCAGGGGTCCCCGAGTCTGATCCCCGCCCTGTCCCATACTTGGTGGAGATTGATCACGGATAAATTTCTATAGCCATTCCCCCTCCTTTTCGCTGATTCATAAGGTTTATTGTCAGTTACAAGGGAAAGTATATACACAATGTACTGGTTTACTTAGTGAGACTTACCTAGTGAACATGACCATAGCTGTTGACTGGGATGTTGAGCATCAACCAAAACACACAAAACCAATTTTAATTTCATTGAATTTGAAATATGTCAAAATACATCAATTACCAAATTGGTAGGTTCAGTGCATTGAACACTATGGAAATTTTAATAGTAATGTTTATCAAAGTTTGAGTGGTATTTATACCCCCCGCAAACTTTGTTTGTAGGGGGTATACTGTTTTCACGTTGTCCGTCTGTGCGTCCGTCCGTCCGTAACGCTTTGTTTCCTTAATAACTCGAAGAGTCATTGCTGGATTTTCATCAAACCTTGCAAACATGTTGATATATGCAAGACAAATACTTTAGACAAAAAAGTAAGGGCTAGGGGCCAATTCTATTAGAGTTATTTCCCTTTGTAGTTCTAAATGGCTATTAATATAGTGCTTTATGCTTATGCTATTATAGGCCATACACGGGCCGATCAACTCCTACCACAGCTTTTGATGGAACAATTTGATACTTTTCCTATACAATGTAGACACATTGAACATATGCATGAAGGAGTTTGGTTCAGAAAAAATAATTTTTGACAAAATGACAGCTGTGAGAACTTAGACAATTTTTCCCTAATAAGGTGTTTGTATATGGATAGACGGTGCCCTTATGGGCCGATCAACTCCTACCACAGCTTTTTATGGAGCAATTTAGTAAGCAAACAGTGTGAAACCTGATCTGATGACGTTCTGCGACCTCTGATCTGGGTTTTACCTGTTTGGTGATGCCCCATAAAAAAGACGCTAGGCTTAAATGGGTTAAGATAAAATGGTGTATAGTAAGTTAATATTAGCTCACCTGAGCCATAGGCTCAAGATGAGCTTTTGTGATGGGAGGCAGTATGTTATCCATCCGTCAGTCCGTCTGTCCAATGTCTGTCAACAATTTCTTTAAACGACATCTCCTAAACTACTGGCAGGATTTTGACCAAGCTTGGCAGAAATGATCTTTATATGACCCTCTTTAAAAGTTGTTCAAATAATTCCGGTCCATTGCATATTTAGGTCTAAAAAGAGATTTTGGAGATGAAAACTTTAAAAATCTTTTCGTCTGAAACCACAAGGTCTAGAGCCTTGATAATGGGCAAGTGGTATTTGGTATGTAGCATCACCTAGTGGTCAGGGCTGGACCCAGAGGGTTTGTTTATGGGGGGGGGGGGGGGGGGGGGGGGGGGGGGGCACTGAAAGCGGAAGGTTTGAACCTAGCGGCTCACACAGCGGGGGTGGGTAGACTATAAGGCCTACAGCCTTGATATTTGATGTGAAGCATCACCTAGTGGACCTCTACTCAGTTTGTACAAATTTTGCCCCTGGGGCCAAAAACGGCTCCGCTGCGGTGGGGTCACATGTTTAACATAGTCTTATTTTTGGAAAAAAAACTGAACAAATCTTCTCGTCTGAAACCATAAGGCCTAGAGCCTTGATATTTGGTATGTAGCATCACCTGGTGGACCTTAACTAAGTTTGTTCTAACTATACCCCTTGGGCCAAAAGTGGCCCCGCTCGGGGTCACATGTTTAACATAGGCTAAATATATGGAAAAATATTGAAAAATCTTCTTGTCTGAAACCATTAGGCCTAGAGCCTTGATATTTGGTATGTAGCATTAGGTAGTGAAACCCTGCCAATATTGTTCTAATTATTCCCATAGGGCCAAAAATGGCCCCGCCTCGAGGATCTCATGTTTTACATGTAGAGAAAACTTTAAATGAAACCACAAGGCCCTAGTAAGGGAGGCAACAAGCAATCATTGTTGCCTTTGACATTCCAGTGGTTATCTTTCTTGTTATTTAGGGTGAGCCTTATCAACTTTGTTCACCTAATTCTCATGGGGCCAAAAATGTGACACTCTATCAAAGTTGTTCAAGCTGACATTTTTATAGGTTGAAAAGATGGGCACCAGAGTGTCTACATCTTGTTAGTTTTGTTTAAGGTCTTAAGAAACTGCTGATCTATTGAAATTCATAGCTGGACTTTGGAAAATGCTTCAATTTCCTATACCTTTATTAATAGTCATTCTCAGGTGAGGGACCCCCAAGGCCAGAGGGCCCTCTTGTCTTTACCATACCTTGTGTGTGCGAGCAGTGAAGGCTCTGTCCAGACTGTGAAAGCTTCTCTAAGCATTGGCTGCTGGCATATGCAGTACTGTAAATCGAGAAATTTTTGCGAGAATTTTAATTTCATGAATGGCATTAAAAGACATATTTGCGACGTTTAAAATTTGTGACTAGGGCATGATTTACCAATATTAGTGAAGGACAGAATTATTTCTCCATTTCGCCAGTATTTTATTTTCACGAAATTTCGCATATGCGAAGTTTTCCCGAAAATAAAACTCTCACGAAAATTTTCTGATTTACAGTAAGTATCAAAATCTCATGTACTGCTCCATAACTTAGAGGTCTTTTAACCCATTTACATGTTTTAAGCCAAATGGAATTTCCCGCTATTATCAATTGGAACAGTCAGTTTCCCTTTTAAGGATTGTTGGGTGGTGTTTTTCATTTTTGTTCAAATTCTAATTGAACATTCTGTAAGTAAACAGTGGAGGCCATGATCAGACGCCACTATCTGGATCCTCACTGTTTGACTAAGTCCCACAAAAAGGACACTTGGCTTATATGGATTGAACAATGCTGTACATGAGCGTTGTGTACTTGAGTAAGACACATTAATCCTGGCTTAGTCCTGGTACAACTCAGGAAGACCCGTCCTGACACAATTGAAAAATTGTTGGCTAGAACGTAAAGAATCAAATCAAACAAAGCCATCGACAGAATCAGATTTTTATGCATGTAATTTGGACTTAACCAATATATGCCGAATGGAATTTCCCACTGTTAAAAATTGGACCAGTTTATTTCAGTTTTAAGGGTTGTTGGGTGGTATTTAACATTTTTATTCAAATGCCAATGTAACATTTGGTAAACAAACAGCAGCAACACTGAACAGACGCTGCGTTCAACGCTTATCTGGGTCTGCACTGTTTACCTACGTCCCACAATAAGGATACTACTAGGCTTTTAAGTTATATGTGTTAATTTGACCTGTATTGTTTATTACAGCTTTTCTTTGATGCATATGACCTGGGCATTCCTCAACTAAACAGTACACAGTCGGCTCAGGTGAATGTGATTGTGTTGAGGAACAGAGCACCTTATTTCACTCCCAGCCAGAAGACTGCAGTTGTAAGGGAGGATGAGGACCCCGGATTTATAGTCGCCGACTTCAATGCATTTGATGATGACTCAAATGTAAGTATATATCCCTCATTTGACAAATAGAACACTGCAGGCCTCTAGAGGAACATGCATAATTCAAAATAAATGTTCTTATTTGTACTTGAAAGTGACTGAGAAATCTGCAAAGAAAAGGCAGGTCGTAGATGCAGCCCTTGAGCTGCTTTCTGAAGCCTGTGAGTCGATTTTGTGCCGTTTTTGGGAGCCTACAGCCTAACCTTGGAGGTGGATTCCCAGGCCACTTTTGGAAGCCAGAAGCCGTTTTTTTGCCTGTTACCAGGGAGGCATCTAACCTCACTATGGAGACCACTCCAGGAGCCGTCTTTGGGAGCCTAGAGCCGTTTTTGGAGCCGTTTCCCACGGCTATATAAAGCACGAGTGATTGCTGTTCAGGCATGATTGGATTCTCGACCACAGAGTCCAAAACATAGGAGGAAACCCTTGAAGAGTCTTATTATAGACAAAACCTTGGTCCGGTTAGTTGTGTTCAAGCCATGGACAAAGCCCAGCAGTCCAAAGTGGTGGCAGCCCTGACTAGAATTCTCGGTCACTTTTAAGGAAATTTAACAGATAAGTCAGGTCAGGACCTGCCGCCCAGTTGTAAAAACAAGACCTAGCACTAGCACTAGCTTCTCCAGTACAGCAGGCATAAGCAGCATGTCTCTGTCCACGGAAGTTTCAGTCTCCTATACTATCCTGGTCAATAACCAACATGGGCTAGAAGAGACTGCTTAGCAACCGTAACATCCATATACGTAAAACGTCCAAATGTACTGGGCAGCTACAATCACTTAAAAGGGTCAAGATGAGTTTGGATCAAGAGGACTACCCCGCAGTCACTTTCTTCTAAATGTTCTTATTTGTTGATAAAAGCACAGGTTAACCAGTACTTTGTGCACATACTCTTGCTTGTAACTGACAACAATCCTTCTTGAATAATTCAGCAGAAGGGAGGAGAATAACCATAGAAATTATTTCATAATCAATCTCCATGAAAGTATGGGACCGGGCCAAGACCAAACTTGGGACCCCTGAATCTGTAGTAGCTCATACATGGACCAGATTCTAACATCACACATGGGTCAGATTCTAAGCTCACACATGGGTCAGATTCTAACATCACACATGGATCAGATTCTAAGCTCACACATGGGTCAGATTCTAAGCTCAAATATGGGTCAGATTCTAAGCTTTTATTAAGCTCACTCGTGGATATTGCAAAAACATGTCTCGTCTTAAAAAAAATGAGGTTATGGTACTTAGGTCATTCTCAAGCCACAAGTCTCAGGCACACCTGTGCAAATGGGTAGGCTCAACATAGCCTTTGCTGCTTGTATAGCCCAATGGAAGTATATAAAGACACCTACTAAACATTAGATATCTAGCCCCAGCTGCTTTTGTGTGTATGCAATATGTACCAAATTTCGTGTGCTGGCCCATATTTTGGGAACTGGTCAGAAGTTAACCAGAAATTCTTTGTGTTCATTGGCGTAGTTCACATTACACAGTTAGCCTGTGCCTAATAAGAATAGTTACATTAAAGGGAGGGCACGAAATGTGGTAAAAGTGATTTTCCATACTATAAGGAACTGCTCTTAAAGGAAAGAATTCACTTTGGTAGCAAATTCTTTCCTTTAAGAGAAGTTCCCATTTTGAAAAGGGACACAATTGAAGAGAATCACTGCTTGATAAAGTAGTCTCCCTTTGATATGTATAACTTTTTTAGCGTTCTGGCTATGCCATTGGTGTTATACATTTACTTGTTTTCTAGGTCGCTGAACTTCAAGCACTTGGTGGAATATTTTCTCAGCTGATTTATAGATTTACTTATCCTCTCAATGCGGATATCTACTTTGAACTTGAGCAAACTGCAAATGGTGTAAGAGTGAAGACCCGTAGAGACCTGGTGGAAATAGGCTTTACTAACCGCAAAGATGACTGGCTGGTATGTAAACCAATATGACAATATACGAATAAGAGAATGACTATGATATTTACTCTGAATTTGGTAGTCTTTATTGCAAACAATATGAAAGTTAGAAAGAGGGAAAAGATCAGGGATCATTACAATCAAGCACCACACGTGACTGTTGATACCAATGGGAAAGCAACAACATCACGATTAGACATCACAAATGAGAGCCAAGAGGTCAGCCCTTTCCCAGCAGGTGACCACAAGGCATCAACAAACAGACGTGCATGAAAGCATAACAAAACAAGACAGAAATAACATAAATGATTCACAAAAGAAGTACCGCCTTGGAACAGTCAGTAAAAATATTTACTGGAGGGCTTAAACCGTTTTAACAGTGCCCCAACCTCACCCTTAGTTCAGATGTGGATCAAGACACATAGATGTTTGGTTTGCATGAAAGACCCCTAACTTATCAATGTAGATCAGATTGCTCCCTGAGGAGCAGAGAAAGTCTGGTCAGAGTGCATAGTGTTCTCTTCAAATAATTACAGTAGTATTTAGGCCATTAGGCCACATATTCCCGTGGGTATGATAGTCTTTATCACTAGCAGCAAGAATAATTTGGCCATAAGGCCACATATTTCCATGGGTACAGTTGTGTTCTAATAACAACATTTGTAATTAGGTCATCATGTCTTATATTTCCATGCTATGATTGTATTTAAATAACAGCATTTGTAATTAGGTCATCATGTCACACAATTCCATGGGTATGGTTGTGTTTCAATAACAACATTTGTAATTAGATCATCATATCACATATTTCCATGGGTATGGTTGTGTTTCAATAACAACATTTTGAATTAGGTCATGAACATGGTATGGCCTTTATCACTGGCATATACAACACTTTGTTTGACCCTCGGTATGGGGTGATGCTTGATTGCACTTTCAGTTTTAAGTTCTTAATTGAAAAATAAAAATATTAAAGATAAATACTACTTAATTTATCTCATTATTGTTTTCTCCATTTTGTTGTTAAAGAAAAAGTAACAGTAGCATTGATAAATTTTCGCGAGGGTTTTAGTTTCGCAAAACTTCCCATATGCGAAGTTTTGTGAAAATAAAACCCTCTCGAAATGGCAAAATCACTCTGTCGTTTACTGATATAGGCCTTACTCGCAAAGTTTGAACGCTGCCAATATGTCTTTTAACGCTATTTACGAAATTAAAATTCTCGCGAAAATTTCCGAATTTACAGTAGTACTCTTCTACTTTTCTTTTGTTTCAGCTGTTTATACAAGTAACGGATGATGGAGACCTGTCTGGTCAGGGTACCTTGGGAGTAAAAATAGATCGCAATCTCAATAGACCTCAGATGAGTGCAGCAGTTATGTCGGCAACTATTTTAGAGACCCATCAAGTTGAAAGTGCAGTTGGCAATCCAGTCCAGGCAACAGACACAGACAATTCGGTAAGATCAAAGTTTTAGGTGATACACTTTAAGAACAATTTCGGATATTTCCCATGCGCACTAATCCTGCGTTTGGAAATGGGTAATGTTGTCTGGGTCCCATCTTTTCGACCGTTTACAAATTTGGATCAATACAGTTTTCAGATACACTTATGTCAGATGGATATTTCCGCATTTTCTGGACAAAATGAAGTATCTAAAATATGTCCAAAATATCTATGGACCCGTTATTATAAATGATCGTCTCAGTACCATTTACTGATAGATAGATCAGCGAAATCAAACACTATATAAAATTTCCAAGTTTATACCAAGTATGCACATATGAATATGGCCGGTAGTCGGATTGTGTGTCCAATATATAGGGTTAATTTGGGCACCGCACGATCAGACCTCGTGGCCTAGTGGTTAGAGCGTCTGACTATGGAACCAGTGGACCATGGTAGCTTCCTGGGAAGATACCTATTATACATTTCTTTTTT
Source organism: Loripinus fragilis (assembly GCA_964019695.1). Classification (NCBI taxonomy): domain Eukaryota; kingdom Metazoa; phylum Mollusca; class Bivalvia; order Lucinida; family Lucinidae; genus Loripinus; species Loripinus fragilis. The sequence goes on from OZ026516.1 coordinate 77,595,707, forward strand.
ATGCCCCCAGCTTTGGGAGAGTTGAAGGGGCATATTGCTTTGGGCTCGTCCGACCGTCCGTCTGTCTGTCCGAACAAACAAATTTTATTATAGGGGTTTGAAATTTCATAGATGGATTCCTCATCAAAAAATAACTGACCCATATTTTTAGCTCAGCTGTCACATAGTGACAATGTGAGCTTTTGTGATCGGTCTTCGTCCGTCGTATGTCGTCTGTCCGTCGTCGTCGGTTAACAATTGACTTAAATGGCACTTTTCCAAAACCCCTGGTCCAATTTTGAAATAATTTCACACAAATGATTCTTGGGTGGCTCTCTACCAAAATGTTCAAATGGTTTTGGTCCGTTGCATATCTAGGTCACAGAGGCTAAAAATAGATTTTCGAGATGAAAACTTTAAAAATCTTCTTGTCTGAAACCAGAAGGCCTGGAACCTTGATATTTAGTATGTAGCATCACCTAGTGGACCTCTACCAAGTTTGTTCAAATTAAAGCCCTGGGGCCAAAAATGGCCCCGCCGTGGGGACACATGTTTTACATAGGCTTATATAGGGAAAATGTGAAAAAATCTTCTTGCCTGAAACCACAGGGCCTAAAGCCTTGATATTTGGTGTGTAGCATCAACTAGTGGCCCTCAACCAAGTTTGTTCAAATTATACCCCTGGGGCCAGAAATGGCCCCGCCCAGGGGTCACATGTTTTACATAGGCTTATATAGGTAAAACATGAAAAAATCTTCTTGTCTGAAACCAGAAGGCCTAGACTATTGATGTTTGGTATTTAGCTTCACCTATTGGACCTCTACCAAGTTTGGTCAAATTAAAGCCCTGGGGCCAAAAATGGCCCGCCCCGGGGTCACATGTTTCACATAGGCTTATTGTCTGAAACTACAAGGCCTCGAGCCATGATTTCTATGACAGTATCCTATTGATTACTTATGATTATCATACCCTGGACAGGAGAGTGACATCTGTTTTCAATACTCTTATTATATTTCTATGACAGTATCCTATTGATTACTTATGATTATCATACCCTGGTTAGGAGAGTGACATCTGTTTTCAATACTCTTATTATATTTCTATTACAGCACAGGAGCTTGAAGTTCGATCCTTAAATCACTCCTATAGCCTCAAAACCAAAAGCTCACAATGTCATTACGTAGTAATGACCAGGAGTGAAACTAAATTTCAGGCACCTTTGAATTGCCATTACCAGGAGGTTTTGGCGAAAACTGAACATCTAACAATAAAAACTATGTCAACAGGTCATGCAAGGCATGGATAACTTTTTCTGACATATCACTGAGTCAAAATAAGGAGCGTTTGAAAATAAGGAAAAAATAATGGTAGCCATTCCGGCTCCAGTATCCTGTTTGACGCAGTGAATCCGAGCCCTCGTCACACTTTGAGAAAATACATTTCAAAACTTACAAACTCTTCAACCAAAAAATGAAACAATCTGTTAAATGTGTTCAGAATATTAAATAAATCAAACCCTTACATTTACTTGTCATGAAAAGTTCTGTTTTTCATAAACTTTGCGGAAATTCAAAACTGAAACCGTTGTTTATCAAAGATCGTGTGACGTTGATGTCGCGCACGATTTGGCGTACAAAGCGTAACGTCAAGTTATAGCGTCTTGGGGCTTATTCCGTAGATGAAAACACCATTGTCTCATTTTTTATGCCCTAACAAATAGGTTTCCCGGAATTATATCGACTTAAAGTATATTTGAGACATTGTCCTGTTTCGTCTTAACGTCGCCATCTTGATCATAAGGTAGAAGAAAAGTTATCGAACACTTTGACGTTGCCGTCACAACATTCACTGCCGATTGACCGGAAACTAGAGCCGGAATGGCTACCTAGAGCTTAGTTTCACTCCTGGTCATTACTACGTAATGACACCGTGAGCTTTTGGTTTTGAGGCTTTATAGGTGATATAAGGACCGAACTTCAAGCTCCTGTGATTACAGTATCCTAGTGATTACTTATGATTATCATACCCTGGTTAGGAGAGTGACATCTGTTTTCAATACACTTATTATATTTCTATTACAGTATCCTATTGATTACTTATGATTATCAACCCTGGTTAGGAGAGTGACATCTGTTTTCAATACTCTTATTATATTTCTATTACAGTATCCTAGTGATTACTTATGATTATCATACCCTTGTTAGGAGAGTGACATCTGTTTTCAATACTCTTATTATATTTCTATTACAGGATCCGTATAATGCAGCATTTTTCTACATTGCATCTGGGAATGGCTCGACATATTTTGAGATTCGTGATCCAGCATCTGGTCAGATTACATTGAAGAGGAGGCTAAACACAGCAACATCTTCAGCATATGAGGTAAGTTCTTCGTGTCATTAACTCTGGCAGTAAAACTGCCACTAGATATCATCTGCTGTATTGTCCATTTAAAGCGCCTCTGTGGCAAACAGTGTGGACCCTGATCAGACTGCTTCATATAATTGACAGCTGCCAAGCTCACTTGCCTGTGCAATAGGCTTCAAACATAGAATACATTTACCAGTAGGGACACTGATGCTGTGATTGACAGCTAACCACACCTGGTTTGCATGTGCAAAACAAGCATCTCGCTTGTTTCATTGGCTGTCGATGTTTGCATTGGCTGCCAACTTTTCTGTTTTACACTCCTACAAAACCATTATGATTACACATTGAATACAAATAAATGGGAAAAAAGATCCTTCAGATATAGAGAGAACCTACAATATTAGAAAACATCAGACTGAGTTTTATTGAGTCTCTTCATGAGAACTAATGGAAAGTGCAACAATTCTCATGCCCTCTAGCACTGGATTAAGCGGTATTATGCTCTATGTCAGAGTCCAAAACTGTTTTGTTTCCAAAATTATACATAATTTCTATTTATTAGATATTTACAATAAAATGTAAATTGGCCAGGATATGGCAAAAGATAACTTATGGTTATGTCAATCAAAACAAGTTCATGATGCCTCTGTAAAGTACTATCTCTTAAGAGAATTCCCTGAAAATTTGAAGCATTAATCTTCAATATTGACAAATATATGGAGGTTTGAAGCAACATATGTGATCCGTTTGGAACGTGACGTCAAGAAGAATGTTAAACCTAATATGACGACAGAGTGCTGATCTCCAGTAGCTTGATGTATATTGTTGACTTGGTATAATCATCTAATTAATATAAATTAAAGTATTCACATGCGCTATCTGTGTTATAGGAGCTTTTAGGAATTCCCAAAGTGACGTCATTCTCACGCATGTGCATATCTTTGGCCGCATTGAATCTGTATCAAAAGTGGGTTAATGTTTTGAGAAAAATGGGGTTTTATAGCCAAATTCATTTCAAAACTCGTTTGGTGTCTTTGATATACATTCAAAATACATCTTTCCGATAAATAAAGGTTCCGAAAAACATTCATTTATTCATTTAAAAGGCAAATTATGAGGTCACGGGAAGTCCGGAAGTGTCTAACAAAAAACTGATATTTTCTTCTGATAAAACTCATAAAAACTATTAACATGTAAAAATTTGGTTTAATAAAGCAATAAAATGATAAGAAGAGTGAATCCATCTGCTTGTGTTTCAGTTTTTTGTCCCCCGCCTTTTCGAAGAAAAGCGGAGGGACATAGTTTTCGGCATTCCGTCCTTCCGTCCGTCCTTCCGTCCTTCCGTCCTTCCGTCCCCCTAATATAGTAGGTACCTTGTGTGCGCAACTCCTCCTACAGTTTTATGCCGATTCTTTCGAAACTTTACAGATGTTTTAGTCATGGTCTGAAGATATGCATGTGGTTTGGATATTATCCTGAGATTATTTTTTGTCACTTTTTTCGCAATTTGAACTTAGTCATTTTTAGGCGTTTTTACTATCAAAGTGAAAAGATAGTGGGTACCTTGTGTGCGCAACTCCTCCTACAGTTTTATATCGATTCTTTTGAAACTTCACAGGTGTTTTGTACATGGTCTGAAGATATGCATGTGGTTTGGATATATTCCTCAGATTATTTTTTAACACTTTTTCCGCCAGTTGAACTTAGCCATTTTTCTGACATTTTTACTATCAAAGTGAATGGATAGTGGGTACCTTGTGTGCGCATCTCCTCCTACAGTTTTATATTGATTCTTTTGAAACTTCACAGGTGTTTTGGACATGGTCTGAAGATATGCATGTGGTTTGGATATAATCCTCAAATTATTTTTTATCACTTTTTCTGCTATTTTAACTTAGGCATTTTTCTGGCGTTTTTACTGTCAAAGTTAATGGATACTGGGTACCTTGTGTGCGCAACTCCTCCTACAGTTTTATGCCGATTCTTTTGAAACTTTACAGATTTTTTTGTCATGATCTGAAGATCACTTTTTCTGCTATTTTAACTTAGGCATTTTTCTGGCGTTTTTACTGTCAAAGTTAATGGATACTGGGTACCTTGTGTGCGCAACTCCTCCTACAGTTTTATGCCGATTCTTTTGAAACTTTACAGATGTTTTTGTCATGATCTGAAGATATGCATGTGGTTTGGATATTATCCTGAGATTATTTTTTGTCACTTTTTTTGCAATTTGAACTTAGTCATTTTTAAGTGTTTTTACTATCAAAGTGAAAAGATAGTGGGTACCTTGTGTGCGCAACTTCACAGTTGTTTTGGACATGGTCTGAAGATATGCATGTGGTTTGGATATAATCCTCAGATTACTTTTTATCACTTTTTCCGCTAGTCGAACTTAGCCATTTTTCTGGCATTTTTACTGTCAAAGTGAATGGATAGTGGGTACCTTGTGTAATTTGAACTTAGTCATTTTTAATATCAAAGTGAAAAGATAGTGGCGGGGGACATAAATTCTCTGAATTTGCTTGTATTCTCTCTCTGTGTCTCTTTCTCGCTCTCTCTCTCTCTCTGAGACTCTCCGAGTCTCTCTCACACACCATATCATCTCGGAACCGGTCCAAGTCATTGACAGTAAAATAGATGACTTATGTTTATTTTGTCCGATAGAAATAACTCCAATTATGTTCAAATTCTAGCTGTTGAATAACTGGAGTTCATGAAAACACCCCCGCGGACACTGACAGTCACACATGCGAGCAATCAGTGATTTCTTATCTTGGTCAATGTTTTCACAAGTAGTCTTAAGAATGTGTCATTTCACTGAAGTGTCTGTGAAATAGAAAATATCTAAAGATGCTGACATGTTCGGCTCTGTGTTCATTTAACTCATTTTTACTTGTCTGACATAAGAATGTCATTGTATATTTCTCGGACCCAGTATATATATTGGGTCCGAGTATATTTGTTCTTTATCAGTTAAATATTATTTTGTCTATTCGGTAATTCAATGAAATCCATGCCAATGAATTGACAAATCTTCTAGCTCAGTAAAATGTGATGCTAATATTTCCGAAAAAGAAAAAGCATTGTGTTTTTTTAATGCCTTTAATAGGGAAAAGATTAATTCCTACACGGCGCCGACATTGTGAAAATTCGTACATACAACACAATACTAACCCTTAATTAATGGTTTCTTCCTTCTGATTTGATACAACAAACCTTGGATGGTTCATTGTATAATTCGAGGGGTCTCGGTCTATAATGTCCGAATAATATTGTATTTCTTCTTAAGATATGTTTTTTTGTTCGCCAAACAGCGCAAACCTGGATGAAATGCCACATTATGCGGCATTTCATCTGGGTCTTCACTGTTTGACAAAGACACATTTTGCCATCCCTAGGGGTTAAATGATGTAACTCGTTTAAAATTAATTCTATTTGTAAGTTCTTTACCAATAAACTAGCAGTCTCTTTCTTCTACAGTCTACACAATCAAGGTTCTCCGTAACAATTTTAAACCTGTTGTTTTTCTTCTATTGTAGTTGTCAATTGTGGCGAGAGGTGGAGGAGTTTTATATAGGGAGTCTCTTTCTTCTACAGTCTACACAATCAAGGTTCTCCGCAACAATTTTAAACCTGTTGTTTTTCTTCTATTGTAGTTGTCAATTGTGGCGAGAGATGGAGGAGTTCCATATAAGGAGTCTCTTTCTTCTACAGTCTACACAATTAATGTTCTCCGCAACCGTTTTAAACCAGTCATACATAATCTGGATGCTTCGATAACTGTGTCCAAAAGGACAAGTATAAACACAGCTGTGTACAGGGTAAATGCTACGGACAACGATAATCCAATCGATACAGTAAGTGTTAAAATACTTTACTCGATAGTGTCTTCTACTGATAACCTTTGCAAACAAGTCACACCCATAGCAGGCTCCTGATCTGGGCCAAACTTATTGACACTCTGATAGTATTCTGAAATTACTTCTTGAAAAAGTTGATTAAAAAAAATCAGCAGGCAACAAAAAAGCATGCAAAATTCCAAGTGGTAGAGTGCATGACTCGAAACCAAGGGGCCGCGGGTTCGAGCCTCACCGGCGTCACTGCGTTATGTCCTCCAGCAAGAACATTAATCCTAGCTTAGTACTGGTTCAACCCAGGAAGACCCGTCCCTTTATAACTGAAAGATTGTTGATGGGATGGAAAGAATCAAATCAAACAAACAAAAACAAAATTTCCAAGTATGCAAATGTGAACATTTTGATCAGCACCATAGTTCTTGCACCTTTAACTTCTTTGTATACTTAGTTATTCTTTCGATTTGATACTGTAAATTTGAAAATTTGGAGATCAGGTGTGAGATCTGCTATGCATGCAGCTAGCCAGTTACCTGGAAAGGGGTCTACTGATGTGGATGATGCCCCTGCATCTGCAGGTTAATAAAAGATCTGATTATAATGATATGATTAGTAGTTCGAAATGAGGTATTAGTATTGCAATGGCCAGGTGTCCTCTGTCTTTTACCGTCAATTCGTTGTTAACTGTTTACAGTTTCAAAGTGTGTATCTAAAAGCAGTCGGGCAATGGTGATCATTTCATATTAATCATCGTCAGGTTAGGGGAAAGGCTACATAAGGTGTTTTAGGCTGATTGGATTGGAACTCTGGTTAGAATGGCAATATAAAGTTCTCATTGACTTATTAATAGAAAAAACTCTTTTAAAATCTTCTTTTCTAAAGCCATATGGCCCAAAGCTTAAATTACATATGTAGCAATATTTAGTGGTCCCCTACAAAAATCTTGCTATTTATGCTCCTGGGCTCTAAAGAAGCAATGCCTTAGAGGTCATTTGCTCTCAAGTCTCATAACGAGAAAGAACAACAACAACAACAACAAACTAAACATTTAAAAGAGTGATTTGTGAAACCATGAGGCTCAGATGAGTGGTATAGGCTCATCAAGCATCTTGTATTTTCTTTAACATTGTATGCCATTCACCTATAATCATATATTTATATCATACCCAGCACCTGAATGACCTTGACATCAATGTCACAGACTAGGAAATAATTATAATCATGCATTCAGCGCTCTACGTTAACATTTTAACCTACTAGCCCTGTCGGACAAGGATCTTGTGAAATGTACTTGTCCTGACCTAAAATGAACTAGCCCTGACCTAAAATTTGTTAATTTATTAGAGGGGTCGATGCATGTGCAAGTGTCAAAAAAGCTGTAAACTTGTGTATAATGCATGTGCATAATAAAATAAAATAATGATAATAATAATAGTAATAAAATTGTCTTCATTAATAAGTTGAGCTCCAAAGGGTTGGTTGAGTAACATTCTGTGCTACATTTTCAATTTTTTTTTTCCTTAAACTAGCCCAATCGGGCTACCAGGGTCCAGAATTGACTTGTCCTGACCATGATTCTACTAGTACAGATACTATAGGAACATGCTTACTGTAGAGCCCTGGCATTAGTGCAGATATACAATGATCTTCGTGCTTGACAAAAAAGCGTTCTCATTAGATGCGCCACAACAAATGTTTTCACTAATGTTTTCACAGAGAAAAAAGTCTTTTTACAATAAAATTAGCAGCAGACACCCTTATCAAATTGTATTGCTTCGTTCACTACCTTAAGAGGTTTGATATTCCATTTGAATTATCTGCGATCAAATGAATCACATGCATATACAGAGCAATGTTTTCTTCAAATTGGGGAAAGTTTCTCAAAAAGTGTTGTCTACTGCAACTGTGTTTGTATATTTAAGGGCTAACTACACTGTGGTCATAATACTACGGCAATTTGGGGTACTTCACCCACTCTGGTGTTACAGTAAAATTACCTTCAAATAAAGGCTGACAAAAATGAGAACTTTTCGAATATGTTTGCTTCGAGATTGCTTCGTCTAGTTTACAACCTCTGTGTTGTTTTGCCAAAAAGGAGATAAAAAAAATCAGATTTAAGATGTGTTTTTTATAGTTATATTAAAAAATTGTCAATTACGGTTTAGTCATAATTATACAGTTTTGTCATTGATTAATTATCTACGATGACAAAACTGTAATTAGTTGTTTCATGCCTAGATGTCAAACATAAGAGTTTTCATATAATTTTAAAGCTAAAAGATACAATGTGAATTTGATGAACAAAAATCAATGGGAACCCAATCATTTTTGGGCATTTACATGTGATTAAATGAAGAAATTGATCATGATGAGAAAGTTACCTTAACACCGGAATAAGTGACGAAACCCAAATTGCGGTAGTGGTATGAGCACAGTGAACTAGGGTATATACATAAATTCTGTTTTCAGCCGGACTTCATGACTATAGCTTACACATTTGAAAAAGGTCTTCTTAGTGCCTTTAGGATTGATCGTTCAACGGGAGAAGTTAGAGTAAACACTAATCTTGAGATTGCCGGAGAAGCTGTATACAATGTAAGTAGATTTTCAGCATAAATTGTAAAAAATATTCTTACAATTTTTGGCATATGTTTTGGGTGCTCAAAAGAACCGTCTCAACCAGAGGGTTCTTTTGAGAACCCACAACATATGATTTTGTTGAGAAATAAGAATATTATTTTTCTGTCACACACTCTTAACAAAGGTCTGATCTAGATCAGTCATACCATCAGGCTTTTCTATGTTAAGCAACTAGGTAAAACATACCTTCTTTTCTTGGGATATTTAGAAATAAAAGCATGTAATGTATTAACCCTTATCTGGTGAGAAAATGTCCTCTACTTACAAAGTTTACTGGGTATATTCAAGTGCACATGTCCTCTACTTACAAAGTTTACTGGCTATATTCAAGTGCACATGTCCTCTACTTACAAAGTTTACTGGGTATATTCAAGTGCACATGTCCTCTACTTACAAAGTTTACTGGCTATATTCAAGTGCACATGTCCTCTACTTACAAAGTTTACTGGCTATATTCAAGTGCACATGTTCTCTACTTAGAAAGTTTACTGGATATATTCAAGTGCACATGTTCTCTACTTAGAAAGTTTGCTGGGTATATTCAAGTACACTTCACACTACTTTTTAATATAGACAAGAACACAATGAAGTTGATTAAACTAACTGGGCCAGGTAGCACAGTCGGTCTGACTGCAGATCCAGGGGTCACAAGTTTGATCCCTGCTCATTCCTGTACTTTCATAGATTCAATCTCCTCCCCTTTGCTGATTCATTCAAGGAGGGTTGTTGCCAGTTACAAGTGAAAGCTTTTGCACAAAGTACTGGTTAACGGCTTATTCAAGCTTGCCCGGGTTAAGGTGTGGTTAGGTGAACTGACCGTCCTGCCATACCCATAACTGTTGACTTGGTCATAAAGCAACAAAACAAACAAACCAAACTGATTAAACTAAGGAAGCAGTCTTATCTTGTTTTGGATTCTTTGCAACGTTAGCTACCAAAGTACATTGCAGATAAGAGAGCAGATGGACCTCAATGCAAGAAAACCTGCCTACGTAGTTTGCATACAACAAAGGCGCAGGCGAGCCTGCACATCCACGCAGTCAATCAGCGACCACTTTTTTTTTCTTGTTGGTATCATATTTATACCCCCCGCAAACTTTGTAGGGGGTATACTGTTTTCACGTTGTCCGTGCGTCCGTCCGTGTGTCCGTCCGTGCGTCCGTCCGTGCGTCCGTCCGTGTGTCAGTCCGTGCGTCCGTCCGTCCGTCCGTCCGTCCGTCCGTAACGCTTTGTTTCCTTAAGTTATTTCCCTTTTTAGTTCTAAATGCCTTTTAATATAGTGCTTTTTCCTTAATAACTCGAAGAGTCATCGCTGGATTTTCATCAAACCTTGCAAACATGTTCATATATGCAAGACAAATACTTGAGACAAAAAAGTAAGGGCTAGGGGCTAATTCTATTAGAGTTATTTCCCTTTGTAGTTCTAAATGGCTTTTAATATAGTGCTTTGTGCTTATGCTATTATAGGCCATATACGGGCCAATCAACTCCTACCACAGCTTTCGATGGAACAATTTGATACTTTTCCTATACAATGTAGACACATTGAACATATGCATGAAGGAGTTTAGTTCAGAAAAGATAATTTTTGACAAAATGACAGCTGTGAGAACTTAGACAATTTTTCCCTAATAAGGTGTTTGTATATGCATAGACAGTGCCTTTATGGGCCGATCAACTCCTACCACAGCTTTTTATGGAGCAATTTGATACTTTGCCTATACAATGTAGACACATTAAACATATGCATGAAGAAGTTTGGTTTAGAAAAAATATTTTTTGACAAAATGACAGCTGTGAGAACTTAGACAATTCTCCCTAATAAGGCTTTTGTATATGCATAGATGGTGCCTTCATGGGCCGATCAACTCCTACCACAGCTTTTGATTGAACAATTTGAGACTTTGCCTATACAATTTAAACACATTGAACATATGCATGAAGGAGTTTTGTTCAGAAAAAATAATTTTTGACGAAATGACAGATGTGAGAACTTAGACAATTTTTCCCTTATTAGGCTTTTGTATATGCATAGATGGTGCCTTCATGGGCTGATCAACTCTTACTACAGCTTTTGATGGAACAATTTGATACTTTGCTGATACAATGCAGACACATTGAACATATGCATGAAGGAGTTTGGTTCACAAAAAATAATTTTGACAAAATGACAACTGTGAGAACTTAGACAATTATTCCCTTATATGGCTTTTGTATATGCATGGATAGTGCCTTTATGGGCCGATCAACTCCTACTACAGCTTTTGATGGAGCAATTTGATACTTTGTGGATACAATGTAGACACATTGAACATATGCATGAAGGAGTTTATAATTTTTGTTTGCACAGATTCTACTGAAATCTTCTTATCAAAACTAAGGTCTTCTTGTTCGAACTATAACTTGCCAAGTTTTTTCACTGACTCTTACTGTGCGGGGGGTATCTAATAAGCATTGCTTATTGACTTTTTTCATTAAACTTGCTGCAATTAAAGTTACAATGTTCTGGCTAGAGTCTGTAGGTAAACAGTCCCCGAGGATATAAAAAAAATCATGCTCATCTCACCTGAGCACAAGATTTATTTTCATAAATGTTAAAATACCAACGACATCTGAACTTCTTCATTTATCGGCATTTTTAGCTCACCTGTAGAGTAGTGACAAAGTGAGCTTTTGTGATCGGTCTTTGTCCCTCGTCAGTCCGTCCATTAACAATTTACTTAAATGACAACTCCTTCTAAATCCCTAGTCCAATTTTGAAAAAAAAATCACACAAATGATTCTTGGGTGACCCTCTACCAAATTGTTCAAATGGTTCTGGTCCATTGCATATCTAGGTCACAGAGGCTAAATATATATTTTTGAGATGAGCCATGATATTTGGTATGTAGCATCACCAAGTGGACCTTTACCAAGTTTGTTCAAATTATACCCCGGGGGTCACAGGTTTTACATAGGCTTCTATAGGGAAAATTTACATTGGATGGATTTTGACCAAACTTGCATAGATACAGTGTTTGGAGAAGGGGAAGAGTTGATTAGATTTTGGTGATCTTGACACAATTTTAACCAAGCTTGCAAAGATATATTGTTAGGAGATGGTTAAGAGTTGATTAGATTTGGTGACCTTGATCTTATTTTTGACCAAAATAGGGCATTTGTATTATATCTCTTCAATTGAACAATGGATTCTAGCTAAACTTTTATGTATTGTATCATAGTGGCAAAATAAAGAGTTGATATGATATTGGTGACTTTGACCTTGTTTTCAAGGTCACCACATTATCATGGTCGCTATCCTAAAAATAAACCCTGTAAAATAACCTTTTCTGAGCTCTGTCTTCTGAACGAGTGAACTTTCTACAACAAACTTGCATTGATACATTGATTGCAGACAGAAATGGTTCATTAGATTTCGATGACCTTGACCTTATATTCAAGGTAGCCACAGCACTTTGTATATCCAAAGTTTGGGAGCGCAGTGGCTCAGTGGTAGAGTGCTCGACTCAAGACTGAAGGGCTGCCAGTTCAAGCCTCACTGGCGTCACTGCGTTCTGTCCTTGAGCAAGAACATTAATCCAAGCTTAGTACTGGTTCAACCCAGGAAGACCCATCCCTTTATAACTGAAAGATTGTTGATGGGACATAAAGAATCAAATCAAACAAAATATTCAAAGTTTGACCAAAATTGCGTCTGTGCATGCTCTCCCTTGAAATAATTGATGGATTTCAGCCTGTATCATTGTGACACAATAAAGAACAGTAAGCATGCTTGCCAACTCTATTTGCAGTTTGGGGGACATAGTTTTTCTCTGAAAACACTGCTTTAATTTTTATTTCAATAAATGAAAAGATCTTGTATCTGTTATACTATATTTTGTTTTAGTATACTGTGTTTGCCTGTGATGGTGGAGATCCCCCAAAATGTGATTTCGGGAATCTAGTGATCACTGTAGATAGTAACTTGAACCTTCCACAAATCACCCAGCCAAGTGGTCCAGGTTATAGTGGTACATTCTACATCCGTGAAGACCAAAATACTGAACAGATTATTACCACAGTCAGAGCCATTGACATAGATTCAAGCGTGAGTAGATTCTCCCTCCATCATGCTGCCATGGAGAAATTCTATGTATCAATCGGCTATTGGGTCACTGTCACGCCACATCCCCTACTAGTTCCTATCTCTGTTAGCTTTACAAGTGGCTGGGGCAGTGCGTAACATGTGGCGATACAGTAATCGAATAGCTGTATAATACCGTAAAATGGAATATTTTCTAGGCGCCAAATTTTCACGTTTTTGACTCCAAAAACATGAGGATATTTATTCGCGGTTTCTAATTTCCGCGGTCTTTTGTATGTCTGAAGTATGTATTTAGCTGATCATACTAGGGGATTTCCGTATTTCATCTGTAAGATGAATCTTAGTTTCTCGTTGGTCTCAAGTTGTAACTAGTGCATAGAAAAGTGGTACATTTTGTGTGCTGACTTTAACTGGCAATGTCATTTTTCCTCTCCAATAAGCAATCACTTTTTAAGTACCATTAATTTAATAATAGAACTATATGCACACATATTGACAATCACTGGTCCAAAAAATCTAAATAAATGATCAGGTGTATTTAAGCCTAATTAATCTTATTATCTTTCCAGCTTGTCAAAGTCAACTATTGTGTAACGGTTGAATGCTCATGAGCATGACCTTGATTGATCTATTCTTGTTCAAATATACATGTAAACTACGCTGGTCAGTCTTTCAAAAACTGTTTTAGGTGCTGTTATAGAAATACAAATGAATTCACAATTATTGTTCTGTATAAAGGTAGATAAACATATGGTGAAACTTGGAAAATATTTCACGGATTTCATTTTTTGCGGTTCCCGACTTACCACAAAATACCGCAAAAATTGGATAACACAAAATTTTTCCATTTTACGGTATTAACCCTTAAAGCCCCAAGAAAAAAATGCATCTGAAAATGTCGTCTGCTGAAGTCGTCTGCTGCAAATAATTGCCTAGCATTACTGACGAATTAAGAATAGAAACAAACATCTGGGTCCGCACTGTTTGCCATAGAGGCTTCTTAAACATTTCAGCAGACGAGAAAAGCAGAGGACTTTTGTTGCGATTGGCGCATTAAGGGTTAAGTTACAATTATTTGGTACTTATCACATTTACTCATAAACTGTGCACCTGTGAAAGGCGGTTTTAATCTTAGCAAACAGTGCAGACCCTGCTGCATTTCATCTGGGTCTTCACTGTTTGCCAAGGTACCCATTTCCGTGTTTCTAGACGGTCACAAGCTAATCATAAACACAGAAATTAGGATGTACCATCATAATAATTGTTATTTTAGATGCTAAACATATTTTGGATATAGTCCACCCTCTTTACAACCACACTGTTTGTCGACAAATAATTTGATGTTAAACTGAATTTCTGTTATAATTAATTTAAATTTAAGCTTTATTGGTACATTTGTGCAAATACAATTGACATTGTAAAGACTTTTAGCTATTATAAAGAATGTCGCTATAAAGAGTTTTCACTGTATTTGATAATATTGTTAATATGTTAATGGCCATGTTTACAGTATCTAATGTGTATTTGAAGGATTGATGTTAGTCGTTTTATCAGATATTTTAATCTTTCGATATAAATACTATTTTCTCACGATCTACTAAACATTTTTTCAGCCTTTCAATCAGTTTGAGTTCTACCTGACAAGTGACAACACAGAAGATACTCTTAAACAGTTTATGGTCAAGCCAACCGGAGAAGTGACACTGAGAAAAACCGTTTATGGAGTAGCCATTGACAGCTTTACAGTATGTACTGATTGAGTGATGTCACGAGATAATTGTCTTTCCTGCACAGTTACAGAGACTAGCTTCAATTGTGAAAGTTAATGTGTAGCTAGTGTATTTATGACCCGTGACCTGAGATTTCCAACAATGTGGTATGTGCGACCAGCAAAGACTAAGATCAGCCTGCACATATGCGCAGTCTGATCAGGGCCTTTGCAAGTCACTTGAATATTATATGAGTGTTAAGCTACTGACTGAACATCACTCGGAGTTTCTAAGCTTAAAAGGAGGCTGCACAGACTCGTCTGCGTCGACACTTGTCAAAATGCCACATTGTTGGAAATCACATGTCGAGGCTCAATTATTATCTAGGCAATGAATAACAATGTGCTGATCACATCGTACAGGTTCCCAGTCTGATCTACCTCTTAGTAATTACGTATACAACAAAAGCAGCTTATCATAATATGAGGAAATAATTTTCTGATATTTTGTTTTATACAAACAAGAGAAACAAACTTATACACAAAATTTGAAATTTTCTACAACAAATAATTTTCTTGTGAAGAAATATATTAGAAATTGAAATATTTACTTTTGTTTGATGCACAAAATATGTAACTTTCACAACAAATACTTTTTCTCAAATGAATGTGTTGGAAACTGAAGACTTAAATTTTTGCACAAAAGTTGAAATAACGTAGGACAAGTAAATCTTTCTTGGCTGAATAATTTACAATGATTTTTGTTTGTGATTTACAGGTATATGTTAGAGCAAGAGAATTAAATGGTAACGGAGAATCTCTACAAACCGCTCGACTAGAAATGATCATACAACGTAACCAAAGAGCTCCACAGTTTACCCTTGAGCCATTTGACAGAACAATCACCTACTTGCGACCTGTAAGCAATGATCCAGTTGTGGATATAAATGCTACAGACACAGATATCTTCCAGGTGATCAAGTATACCCTAGTGGCGGATGATGAAGCTAAGCAATACTTTAGAGTGGACCCAGACACAGGGGTCATAACACAGATAGGAGATCTACGAAATACCCAGTCAACAGTTTTTAATGTAAGTAAATCTTCTTGATAGTTTGTAATAGGTGAGCCATCTATTAAATACCTGGGCCCTGTTTCAATAAATGCTTAACCCTTTACCTCATTACCTTTTAACACTTTTGCAAACAGAGCAGACCAATATCAGGCAGCTCTTGTAAGAGCTACCTGATCAGTGTCTACTCTGCTTGCTTATGGAATTATGATATATCTGATACTAAGCTAGTGGACCTGACAAGTAATTTCTTTGTTTTATGTACCAAAATAAAAGTTTATTTAGATAATTATTCATACTGGATGGAGCCAAGTATGAATATTCATGAAGGAAAGGGATAAGTTCCTAAATTTTCAAACAGTTCCATATATGACTGTCTACTGGAAGCAATGTCATAAAATGTATGTTGGTTATTTTTCAACAGCTTACCAAATTGATTTATGTAGAAAAGATGGTGAAATTATTCCCTTATCAGCTGCCAAAAAAACAATGAAGTTAATAGCCAATTTGTGGGTAAGCACAATCCTGTAGACCATTTGAGCCAAAGCATGTGATTTCCAACAATGTGGTATGTGCAACCAGCAAAGTCTCAGATCAGCCTGCCCATATGCACAGTCTGATCAGAACCTTTGCTAGTCGCTGGATTATTCTATGAGTGTTAAACTACTGACTGAACATCATTTGGAGTTTCAAAGCTTAAAAGGAGGCTGTACATGCTTGTCTGAGTCTAGACTTGTCAAAATACCACATTGTTGGAAATCACATGTCGCGGCTCATTTAACTACAAAATGGGCATCACATCAGGTTCTACATAATATGGTATCATAAAAATCATATTCACTTGCTAAAATAGTTTTTAATTGATAGAAAACTGCCTTATACATGACAATGGGCTTCATTCAAGAAAAGCTGATTTTGTTGCATGGAACAAGAAAGGATCAGACAAGCCTGTGCATCTGTATAGTTGGATCAGCTCCTTTGTTATGCCTTCTCTAGACTGTATAATACCTACACTTGTAACATCAGAACTTAACCTAGTCTCTGTAGCTGTGCAGGCTTGATAGAGCATTACCTGCTCACAAACTCTGGAGATAGAATTTCCCAAATTGAGGCCAAAATAATGTTAGATCATTCCCTTGTAATGAAAGCTATGAAGGTAGAATGTTTTATTTGACATAAACGAGTCAGTCATCACTGCATTTCCTTTGAATCATCAACAAAAAGGATTTACATGGATGCCCATATTTTTTTGGTTTTTGAAAGGAGCAATACAATTTGCAAATAGATGTCTTCTGGTGCAAATTGTCCTGAAAATGTTGTCTGCTTATTAATTCGTGATATATTCAAATGCACTCCAAAATACTTCTACCATGGAAACTCTGACCAGACTGTTCTTTAGAGAGCAGTCTGACCAGATTTCATCTTATTTGTTATATAGACTATCAAGGCTAGGCAGAAGACAATTGTCATGAATGGACTGAAAAGGTTTAGTTTTAACCCTTAAAACGCCCGCAAAAAGTTCATCTGAAAATTACGTCTGCTTTTGTCGTCTGCTGCAAATTTTTGCTAACATTATTTAGCAAAGTTATGTATAGAGACAAACAGTGTGTACCCAGATCAGACTGCTCCTATAGGAACAGTCTGATCTTGGTCTACACTGTTTGTTGGAAAGGCTTCTAAAACATTTCAGCAGACGACAAAAGCAGACAACTTTTGTTGTTATTTGCGTTTTAAGGGTTTGTTTGATATTTTAGTTATTGAGTATAGTTTTTGTTTGATATTGTAGTTCTGAAGTATAGTATCTGTATTTGTTTGATATTTTAGTTATTGAGTATAGTATTTGTTTGATATTGTAGTTATGAAGTATAGTATTTGTATTTGTTTGATATTTTAGTTATTGAGTATAGTATTTGTATTTGTTTGATATTGTAGTTATGGATTGAAGCTTGTGATAATGGAGCTCCTGTACCTCTGTGTAATACAACTCTTGTACACATCTATGTGGATCGGAACCAGTTGCCACCTGTATTTGATCCCCAGTCGTATGTTGTAAGGATTAGTGAAGAGCGTGAAGTAAGAGGCACTCCGATTACAAAGGTGTCTGCTACAGATGATGATCTGCATGTAAGTTTTCCCTTATAAGTTTCAGGCCTTTAGTTAAGAGTGCTTAACAGAAAAATAGTTTAGTTATTTCTCAGCCAAAACATATGTTGTGGGTACTCAAAAGAACCGTCTCCATGAGACGGTTCTTTTGATCACCCAAAACATATGCTTAAAACTATGGGTAAGAAAAAATTTACAATTTTACGCTGATTTTTGTTGCTTATCTAAACCTATGAGTTTGCACAGAGTTGATACACGTGTTTTGACATAGGGCAAAGTCAAAGAGGAATAATGTTCTTATTTGGAGTTTTCAGTAATTTGAGTTAAAAGAAGTTGTATGGTAAAGAAGTTGTATTGTAAAGAACATGTTGCAGGAAAGGTGGTTTATTTTCCTTATTTGTGTAATAAATGTATACTGAAAGGATATAGAAATACAGGGTAACAAAAAATGTTACAATTAAGTGCTTAGCCTAAAGATTTTGAAACCGGGGCGTAGCGCAGTTGGTAATGTGTCTGGCAACAGATGTGAATCTGCCTGCAGATCCAGGGGTCGTGAGTTTGATCTTGGCCCATTCCCATACTTTTGTGGAGATTGATCGTGAAATCATTCCTCCCTTCCGCTGAATCATTCATGAAGGGTTGTTGTCAGTTACAATTGAAAGTATGTGCACAAATTACTGGTTAACTGCTTGTTCAAGCTTGCCCAGGGTAAAGTGGGTTAGATGACCTGACCATAGCTATTGACTTGGGACGTTAAGCAAGAAAACAAACAAACACAAATAAAGATTTTGAAAATTGGCCATATGACTATCTTATTCACTGTGCATGCCGCATATTGAGAGTGATAAAACATCTTATTTGGGAATACTGGTGCTTATATAAAGGGTGTTAAGAGAAATCATTTTTTTTTGAAACACCATTATAGTGTCAAACAGCTTGGATTCAGATCAGGCTCGATATTTTGTCTGGTCTGACCCGAATCCAAGCTGTTTTCAAAGGTTTAGGTTATCATCAGACAACACCAGTAGGTAAAGATGTAAATACCATTGTATTCATGAATGCCAATACCGAATTTTGACAGATTAGAGATATTTCTAAATGACTTGAGATTTTGGGAGTTTTTTAGAAGCTACATCACACAGGTTTAATAAGTAGGTTGAATTTACTCTTTCTATACTTTTTCATTTGGCATATTTTGTGTCATCTGTATTTTTTCAAATTTAACTTTAGAAAAATTTTCAAAGCAATACAATCAGTGTGTTAAAAAGTTTGGAACCAGATCAGTCTGGACATGTTGTCAGGCCTGATCTGAGTCTAAATCTTTTTCAAAGGTTATCAGCAGACTACAAAGGGAAAGAGTTTAGAATATTTAGGAGGCGCATCAAAATTATACATGTTATAAAATTGTTTGGTCTTGCAGGGACCTTGGAATGAAGTGAAATACAGATTGCTTACAACAACTCAATATTTTGACATTGATGAAGATACCGGAGAAATACGGGTTGCCAAAGACCTGCGGGAGGACACAGTGCAATTCTATACGGTATAGTTTAAAAAATAGAATTATTTTGTTTCTGTTTACTCAACTGACCTATGAATTGTCCAAACCAAACAATTATGGGCTGTGGTGCAAGGAAACTAGTCAGGAGGGCTTAGGCTTGAACCAGCCTGCCGAGCAGCAGAATATTGCTAGAATATTGACATTTTTAATGTATTCCCGGAATGCCAGTAACAAAGGCATTAATCAGACTGCTTGAATGTGCAGGTTGGCCTGTCTCTAGCGTGTTTGCATACAAGAAAACCAGGGTTTCTCTTGATGAGGCCCATATATATTGATTTGGAAAAAAGAGAGTTCATATTTCCTTCACCAAAATGAAAATCACATGGTAACCATAGTGTTTTCAATTTCTTTTCTAAATATTCTTCTTGATTGAGTAGATGTTTGTTTAAGAAATAGATTCATGGTTGCAGTGATTTGTTGCTTAATATATCGCTTGCTTGAGGTCAGTCGTTAAAGTGAGTAAATCACGAGCTTGAAGCACGAGTGATTTATCCACTTAGGACTAACCAACAGACAATGATATTAAGCAACAAATCACTGCCAGTGCTAATTTATTTCGGTTCTAACACACTAAAAGATCAAAAATATGAATGATTCCTTCAGAGTCTTTAACGAATCCGCCATCTTGAACAGAGTGTTAGAATTTCCCACAACTCTTGTTTGGACTGAATTGCATATTTTTATGTAGGTTTTGAATGACCTTTAGCTGTAGAAATGACATTACACCGTATATTGGCAAGGTACAAGGCTGTGTGTGATAGATGAGGTCATGATAATCAAACGGGCGGCCAAATGACGTCACACCAGTCCTTGCTCAGTCCGTGCAGTGATTTATCAACCAATAAATCACTCAATTTACTCATTGGCTATATAGATGATCAGTGTTAGAATTGAAGCTTTTGTCCTTGACTTGTTCTTTGTTATACTCAGTGAAGGGAGTAAATGATGTGCATTTTAACCCTTTGTTGGACGTTCCCATACATATTGATATAATAGGTACATGTATGGAATTGGCTATTGTGTACTTAGGGGTAATGAGTAGAATTTTCTACATTGTGATGTATTTTAATCTTACCAAACAGTGCAGACCCTGATGAAATGCAGCCATCTGGGTCTTCACTGTATGCCAAAGTACCCGTTTAGTGGTTTTCAGTATACAAAGGGTTAATTATGAACAATACAAATATACTCATGTCCAATGAAAACGCACCACATACAAATATGAGTTTATCTTTTTAACCACATAACATTTTATTTTTTGAATTGCGTCTTCTTGTACTGTAGCAATTGGCTAAGGTACTGATCGGTCTTAAAAACAGAAAGTCACACAGCCAGCCATTGAATGTGTCATCATTTTCGAAAGCATTATTCTCCCATTTTTCTGTGCATAAATTGCAAAGAATCTCTAAATTGATAACGGAAAAGTCATCTTGCCTTGAAAGTGGCTATAACTTCATGATGTGACGTCACTTGCGTCATTTTGACTAGCACATAAAATCGAGAGATTCAAGGAATCCCTCTTTCACTGATGCAAAATTACGACAAGGTCGTAGCAAGCAAGAAGATTTCTTGCAGGTGTTGTGGGTTGTTTACACCAACAGAGCGTATGTATCAACGTTTTTGATAAACATCAATCTCTAAAAGCTTGTATACACAAAACTAAGAGTCTCTGTGTTGAACTTAATGTTAGATAATACTCGCACCAATAGATGAACACAAATTTTAGAAGATGTAAAATGCCAGTGTTGCGAACTATGGCTGGCAACATGTTCAAAGATGACGTCAATGATGCAACATCATTTTTTAGAGGATTTCGATGATGTTTTGCATGTTTGTGGGTTTGTACGATAGTAATCAGCATTGTGTAGGCCATTAGAACAGTAGAAACCGCAATTATACATTTTACGTTGAGTTTTGTTGGACAACGCCGTATTTAAACTTACATAGTGATGTTGTTCGCATTATTGTAGTGTTAGGTGTCAAAGTTGTGGCGAAATGACAGTGGATATACTGGCAAACAAAAAAACGTTTAAAGGAGCTGTTTGTGTTTTTTTGTATATGCCCAAAATGGGATTAATGCAATTTGGAGGCTAATGTTACGTCATATGTTAACGTAGACACTGGAATTGAAATTTTTGTGGGAAAACATTGCATTCGTCCTAAATGATAGATATAAATAATTCAATTTTGCACAGCTTTTCATAGGCCACAACTATGCGCATCTGAAGAGTGGTGCATTGGACATGAGTATATCAAAACTGCCTTTCTGTTTCTGAGCAGATGATAAAAAAAATCTTTTGGTTATCAGCAGATGACACTAGTGGGTTAAGAATTGAAGAGAAGACCACTTAAAGTAAACAATAGGCAGTCTCATACTTATTGTATCAATATGTATATGAAAATTCATCATAATACAAAGGGTTATTAACTTTGTTCATATGCTATACTGATTTCCAAGCAATCCCCTCAATGTTGCGGTCGATTATGTTAGGCTCACAAGATGTATGGAAAGCAGTACAGATCCTGATCAGCTAGTTGCTGAAGAAGCCAGCTGCTCTGTTGTTCTCACTGCTTTAGATAGAGTATTTATCTTGTTTTTTATGCTGTTTTCAAGAGTTGTATTCAGTTTCAGCACAGTAAGGGTAAAGCTGTTTTATGGAACAAGTTAAAATTTCTTTGGTTAAGTGTGATTTGGCCATTTACTTATCCCTAGGTAAATCTCAATTTATTTTCACAGCCATGAGGTTACATTATTGTTTTTCTTTACCCAGCTTACTGTTGAAGCCTATGATGGAGGAGACCCAAGCCTGAGATCTAGCGTAGCTGCAAGAGTCCTTGTAGAAGTGTACAGAAACAGCCGCATGCCGTTTTTCACTGATACCCTTTACAATTACCGCATCACTGTACGAGAAGATGAGGCCCGGGGCAACAGTGTTTACAAATTCACCTATAGTGACTCAGATGTAGATGTAAGTTAGATTGCTGAAACAATTAAAAAAAAAAAAAAAAAAACACTCGTTATAATTCTCAAATAATATTGTGTTGTCTTGACAAACATTGCAGACCCTGATGACCCAGGTTATATAGTAGGTTATTGTATGGATTCTGATCACATTGTCCAGCTTGTGCATAAGCAGTCTTGCCAGAGTATTTGCTTCTGCATGAATAAAATCTACAAATGAAGTGTTCAGACGAGAAAACAAAGTTTTAAGCCCCACTAGATAGCTGTGCATGTATATATAAACAGGCTTTACGCTCATGTGGTAATTAGCATTGTATCAAGATAAGAATATGAACTGATTTAAACCTTACAGGGCCAATCGCACAAATAAATGGCGTCTGCTTTTCTCATCTGCTGAAATGTTTAAGAAACCTCTATGACCAACAGTGTGGACCCAGATCAGACTGCTCCTATAGGAGCAGTCTGATCGGGTCCACCCTGTTTACTTCTATACTTAAATTTGTCAGTAATGATAGGCAATTGTTTGCAGCAGACGACTTCAGCAGAAGTTATTTTTCAGATGCATTTTTTCTTGGGGCTTTAAAGGTTAAACTTTGTCCTACCAAAAGTATTTGTCCTGTCAATGTCCTCTGTTTATTACTTCTGCTACATATATTCAAATGCACTCTAGAATACTTTTACTAATCACTATGAAAGTAAGAAAATGGGCAAAGATCAGGAATCGATACAATCAAGCACCAACCTGACCCAGGATACTAATGGGAAAGTGACAACCTCACAATTAGACATCACAAACGAGATCCAAGAGGTCAGCCCTTTCCCAGCAGGTGACCACAAGGCTTCAACAAACTGACGTGCATAAAAGCATAACAAAACAAGACAGAAATAACATAAATGATCCACAAAAGAAGCACCGCCTTGGAACGGTCAGTAAAAATAGTTTACACAAGGGCTTAAACTGGTTTAACGGTGCACCAACCTCACCCTTAGTTCAGATGTGGATCAAGACACATAGATGTTTGGTTTGCATGAAAGACCCCTAACTTACCAATGCATCATCTCCTAGAACATATAAATCAAGATATAAAAAGGAGATAAAGCAATGATAAGGACTCAACAGTAAACAAAACTGAATACCGGAGCAAAAGAAATCCAACAGGTAAACCCCAGTGGGCCTGACAACAGCCAAAGCATCAGGCCCCTACTATCTCATCAATAGATAAGTATTTAAGTTAGAACCATCATAGAGTCTGAAGTCCGACCCACGGGGGTGCAATTAAAGAGGAAAGCAAAGTTGCCAACTGTGATTGGGTTGACCACCAAGCATGCAGTCTGTTGCAATACATTAATGTTATAGCCAATCTTTTTATAATGGGAAATTATTTTAATGAACTGTGCTGAAAAATTATTAGAGCCAACAATCTTCTTCAATTTATACACAAGTCATCATAGAATTCAGGTTCCAAAAGTCCTTGGCGCAAGTCCAATTTGGAATTAAGATATCAAATCATAGTATCGTCGATAAAATTTAGAAAAGATTTTACGAAGTTTATGATACCGATAGCCTTGTTTTAGAAGTTTCTGAGTTAACAATTTATTGCGAGTGTTGAGCCTTAATCAGACTGCTCCTAAGGGAAACAGTCTGATATGGGTCCATCTTATTTGCAATAAAGTTTGTCAAAGGTCTGCAAATGAGTGAGCAGACAACAGTTGTCGTGAATGACAGAAAAAGGGTTTAAATAGATCAAAGTCAAGACACATAAACAACTATAAATGGCAAAAACATGTATTTGAATCCTAAGTTGGCCAATTATACATTAAGTTTAATACAGTTAACTCAGGATGGTCCCTTGTATATAAGGAGGGGTCACATGTTATCCTTTAGCAAACAGTTTACACCATGATGAAATGCTGCTTTCTGTGACATTTCATCTGGGTCTACACTGCAAAAATACCCATTATGGGTTTTCAGTTTTCAGAGTGTTAATATGGTAGATGGTATGACTTGTATTCTGCTATAAATGATCACATTAATATTCAAAGATTTGAATAGTGACAGTACATAAAATCAGTTGAGTGGAGAAAGTCAAGTATGCACCAGCACACAAGATTTTTGTACTTATTGCAGATGCATAAAAATCCACCTTGAAATGTCCATGCTTACAAATCAAGTGGGGCTAGAGGTTTAAGGTTAGCTCTTACTCTTCTTCTAGAAGGATACTTTGTGTAGGCTAGAAGCAAAGGGTGTGGCCAGACTGCCTATATAATCCACCTTGAAATATCCATGCTTACAAATCAAGTGGGGCTAGAGGTTTAAGGTTAGCTCTTAGTCATTACTGAGCAACGAAGGCTCAGGGGAGGCTTAGCAAATGCACAGACTTGCCAAAGCTTTTTCCTTTTGCATACAAAGTATGGGTGTAGATGAAAGCTTGGTATTAAACTCAGACCTCTTGCTCTGCTTGATATTTTAGCATGGGAGTTTAAAAGGAGGCATATGCAGTAAAAATCAAACCTATATATCTGATGATTTGTGGTGACGATAAACTTGTTTTGTAGGATCCTTTCGGCCCGAATAATCTAACACTGTCACTGTTAGGAGATGGCAATGTGGCTAGTTACTTCACCTTAGACACAAGAGATGGTACTGTCGGGGTGGGACAAGATCTCAGCTTTCAAAGCAATCCTTTCTATGAGGCAAGTACTATTTATATGCTTAGGTTAGATAAAGATTTAACATATTGTCACTGTTTTACACTGGATAACATCATGTCATTAGAACTGATATGACCACAAGTTAACTACAGCTCTTAGGCTGCTAATAAAATATTGAGCCAGTGCATGAGATTTCCAACAATGTGGTATGTGCAACCAGCAAAGCCTCAGATCATACTGCGCATACCCACAGTCTGATCAGAGCCTTTGCCAGACACTTGAGTATTCTATGAGTGTTAAGCTACTGACTGAACACCATTTGGAGTTTCTAAGCTTAAAAGGAGGCTGCACAGGCTCGTCAGAGTCTACACATGTCAAAATACCACATTGTTGGAAATCTCATGCACTGGCTTATTAATATTGGCTGATGTATCATCTGCTGGCCCATTTATTAAAACTACTCTGTATCAAACAGTGTGGATCCAGATCAGAGATCTTTTTATTTGGCAGTGGCTCAATTGGTAGAGCTTTAGAATTGGGATCAAAGGGTTGCTAGTTCAAGACTCACCACAGTCACGGACTCACTGTGTTGTGTCCATGAGCAAGACTTTTTTCCGCTGCTTATTAACGGTTCAAGGCAGGAAACTATCCTGACATGACTGAAATATTGTTGACTGGATTGTTAAGAATCGAAACAAACAAAACAATAAGGCCAGTGTTAGGCTTTTGATTAACATAGTTGTTATGAGATTAAATGAAAAGTTGGAAAAATGATCCCAGTAAAGTTCCTTTTCTTAACAAATCACACTTTACCATGAGAAAAATGGACATTTAAGGCAGTTCACAGTTGTAACACATCAATGAATATGAAAGGTAGATTAACCCTTTCCTTCATGAATATTCATGCTAAGCTCCAGCCGCCATGAATAATTATATAAATAAACTTTCACATTTGTACATAGAACAAAGATATAACTTGTCAGATCCACTAGTGTAGAATCAGATATGTTATATTTCCATGAGCAAACAGTGTAAATCCTCATCAGGCAATTCTAACATGAGCTGCCTGATGTTGATCTGCTCTGTTTGCAAAAGCATTAAAAGGTGTCTCTATGAGGTGAAGGGTTATCTAGTCAAAGAAAAGGTATAAAAGGCATTAGCATGAAGATACATGAAAATTAATGTGTACAAGCTATTTAATTAACATAATCTTACATTCACGATTATTTCTCTGGGCTCACATTGTTTGATCAGGCTTAGCATAGCCAAACATTTTAAAAGTTGTAATACAACAAAATCAGATAATTCACTTCAATAATCTATCAGAGGGAAAAAGGGAACATAGTGCTTTTAAATTGGATGTGGGCTCTTATTTGGCCCCTAATTTGAGCAATGAAGCAGAACCCCTTATACATACATTTTACTTTCAGATGCGTGTAAGAGTGGCAGATGGTGGTACTCCTCCAAATACTGCCACAGCTGTTCTAACAATCAATATTGATTACAATCTGAATTCCCCAGTGTTCCATTCGTCGAGTGTCTGCTCGGGGACCATCTCTGAGAACCAAGATCCAGCTGAGGTATTTGGCAGTGTGCTGGCTGAAGATGCAGACACTAAGGTTTGTTAATATCATGATTAGCATATTTAATGACAGGGCTTGAGGACGTATGGGTAGGGGGCTTGTCTATTACAGTAGTATAGGTGATTATAAAAAGATATGGGCCTTAGAGAGCAGCCCCTAGATGAAATTTTAGGGACTTTGGAAGAACTGAACATGAGAAACAGTAAGCATTTGAGTATCTTTCAATAAACAGACCCTTGTAGAGCTTAATGTAGAATGTGGATATTTTTGTGGGGTTTAGAATAGAAAAAGGGGTAATGAAACATTGTCATTCAGTATTTAAACATTGTCATTATTGATTGAAACCAGGTCTCGAGGTTATAAAACTTGAGTACAGTCTCAAACTCAAAATAAAGTGCAATGATTGGCTGCTTGCAGACACGTGTCTGCATGCAGCCAATCATTGTGCTTCATTTTGAGTTTGAGATTGAACTCAAGTTTTATAACCTCCAGGCTAGATTTGAATGATTGAGAAACTTTGTTATTAGTTTCACTAAAGTTATTCTACTGTTTTGTTTCAGACTGAGTACAATACAGTAACGTACAGCATTAGCTCAACTGATCCTACTATCATCCAGTACTTCCAGGTGTTGAAGAATGTTAATACTAACACAGGGGACATCTCCCTTCGCAGACATTTACGTGATGAAACAGCAACAAGATACACCGTTAGTAATTTATTCCACTTAATTCCCACTAATCATATAAAAGTGGGACACCATTGCTCTGCCAACAAAAATTACATTTAACCCTTAAAGCGCCAAGAAAAAAATGCATTTGAAAATGTCATCTGCTGAAGTCATCTGCTGCAAAAAAATTGCCTAGCATTACTGATGAATTAAGTATAGAAGCAAACAGGGTGGACCCAGAACAGATAGGAGCCGTCTGATCTGGGTCCACACTGTTTGCCATAGAGGCTTCTTAAACATTTCAGCAGAGGAGAAAAGCAGACGACTTTTTTTGCGAATGGCGCATTAAGGGTTAAATTACATTTCTCTGGTGGACCAATAGTGGCCTGAGACCATGTGCTGGCTAGGCTAGTACTGACTTCAACATTTGGCATTGTTGTGTCACTTTTTTTCGTTTCATGCACATTGACTTCCATTACACGGGGCTTGATATTTGCAAGCAGACAAGGTGCACATTTCTTGTTAATTGCTTCCAGGCAATGTGGATAAGTATAACTTTATGTTACATTTCTGAAGCTATTAATTTTTGAGAGATGTAAAAGCGATAATTTCCTTAGAGGAGATAAAATTTTTGGAATGTTGTAACCCACCAAGTCACACGTAATTGTGAACAAATGATGTATTAGTCTTTCCAAAATATAAAGTCACTTTGACATCGAAAATATACATAGATCAAAATACAGGAAAATTTCCCAAAAGATTTGCAAATTAAGTATACAAACAGGTACAAGTTTCTTCACCGGCCTAAGGTACCATTTCAAGCTGCACTAAATATCTGTGCATGCATGTTTGTAAAGTGACTTTAAATAAATTATGCAATGTATGTAAGTACCAGAATTTCATGTGTTTGCTCATTTAATGAATAACATATGACCATGCGTGTAACACTTGAACATACATGTAACACTTGAACATGTAACACTTGTACATACTTGTAACACTCAACGTACAGTTAACACTTACACATACACCTAACACTTAAACATACTCCTAACTCTTGAACATATATGTAACATTTGAACATACACCTAAGACTTGAGTCAGTAACGTGTCTGGCAACAGATACTAGTCTGACTACAGATCCAGGGGTCGGGAGTTCGATCCCGGCCCGGTCCCATACTTTTGTGAAGATTGATCATGAAATAATTTCTACGGTCATTCTCCTCCCTTCCGCTAAATCATTCAAGAAGGGTTGTTGTCAGTTACAAGCGAAAGTATGTGCACGAAGTACTGGTTAACTGCTTGTTCAAGCTTGCCCAGGAAAAAAGTGTGGTTAGGTGAACTGACCGTCCCGCCATGACCATAGTTGTTGACTTGGGAAGTAAAGCAACAAAACAAACAAAAACCTAAGACTTGAACATCTGAAGACAGATAAGGGTTGGTTGTGTGACATCATTAAAGATAGGGGTAACTTGTACTAGTGAGCGTTAAATATAGCACTAGATCTGAAGACAGATAAGAATTGGTTGTGTGACATCATTAAAGATAGGGGTAACTTGTACTAGTGAGAGTTAATTATAACACTAGATCTGAAGACAGGTATGGAGTAATTGTATGACATCATTAAAGATAGGGGTAGCTTGTACTAGTGAGCGTTAATTGTAGCACTAGATCTGAAGACAGATAAGGGTAGGTTTAGTGACATCATTAAAGATAGGGGTAGCTTGTACTAGTGAGAATTAATTATAGCACTAGATCTGAAGACAGATAAGTGTTGGTTGTGTGACCTCATTAAAGATAGGGGTAGCTTGTACTAGTGAGCGTTAATTATAGCACTAGATCTGAAGCCAGATAAGAGTAAGTTGTGTGACATCATTAAAAAATAGGGATAGCTTGTACTAGTGAGAGAGTTAATTATAGCACTAGATCTGAAGCCAGATAAGGGTAGGTTGTGTGACATCATTAAAGATAGGGGTAACTTGTACTAGTGAAAGTTAATTACAGCACTAGATCTGAAGACAGATAAGGGTAGGTTTAGTGACATCATTGAAGATAGGGGTAGCTTGTACTAGTGAGAGTTAATTATAGCACTAAATCTGAAGACAGATAAGGGTTGGTTGTGTGACATCATTAAAGACAGGGGTAGCTTGTACTAGTGAGAGTTAATTATAGCACTAGATATGAAGACAGATAAGGGTAAGTTTAGTGACATCATTAAAGATAGGGGTAGCTTGTACTAGTGAGAAATAATTATAGCACTAGTTCTGAAGACAGATAAGGGTAGGTTTAGTGACATCATTGAAGATAGGGGTAGCTTGTACTATTGAGAGTTAATTATAGCACTAGATCTGAGGCCAGATATGGGTTGGTTGTGTGACCTCATTAAAGATAGGGGTAGCTTGTACTAGTGATAGTTAATTATAGCACTAGATCTGAAGACAGATTAGGGTTGGTTGTGTGACATTAAAGATAGGGGTAGCTTGTACTAGTGAGAGTTAATTATAGCACTAGATCTGAAGACAGATTAGGGTTGGTTGTGTGACATTAAAGATAGGGGTAGCTTGTACTAGTGAGAGTTAATTATAGCACTAGATCTGAAGACAGATAAGGGTTGGTTTAGTGACATCATTAAAGATAGGGGAAGCCTGTACTTGTGAGAGTTAATTATAGCACAAGATCTGAAGCTAGATAAGGGTAGGTTGTGTGACATCATTAAAGATAGGGGTAGCTTGTTCTAGTGAGGGTTAATTATAGCACTAGATCTGTCAACAGGTATGGAGTGGTTGTATGACTTCATTAAAGATTGGAGTAACTTGTACTAGTGAGAGTTAATTATAGCACTAGACCTGAAGACAGATAAGGGTAAGTTGTGTGACATCATTTTAGATAAGGGTAGCTTGTACTAGTGAAAGTTAATTACAGCACTAGATCTGAGGACAGATAAGGGTTGGTTGTATGACATCATTAAAGATAGGGGTAGCTAGTACTAGTGAGAGTTTATTATAGCACTAGATCTTATGCCAGATATGGGTTGGTTGTGTGACCTCATTAAAGATAGGGGTAGCTTGTACTAGTGAGAGTTAATTATAGCACTAGATCTGAAGCCAGATAAGGGTGAATTATGTGACATCATTGAAGATAGGGGTAGCTTGTACTAGTGAGAGTTAATTATAGCACTAAATCTGAAGACAGATAAGGGTTGGTTGTGTGACAACATTAAAGACAGGGGTAGCTTGTACTAGTGAGAGTTAATTTTAGCACTAGATATGAAGACAGATAAGGGTAGGTTTAGTGACATCATTAAAGATAGGGGTAGCTTGTACTAGTGAGAAATAATTATAGCACTAGTTCTGAAGACAGATAAGGGTAGGTTTATTGACATCATTGAAGATAGAGGTAGCTTGTACTAGTGAGAAATAATTATAGCACTAGATCTGAAGACAGATAAGGGTAGGTTTATTGACATCATTGAAGATAGAGGTAGCTTGTACTAGTGAGAAATAATTATAGCACTAGTTCTGAAGACAGATAAGGGTAGGTTTATTGACATCATTGAAGATAGAGGTAGCTTGTACTAGTGAGAAATAATTATAGCACTAGTTCCGAAGACAGATAAGGGTAGGTTTAGTGACATCATTAAAGATAGGGGTAGCTTGTACTAGTGAGAAATAATTATAGCACTAGATCTGAAGACAGATAAGGGTAGGTTGTGTGACATCATTAAAGATAGGGGTAACTTGTACTAGTGAAAGTTCATTATAGCACTAGATCTGAGGCCAGATATGGGTTGGTTGTGTGACCTCATTAAAGATAGGGGTAGCTTGTACTAGTGATAGTTAATTATAGCACTAGATCTGAAGACAGATAAGGGTTGGTTGTGTGACCTCATTAAAGATAGGGGTAGCTTGTACTAGTGAGAGTTAATTATAGCACTAGATCTGAAGACAGATAAGAGTAGGTTGTGTGACATCATTAAAGATAGGGGTAGCTTGTACTTGTGAGAGTTAATTAAAGCACTAGATCTGAAGACAGATAAGGGTAGGTTTAGTGACATCATTAAAGATAGGGGTAGCCTGTACTAGTGAGAGTTAATTAAAGCACTAGATATGAAGACCGATAAGAGAGCAGGTTGTGTGACATCATTAAAGATAGGGATAACTTGTACTAGTGAGAGTTAATTATAGCACTAGACCTGAAGCCAGATTAGGGTAGGTTTTGTGACATCATTAAAGATAGGGGTAACTTGTACTAGTGAGAGTTAATTATAGAACTAGATCTGAAGACAGATATGGGTTGGTTGTGTGACATTATTAGAATTAGACAGTGGTAGCTTGTACCAGGGTAATTTAATAATAGCACTAAATCTGCAGATAAATAAGGGTAGCTTATATCAGTGAGAGTTAATCAATACTCATTGTTTTGATTGAGAAATAAGAAAAATAGGTTTTTGTTATGCTCTCTTAACTGCCTTAGTGATTAAAGCTGCATAGTCTGTAACTTTTGATCTTCTTATTTTAAAAATAATGTTTTTATTTTTCAAGAACACAGTAAAAATACCCAAAGTCAGGTAAACACTTTACCATTTTCGTAAATCTTAACAAGTTATCACTATCAAAACAACTGCATTTATGTTAAAATTCAACAGTCTAGAATTATTGGAGGGACGCAAATAATTACCAACAAGAGAAAAACACACCTATTTGATAAGAAAATTCACTTTTCCATGCAGTTTTCAGCTGTATTGAACATTTTTATTGTGAAAACATAGCTTAATTCTACTTTTACAAATGATTTAAGAAAAGAAAAATTTTCGAAAAATGTTCATAGTTACAGAGTATGCAGCTTTAAGCCATTGAATATTTACATTATTCTTCCAACAGTTTAATATTGAAGCCCGAGATGCAGGAGGAAGGACAGATGAATTCCAGTGTAGTTATGAAGTGATCAGAAACACACGTCAAGATCCTACATTTAACAACTTGGTCTTTGTCACGACTATAAATGAAACCCATGATTTCGTCACTCCAGTTTTTGAGTTGGATGCTGCCGACCCAGATGCACAGGTAAATATATTAGGATGGAGTCCAACTCTATCACCTAACAACAAGTGATGTCAATCAAACCAGTTTACACCAACTTGAGATACCTGGATTGGCCAATATGGTAATTGATGAACATGATCCCTTTGCTAATCTGTGAAGAGATGGGACAAAAACCTAGACAGAATCTCAAAATAGGAGTTAAACTGATGGAATATGTTGTGAAATAGAAAGTTATATTTTGTGATATTTTTATGCTTAAAGAAAGTTTTAGAGGTGCTATGAGTAGAGACTGAAAAGCCGGCTGGTTGAACAATGGTAACACATTCCACAGGGAGAACTAGGCCGCTTCTAAGCATGTGCATCATAGGCTCGAAGTGGCCACAGTGCAGCGGATAAGTGCTATGCCTTGTAAACCAGTGGTTGCAGGTTTTGAGTTCTAATCTGCTTTTGATTTTCGGTTGAGCCTTTGGGTGCTCTCGTCATATAATACACACACATTAAACTCTCAAGACTAAAAGTTGTTTTTTTAAATGGAAAGGTCAAGTTGCTCCCAAGTTAGGAATCCATAAAAATACACAAAAAGTGAGTATGATCAGGAAATACCACAATCACACTCTGCCAACCAACCCATGGCACTGTGAGGAAGAGCCATAGAACATTTATAGTATTATAATATATCTGTAAGACAATAATAGCAAAGCAACAAGCTTTCTCTTCCTCTTCAAGATAATTGCAAAACTAGAATGAACACAAAGAATGCATAACTAACAAATACAAACACAGAACTACAACAAACAATAGGAAGTACTGTCCTGCCAACCAAGAGTGACAGTTACGCCATGTTTTGTTTACATAGATACCAGGGACTTATATTCGATAGATCACATGTGTATTAATCCTATCCACAGGATAGGATTAATACACAAGTGATCTATCGATTCGCGTTTGCTCAGGTGGAGTGTACAAGTTAAAATTTTACTTAACATTTGTAAACAAAATATCACATCACTGTCACTCTTGGTTGGCACGATAGTACATTATACAATAGATCAGTATCAGCACTGTTGGTTATCTCTACATTGGAAAAAAATATTTGTTAAAGAGTTTAACATACTGGTTAACAGGTACTTTGGCAAACAGTGAAGACCCAGATAAAATGTAGCCTTAGCTGACATTTCATCAATGCTTGCACTGCTTGTTAAAGTATTTAACACTCTTCAGGAACAGAAATACATCATTTTATAGAAACTCTTGAAATACAAAAAGGGCTAATCCATACTTATTGTATCAATCTGTATACTATTATCCATTAGAATGAATGGGCCTTCAGAAAGGAGTTAAAGCACACCTTTCTGTGACTTTGAAGAATCTCCTCATTGAGACCCTGATCTCCTTCATTTTTATGTAACAAATCTCCCTCATGGTCATCATCAGGTTATCACATGTATGCTAACATAATTCTTCCCCTTTTCAGTTTCAGAATGAGTTTGGAATACTGACCTTTGAGATGTTGGCTGATGCTGATGCTATGAGGTACTTCCAAGTAAACCCGTCAACTGGCATAATCAACTTGAGAGAATCCATTTTGAATCTGGATACTATGCTTTACAAGGTAACTACTATTTAAAGGATGTGTGAAATTTCGCAGAAATATGTGCTGATGGCAGTGTGATCTGTTTGTACATGTATCCATTATCAAGTCAAACCAAGATGGAGCACTTAGCACATTTGTTAGCCAGTAGGAGTCCTACCTTATTTCATCTATGAAGCACACATGCTCCTATTAGCACACACTGGCTTCTAATGTCTCCCCTCTGGAAGGGTCGATAGACATATTGTTTTCCCTTCCCTCTGGGCATCTGTCCATCACAAAATCGTGTCCTCTCTAATACTTGATAACCCTTAGAGATATTTCTACGAAACTTCATACAATTGTAAAGCACATTCAGACTACCTGTCATGCACAAGAACCATAACTCTTCATGTTTATTTTTCAAATTATTACCCTTATAACATAATAAAATGCTATTTTTGTCTGCTCTGTAAGTTGAACACTGTTGAAGCTATTTGGTTGAAACTTCATAAAGTTCTAGAGCACAATGAGACAATGTGTCATGCACTGCTTTGGATATTTTTGTAGTTATTTCACTTTGATCATTTGCAATGCTATTTTGTTATTCCACTTGTAACATAACTTCATGCAATTTTTTGTCTGCTCTGTAAGTTGAACACTGTTAAAGCTATTTGTTTGAAACTTCTTACACTCTAGAGCACAATGAGACAATGTGTCTTACACAAGAACCATAACTCTGCTTTGAATATTTTTTGGAGTTTGCAATGCTATTTTGTGTCCGCTCTATAACTTGATAACCGTTAGAGGTATTTCAGCGAAACTTCATACATTTGTAAAGCACATTCAGACGACGTGTCATGCACAAGAACCACAACTTTTGCATGTATATGTATATTTCAAAATTATTCCCCTTGTAACATAACTAAATGCAATTTTGTGATTTTTTATTCCTAAAAGGGGGAGACATCTGTTTTTTGGTAGAAAAACGATTCTAGTTAATGGATTGTTTATACTATGTCATTTCTGATTTCCACTTATTGCAATGGTACATAATCATTGTTATAACAGAATATTGCATATAACACAGTGTCACACGCAATAAAAACCTATGAATTTCAACCATGACATTCCATGTTAAGAAGAAAGTAACATGTGGTTATAAAATTAGGTTTAGCCACACTTAACGCACTTGCTTAGTGCCACTTAATTTTACGGCCGATCATTCTTTATTCACTTTTATATATGGCTGGGCACTGGGAGACCATTACTAAAAAATTGACAAAATATAATGCAGTATTTTCTGTAAATCTGCTGAATATTTTGTTGAATTTATGATGTAATAATGATCAAACATTTTTCAAAGAATAAGCAATTGCCAGGTTCTTTTGGCAGACATTGAAAAACTTTCTCCTCCATTTTTAGCTGTGAGGTATTAGTATGCCAATGTAATGGTTTCCATTGTCCTTCTACATTCTCAAACATTTATATCTCTAAAGCTAGTATGTCAATTTTGATCAAATTTAATGTGAATCATTGTCAGGTAAGGGAAAAGGCCGGCTGATTGGATTGGAACTCTGGTTGTCACGGCAACATATCGCTCCCATAGATTTAAAATGGGAAAATAATTGTAAAAATATTCTACTCTGAAACCATGAGATTTTGTTACTTATCTTATATACAATCACTGATGACTCAGATGAGCCTACACACACAAAGTAGGGATGTTAGGGAAGGTAGAGGCCAACTCTAGACCGGAGGCCCTTGATTTATGTCAGAACTTCTTTTCTGCTCAATATCTTCAGAACAAATGAAAAGATTTTGATCAAACTTGTTTATGCATTTATACTGACAAACTCTAGGTTGGGATTGTTACCTTTCATTTTTTTTAAGTTTGTATCAGAGTAATGGCCCTTGATTGACACCAGAATTTGTTTCCTCTCAATATCTTAAGAACAGATTGACAGAATTTCACCAAATTTTATAATTCCATATGCATTCATATTGACAAGACCTAGACTGGAATTGTTACCTTTCATTTTTTGCTTATTTGTAATAGAGCTATGGCCCTTGATTAATGTCAGAATTTTGTTTCTGATCAAATATTTAGAATAAATCGGACAGAATTTGACCCAATTTATATTTAAAAGACCTTGGTTGGGATTGTTCCCTGCCATTTTTTGCAAATTTGTAACAGGGTTATGGCCCTTGATTGATGTTTTTTACATCATGAAAAGCCCTACAGTGGGGCTATAGTTAGATTCTCTGACAATTTTAGTTTATCATTAGATCAAAAATAGTTTCCAGATTTTCTGCTTATAGGATTAATCAAAATGGAATTCTGGTTAATTGCATTATATGTTGAAAATGATATATTCTCATACAACTTCAATGATATTAAATACACATTATCATAATAGTAGCTTGATCTGGCGTACTGTATCACGTCGAGTGGATGAGGTCATACCATCGGATCACCAGAGATGCGTAGCGTTGAGGGTGATCCAATGGTATGGCCCCATCCACGAGACGTGATACTGTACGCCAGATCAAGTTACTATTATGATTATGTGTTTATTATATGCCTTTTTCTGACATTCTGATTTTAAAACCTGTTTTGGTCTTTAATCCCGGAAAATTGCGGGAACGTTTGCCATAACGTTACGTTTCTTGACGTCATGTCAATATGTTTTCCGTCTCTGGTTCCATGCTTGCAATTTACTTTACGTAACGTCGCCACAAAAGCAGGTAACCGGTGCTAGCCTCGTTTTAAAGGATAGTGATATGGATTCAGAAAACCTCAGTTCGTTGATCCGGCTTTCTGTATCAGATGGCCAGAAAACCGACATTTCTAAAGTCGTATCAGTTATAGGTATATAATAACATTCGATATCATTGAAATGAACATTAATAATAGTTTGATCACATTCCACCCACCCCCTCAAAAATCCTTTTATTGGTATATAGAAAGTTATTTTTGTGAGAAAAAAAACAAACCCTGCCATTTTTTTAACAAAATGTAAATGTTGTTCCATTTTGTAGCATAAACTAATTTCTCTTTTGCTTACTTTCAGTTAACAGTAAGAGTCTATGATGGGGGAATACCACCCAGAGATAATACTGCTTACGTCACTGTAAATGTTAGAAGAAATTTCTTTGCACCTGTCATTCGTGGTGATGACATTATTGATATCACTATAATTGAAACCCGTTCATCTGGATCTACTATAGCTCAACTAGTCGCTGAGGATAGCGATAGAAGGGTAAGATTATAATTTCATCCTTGTTTGGAAGATCTGGTTTAGGGATTCATGATAAGTTGTGGATAAACGCAGCCTGCTTGGCATGTACAGTGATTAGCTGAAATTCGGAAGATTAGTATATATTGGGTAAAGCTATTTTTCTATACTAATAATAGGGAGCGCAGTGGCTCAGTGGTAGAGTGCTTGACTCAAGACCGAAGGGCCGCGGGTTCCAGCCTCACCGGCGTCACTGCGTTGTGTCCTTGAGCAAGAACATCCTAGCTTAGTACTGGTTCAACCCAGGAAGGCCCGTCCCTTTATAACTGAAAGATTGTTGATGGGACGTTAAGAATCAAATCAAACAAACAAAAAAACTATACTAATAGCAAATATGAAATGTCAGATTTAGATTGTAACCAAATATTGAATATGTCTGACAAGGCCATCGTAGTCGGTCCGGCAGGTCCAGCGAGCACCGGACCACTTTTTTGGCTGAGTATGCTTTCCGCCGTGTCCCTTTTTCTCAGTTCGGCTAATTTTTCTTTGGGCTTACCTCTGATTTTACATGTATTCAATCACTCGCTTATGGGCTGTGTTGAGAGAAAACATGAAGTAGCCGTATCTACACAGTCTGATCAGCCCCTTTGTTGTTCTCTCTCTGAAAAGTATAATTGATAAACTTGATACACACAAAAAAAAAAACTTCAGCATTCTAGCTAATTTCTGTAACTGAGCAGGTTGGTTTGAGTCTTGCATGGTTGGAAACCCTGAAGACTGGTTTTCTTGCGTTGAGGCCCATTTATAAAAGTCATGATAGTTTCTGTGATCCAGTTTTATTTCCATCATATTGACTATTTGTTTTTTTTCTAATTATTCTAAACCAAATAACATATCGGGCCACAAAGTATGTTTTTAAAAAAACGTTTTGAATTTATATTTATACTGCTCAACAAAAGTTTAGCACGGATTTTAATACGATGTCCCACTTTGAATGAACATGAACCATTTTATTTAATGTAATCAACATGTATGGGGATCTTGAAATTTACATTTTTTCGTGTCCGCCAGACAAAAAGTTATCTGGTTAGGCGTCAGTGGATCAACGTTAAATTTGATGTCATGGGCATGCAAAGGATACAGGTCTACATCTGAAATTAAAAATTTTGATTTTAGAGTAAAGCCAAAGGTTCTTAATGATGAAAAACGCTAAAAACGTCAAAGTTTGATACCCGTTTATGCCACGCTTTACCGTTCCATTATGACGTTAAAATGGCATTTTTACACTTCTTGACTTTTCAGCGAACTGAATCAAGAGATCAAATAATCTGTTTGATGTTAGATTGGCACAAGCACCAGGAACATGTCTGTAGTTTGTCCTTTGAAAACGTCTTCTTTAGATAGCGTCATCGCCTTAATTTAGCCTCAACTTCAGATTAACATCACTTTTTATGTTTTACCATGGGACAAAATTTTTATAAACTTACCTTTCCTTAAACTGTCTCTCTTTTGGCATCCTCTTAAACACGAAACCCTTTCAATTAAGCATGCCTACACAGCGAAAACAGTATAGATATCACACAGTAAGCGTATAGTCCGTCATGGATAGAGTCCAATAGAAAACAGGTGTAGCAGCTTAATACTATTATTCATTCATTCAAGTTCATTCAGAAAAAAATAACACTGCAGGTAAAACGATTGTACGGATTTACCAATAAATAATATGATCATGGAATGTACAGCCTCGGTGGCTCAGTAGGTAGAGAGGCAACTGTAATAATATGCACGCGAGCAATGTTTAAAGTTATGGGTTTCCATTGTTTAGCATTTTCTAGGCTTATTGATATGCTCTATTTATTTTCATTTGTTTCCATTGTGTATTTTCTTATTCTAGATATTTTCTTATTTTGTGTATTTTTCTTTATATTTTTTTAATATTTTATTTTTTCAATTTCTATATTTGAAAATCTTTTTTTTACGAAAAGAATTTTATTTCAATATATATATGATATAAAAAGTTCATAAAATAATACCAGCATAGTGAGATTTTGATTTTTATCGCAATACTGAGCATCAAAGGATCAGGTGAGCCTGCAGAAATACGCAAACTCACCAGAGCGTTTGCCACTCGCATACACAACTTACTGTGTGGCTGTAGATGAAGACTTATTTTAATTTTAATTATTGCATAAAAAACCGTGTTGCACGCTATAAACAGCCCCGACAAAAACTCATGTATTAATCAGGCAGATGCACGGCTTTTGTACTTTACATATACGCATTCTAGGCCGTCACAAAAATTGATATCATCAACAGTAGCATGTAAAGAAATGAACGTAATTTAGTGACGTTAGGATGACGTAAGTCTTTGCTCTGAAACAAGGTTTTTCAAAACCTACGAATCCTTCATGCTTTTGAGCGCCATTATAGTAATACAAAAATGAACCTTTTGAAGCGTTTTTCCAAGTGACAAAATGACTTTATGCAATGATAACGATCAAACATGGTTTTCTGATACACTAACATCTGCTAGACCCCTGGTGGGTCGTTAAAACCTTCGCTTTTCACTTTTTTCCTGTAAAGCCTGAAATATGGACATAAACCTTTTTGTTCAAAGGCGGATCCACGACTCCAGGAGAGGGTTATCAGATAAAGGATCATTGACACTTGCTATGGGTAAATGCCTATGGTTTTCAGTAAAACTAAAAGTTGGTCAATCGTCCCTTTCTTCACCTTGAAGCTACCCTGACCTGAGTACTTTATGGCTGTGAAATCCGTTTTCGATATCAAATGCTTCAAAGATGGAAAATTTGGGGTAGAACAATCAGTTTTACATTAAGATATATAGAAATCCGAAAACATTTTTTAAAATATCTTTCCCCCCCCCGTGTGCCAGCAAAAGCTTTTGCATGTATATGTGTTACCATATTTTACACATTGTATGGAAGTGGCATGCTGGCACAAGGGGGGGAAAGATGTTCAGTAGCCCAAAAACCCAGGGCCTGAGCCCATAAAATGCCTTTTCTACCAAGAAAGAAATTAATGATAGTAATGAAGTTCTATAGAACCAACCTCCTAAATTGCTTTGTATTATGCGCTAGTTTAATATAAAGTACTTAATTATTAAAAGTAGAATTAGCAAGGTTTTATGCATTTTTTCATAAGAAAAAATCTCACTGTTATTAATTGACACATTATTTTGCAAACGTCCTGTACTTATCTATTTGCATGCTAGGGAATAGTTCATGTTTTTTATTTTCGTCCGCTGACTTTCTTCAAAATTAAGTTTTTAAAATAAACCACCCAAGACCACCATCAGAGTGTCAAACAGTTTGGATCCAGATCAAGACCGACATTTTGTTTGTCTTCATCTGGGTTCAAACTGTTTGCAAAAGGCTATTGGCAGACGACAAAAGTATCCACTGGCATGCAAAGAGTTATAACAGGTAAATACTTTAGTGTTCAATATATTGTCTCATATAGGGATATACATGCATATGTATACCATAAATACTGGGACACTTTAAATACATTCAACATGCTATGACCTTTAAACAAAGCAAAAGTAATATTCAAAGGATCTAGTTTGTATCAGTTTTACTTTCCAATGCTGAATGGGACACTTTCATTCCTTCAAAAATATTTATTTCTTTTGTTGAGCTTTCAGTTTTGCATTATTTACGGTACATGTAGTCAAAAAAGTACAGGTTACTTCTAAATTATCTCCCCAAAAACATTTTATTACAAAACCTATTTTGTTTTTAAAACAATTTCATCAATTATCATGATTCGGTAATACTCTGCATATGGTATGTTTAGTAGATATCATCATGCCTACCAAATAAATCAAGAAAACGTGCAGAAATCACTTTTTAGTGCACTTTTTATTTTCATGAAATTTCAGACCCCCTCCCCTTTCTTCCCGCCATAACTCTCGAATGCGTAGAAATTTTGAAAATATTTTGCTAGCTGGCTCTTGCCATTAGATGCACCTATTGTGTTGATACTACATGCACCACACTAGAAGCTCAAAAGCAGCGTTCTGGGAATCAGAAAAATAGGCGTATAAGGTCCAAACCGTCAATGATCCTTATGGAAATGGGGGGGGGGGGGGGGGGTGGGGGGGGGGGGGGGGTAGGGTCCATTTGCAGATTATCTCTCAATTTTCTTGAATATCACTATAAAATGAAATAATCTGTTCCGAACCCCTTCTGGATCCGCCATTGTTTGTTACAGCACTAGGTAATTCAAACTGCCCAATGAAGGAGTAAGAAAAAGAAAAAAAAAAAGAAAATAAAAACTCAGGGATTCGAACCCCCCCCCCCCCCAAACCCCCCCCTCAGAAAAAAATACAGATTCGAATATGTAATTATCGCTACTTAACCACTGGTCTGTGACACCCAATGATAGCTTTAATGCATTAGTAAAGATATAACTACCAATATCCTCGTTTGTTTACCTGTCTAAATGCGGGATTACCTTTTATTGACAATAGACCTCTCCGATTACAGTTATAATTAGTGACGTCACTGTACTCTTATTATTTTAGGCCTCTACTGTTTTTGACTTGTAAACCTCATTATAACAACTACGTTAGTTGTTTTCATGACTCAACTTTTACTACTTATGCTCAATGGAGAAGACCTTTGTCTTTTTTCAGAATGGCCTATTCGATCAAGCTGTAAAACAAGAGACTTTATAAACCAATGCTGCATCAATTTTGTATTGCCATTAATGGAGTTGAAACATGTTTTTTGATCCCTCTCTTGTTTAAAGCAACGAACGACGCAGTAGAAATCCAATTAAAGTACACCAATTGCTTCCTCAACTTTATCACATACCAAACCGTGATTTCTGCAGATATTTTATAACTTTAAACCATTTTGCTCAAGTAAAAAATAATTTTTATTTATCCGTGCTAAACTTTTGTTGAGCAGTATATGAGCATCATTTGACGTAAAGCAGCCTGAACAGAGAAGTTTTTTGCCATCGTGGTTTGACATTAGGCTCTGGCTTTCCTAGCTCCATTATGATGAAGCCCATAATGAAGCCAAAGATCCCACGTTTTTCACCGACAAGGAAAGTCATCAAGGAATGTTGCGCAGCCAAAATCTAGACGAAGCCTGCTTGAAAAGACCCTAGTGTATATCTTTAAAAAAAAAGACCCAAGGATCAGTACTAAAAGTACTTTGCCAAAACATGCGGAGAGATATGTCAAAGAAACATGCAGAAAAAAAATGAAAATTGTGACTGTCTAAAAAAGACTTTGCACAGCAATTGGTTTCTCCCTTGCCTAGGAATATCTTTTCTAGCAAAAAAATCGTCACCTAAGCGACTGAAATCTAGTCCCAAATGCATAAAAACCCATTAAAATCGAACATAGAAGTGCTCAAAATTAAAAAAAAGTTCTCAGGGGAGACCTCCAAACCCCACTAACGAGAGAGTGGAAAAATACCTCTCTCATGCTCTCTTGTGCCTTTGGCAGTAGATGGTTTCTTCCGTTGGACCACTTTAAAATATGTGGCGACGGCCCTGTCTGCATTGCATTGTGATTGTTGATTTTTTAAAATGCTGATAAAAGGATGAATGCCATGGTACCCGATGTAGAATATTTCCTATCTACACATTTGGCAAATGTAGAATATATCTACACTGTAAAGTAATGTAGAATATATCCTATCTACACACTGTTAGCAAATGTAGAATAAAGCCTATCTATACTGTAAGCAAATTAGAATATACCCTATCTGCACTGTAAGCAAATTTATGTAGAATATGTCCTATCTACACTGTAAGCAAATGCAGAATATACCATATCTACACTGTTAGCAAATGCAGAATATGCCCTATCTACACTGTTAGCAAATGCAGAATATACCATATTTACACTGTTAGCAAATACAGAATTTACCCTATCTACACTCTAAGCAATTACAGAATATACCATATCTACACTGTTAGCAAATGCAGAATATACCATATCTACACTGTTAGCAAATGCAGAATATACCATATCTACACTGTTAGCAAATGCAGAATATACCATATCTACACTGTTAGCAAATACAGAATTTACCCTATCTACACTCCAAGCAAATGCAGAATATACCATA
This sequence comes from Loripinus fragilis, assembly GCA_964019695.1. Classification (NCBI taxonomy): domain Eukaryota; kingdom Metazoa; phylum Mollusca; class Bivalvia; order Lucinida; family Lucinidae; genus Loripinus; species Loripinus fragilis. The sequence goes on from OZ026516.1 coordinate 77,638,907, forward strand.
ACTACACTGTTAGCAAATGCAGAATATACCATGTCTACACTGTAAGCGAATGTAGAATATACCATATCTACACTGTTAGCAAATGCAGAATATACCATATCAACACTGTTAGCAAATGTAGAATATACCATATCTACACTGTAAGCAAATGCAGAATATACCATATCTACACTGTTAGCAAATGTAGATTTTACCCTTTCTACACTGTTAGCAAAAAAATAAAATAATGCAGAATATACCATATCTACACTGTTAGCAAATACAGAATTTACCCTATTGACACTCTAAGCAAATGCAAAATATACCATATCTACACTGTTAGCAAATGCTGAATATACCATATCTACACTGTTAGCAAATGTAGAATGTACCATATCTACACTGTTAGCAAATGCAGAATATACCATATCTACCCTGTAAGCAAATGCAGAATATACCCTATCTACACTGTTAGCAAATGTAGAATATACTGTATCTGCACTGTAAGTAAATTTATGTAGAATATGTCCTATCTATACTGTAAGCAAATGCAGAATATACCCTATCTACACTGTTAGCAAATACAGAATATACCCTATCTACACTGTTAGCAAATGTGGAATATACCTTATCTACAGTCTTTTTCCATTTTTATCAAATGCAGAATATACCCTATCTACACTGTAAGCAAATATAAAATATACCCTATCTACACTCTTAGCAAATGTAGAATATACCATATCTACACTTTTGACAAAATGTGGAATATACCTTATCTACAGTCTCTTTCCATTGTTAGCAAATGCAGAATATATCAATGCATAGCATTTGAGCAGATTTATATTATAATCTTCTATTTCAGTTCCCATATGACACTGTTGAGTACTATCTGAAGTCACCATTAACACAGATCCCATTTGAACTTGACACTACAAACGGTGATATTACGGTAGCAGGATCATTACTCAGCAAGTATGGAGTGGCATCTTCTTATACAGTAAGTCAACTATTTATGCCCAGTTTTTTTAAAAAAAAGCTTTGATTGTTGTAAGCTACTAATAATACTTGTAGTTCTTTCATCTTTACAAAGGCATTTCTTTTAGGAATATAATCTGCATTTTTTACAAAATTCCATTTATTTTTCTTAGAAAACATGAGGCAAAAAAACAACTTACCTTGACCTTAGATAACATTTGATATTGTTCTCAAGTTATCGTCTGTCTGTCTGTGCGTCTGTTAACACTTTCAAACATCATTATCTCTGAGACCAGCAGGTCAATCAAAATAAAATTTTATCTGAAGTATCACTTTGGTAGGGGAAAGGCTTCATAAGGTTTTGGGCCAGATCCGATCAGAATTCTGGTTTCCATGGCAACAGGTAGCTCTCATAGGGTTATAATGGGGAAAATCTTATGAGCACTCTAGCTCCTCAATTTTTGATTGGAACTTCTTCATTTTAAATGCGTACAACCATAAAATCGTGGACAGGTTCGAAATTCAGCAAGATCGATCTAGGGACTGCATAGTTAGCTGCCCTTGAGCGTCTTGAAATATCCCCATAGACTTATAATTGGAGAAATGTGAGCACTCTAGTGCCTTCATTTTTGTATAGATCTTTATCATTCTTACAGGTAACAAGGACAACCATAACAGCTTGGATGAGTTAGAATTTCTGCCAGATCCCATCAACTACTGAGTTAGCTGCCCTTGAGCATCTGAAAAACTAATGTATAATGCACTCTAGCACCTTCGCTTTTGATAAGATCATCTTCATTCTTGCAAGTATCAAGTACAGCTATAAAATCTTGGATGGGTTGAAATTTGGCAAGATTGGACCAGGGTCTGCAGAGTTAGCTGCCCTCGAACGTCTGGAAAATTCCCATAGATTTATAATGGGAGAAATACTGTGACAACTCTAGCAGTTTCATTTTTGATTGGATCTTCTTCATTCTTGCAGGTGATGAGGTCAACCATAATAGCTTGAATTAGTTGAATTTCGGCTAGATCCTAGGACTGCAGTTATCTGCCCTTGAGCATCTGGAAATATCCCCTTATACTTACAATTGGATATATGTTGTGACCACTACAGAGCTTTCATTTCAGAATGGATCTTTCTCATTTTTGCAGGTAACAATGACAACCATTAAAGCTTGGTTAATTTGAATATCGACACCACCCCACCATCAACCATAGAGTTAGCTACCCTTGAGCATCTGAAAATTGATGTTCAAAGTTGTGACCACTCTAGCGCTTTCATTTTTGTTTGGAACTTCTTCATTCTTACAGCCAATGAGGACAACCATACTTGGATGAGTTCGAATTTCGCCCAGCTCTCACTTGGGACTGTGGAGTTTGCTGCCCTTGAGTGTCTGGAATAATCACTATAGACTTACAATGGGAGAAATTTTGCCACTCTAGTACCTTTCTTTTTGATTTGATCTTCATTCTTTTAGGTAACAAGCTTGGATGTGTTTGAAATTTGATCTGATCCCACCACTGACTATGGAGTTAGCTGCCCTTGAGGGTCTGAAAATACAATTTCCATGCAATTTCCCCAGGTTTTTCGGCCATTTTAATTCAGATTTTTTAATACTTGCAGATAAGAAGAATTAGCATGATATCTTGTGTTTGAATTTAGGCCTGATTGCTGTTTCAAGTTCAGAGTTACCTGCCTTTGAGCATTGTAAAATATGGTGTCATCACACATGCTGGCTCTCTGGTGGGCGATCGTTGCCCATTGGGCTACTTGTTTAAATGCTTGTCGCAAAACTTGTTGCATCTAAAAATAAAGTTCTGATCAATATGTATCTTTGAGTCACTTTCTTGTACACTGTCTTAATTTTATTTAGAATTCTGGGTAATGTATCATGTGACTCAGAAAATGAAAGTAAAATGTAGGTCACTGATATCGATTTTGTCTGCCGTTTTCTTCGAAAACATCCTACAAAACATGAATTTTATCTGATCTTAGCAAAATAGTAAGTGAGTATACATTGCAGAATTTTGTGTCAATGCGAGTGATAACCTTTGCTGGTGTCACCAGGACATTTTTAGGAAAATATTCCTGTTTGATGCTCAGTTATTCAAGAATATAGAGGTAGACGAGAACATGAGAACTGATGAGAATAAGGGATATACACTGATGAGACTGCATGGATGCTCCTGTACTATTCACATGCTACAAAATCAGGGGGGATTGGGGTTGAAACTTGCACAGGGACTATATGATGCAGTGACCGAATGGGGTATATTTCTGGTATATAAATAGCAGTTTAAGAGGCAAAGCTGTGAATGTGTGCAAACATGTACTGTCCTGCCAGCCAAGAGTGACAGTGACATCATGTTTTGTTTACAAAGTTATCAGGGACTTAGAATCGATAGATCACTTGTGTATTAATCCTATCCTGCGGATAGGATTAATACACAAGTGATCTATTGATTCACATTAGCTTTAATGGAGTGTACAAGTTAATGTTTCACTTAACAATTGTAAACAAAGTATTACGTCATTGTCACTTTTGGTTGGCAAGACAGTAGTCCTTTCAGATCCTGCTCAGTGTAGAGTTTTTCTCTTACCAATTCTCCCCTATCTTCACAGCTAATTGTAGGAACCAGAGATAGAGGAATCCCCGTGTTAGATGGTCCAGATTTTACTGTCAATATTGACATAGATCGCAACCAACACCCTCCAGTATTCACCAACTTACACAATGTCACAGTCATACCTAACACACTGAGGCAGTTTGAAGAGGTGTTCCAGGTCACAGCAAGAGATAATGATACCCAGGTAACACTTATAAGCTCATACAAATTACACACCTGGTTATGTCATTACATATGAGCCGCGTCATGAGATTTCCAACAATTTGACATTTTGTCAAGTGTTGTTGTTGTTGACTCGAAGGAGCCTCTGCAGTCTCCATTTAAGCTTAGAAACTCCAAATGGTGTTCAGTCAGTAGCTTAGCATTCATAGAATATTCAAGCGATGAGCAAAGGCTCTGATCAGACTATGGTATGCTCAGGCTGATCTGAGCCTTTGCTGGTCGCACATACCACATTGTTGGAAATCTCATGCACTGGCTCATATGAGTAAAGGTATGTTATAAATTGGACTTTATCTAAAATAACTGACTGATAAGATTTAACACTGTTTTCCATTTACAGTACAGTCCCTTTATAACAATAAGTTTGGCTCCATTGGATTGCACCATGTTATAAGTGAACCATCATATAAGGGGACAAGTATATAAAGACATTATAGGAAAATCACCATTTTAGGCTACTTTGTGCAAATCATACCTGCTAATCATAATATTTAAACAAACCTTGCAACACTTAAGTTCAAATGTTAATTTGGTGGGTGCAATGAGAAGGTATTATAGTGGAATATTTCATATAGATATTGTCTCTTGTATTTAAGTATAACTTTGGCCAATGGTAGTGGAATACATCATGTAGATATTGTCTCTTGTATTTTACTATAACTTTGGCCAATGATAGTGGAATATGTCATGTAGATATTGTCTCTTGTATTTAAGTATAACTTTGGCCAATGATAGTGGTATATGTCATGTAGATATTGTCTCTTGTATTTAACTATAACTTTGGCCAATGATAGTGGAATACTATATGTAGATATTGCCTCTTGTATTTAATTTAATGCTTTATTATTTAACGAGTATTTAACTATAACTTTGGCCAATGATAGTGGAATATGTCAGGTAGATATTGTCTCTTGTATTTAACTATATCTTTGGCCAATGGTAGTGGAATACTTCATGTAGATATTGTCTCTTGTATTTAACTATAACTTTGGCCAATGGTAGTGGAATACATCATGTAGATATTGTCTCTTGTATTTAACTATAACTTTGGCCAATGGTAGTGGAATACTTCATGTAGATATTGTCTCTTGTAATCAACTATAACTTTGGTCAGTGGTAGTGGAATACTTCATGTAGATATTGTCTCTTGTATTTAACTATAACTTTGGCCAATGGTAGTGGAATACTTCATGTAGATATTGTCTCTTGTAATCAACTAGAACTTTGGCCAATGGTAGTGGAATACTTCATGTAGATATTGTCTCTTGTAATCAACTATAACTTTGGCCAGTGATAGTGGAATACTTCATGTAGATATTGTCTCTTGTATTTAACTATAACTTTGGCCAGTGATAGTAGAATATGTCATGTAGATAGTGTCTCTTGTATTTAACTATAACTTTGGCCAATGATAGTGGAATATGTCATGTAGATATTGTCTCTTGTATTTTAGCATAGCTTTGGCCAATGATAGTGGAATACCTCATGTAGATATTGTCTCTAATATTTAACTATAACTTTGGCCTATGATAGTGGAATACTTCATGTAGATATTGTCTCTTGTATTTTAGCATAACTTTGGCCAATGATAGTGGAATACCTGGTGTAGAAATTGTCTCTAGTATTAAAGGATAACTTTGGCCAATGATAGTGGAATACTTCATGTAGATATTATCTCTTGTAGTTTAGCATAATTTTGGCCAATAATGGTGGATCACTTTATGTAGATATAGTCTCTTGTATTTAAGAATGACTGACCAATAACTTTGGCCAATTAATTTGGCAAATAAAAATGGAGCTTCTAGCATGAACATAAATGACCGCGGGCAGTCTCTTATTCTGCCCAAATTTTGATAGCCTGTGGCTAGGATAATACAGAACTGACAACCATAGTTTTGTGCTTGAATCAAACCCTAACATTTGGTGCACCAAGCAAAATAAAAATATTTGGAAAATATTGCATATAAATGCCAAGACTTTAGGGTTTAGGGGGTGGGGTATTTTTTACCAAATTTTATTTCGCAGAAAGACAAATTTTTCGTCAGGTATTCATCTAAATACACGGAAATAATATGTTTGCAGCATAAAACTTGTCAATGAGTCTAAAGTGGTGCGTTTGCATAAAATTTGGGTTTAGAAGATCTCATTGTTTCTTGTAAATAGTATGCTTTCCATGTATTTTAACAATTACCTGTAAATGTCTTCAACATATATTACACCTGTTCTGTTTCAAGTTCAATCAGCCCGACCTGTTCAATGAGGTGTATTATAACTACATACTGTATACATGCCATTGTAAATTGACCTTAAGCTACAAGTTTGTTCAAAATAAGCGACTAATGAGCTTTTATAATAAATGGTTTTTGAGCATTCTGACAGCCTTTCCCCTTCTGACCAATTTTGCCATTTTTATATGATGTATGTAATGTAAAACTACAACCGTATGCAAAAGGATTAGCTTGGTCACAGAGGAAAGCACTTCAGTAAAACTTTTTCTATTTCCTATATGTTGATTAGCAAAAACAGAGGTTTAAAGCCATATTTTTAAATTGGTACTTGTCCAATGAGAAAAGCACTTTTAAGAATAATTCGAGGGCTGCACCTACCATCTTTTTCATGAAAAAAAAATCATTTTCTTTGAAACTTTTCTCTGGCCAATTTTATGGGCAATCCTTCATTAAGACTGTCTGAGGTGTATTTCTGCATGTAGAAATGAGCTGTTATATGTGATGAACTCATTATCCAATGAAGTTTTGGCCAATTATAGTGGATCACTTCTTCTAGTTAAGGCTGCTTAATTTAAAACTTATTTCTCAACCAAAACATATATTGTAGCTACTCAAAAGAACAGTCTAAATGTGATCATTCTTCTGAGAACACAAACCATAAGTTAAAACTGATGGGTGAGAAAATATCAACATTATTTTGAGCTAAATTTTTTTGTTTATCATGACTTGTGTGTAGAGATTATACTTTGTATTTCAGTATAATTTTGGCCAATATAGTTTCCGTATCATCAATCAAGTTGGGTCAAATGTTGGAGGAGACTTCTTTTCTATCAGCGAATCTACAGGGGTGATCAGGCTAGCACGAGATATCAATCAGGATACATCAGAAACTTATGTTGTGAGTATGATTTCATGTTCTCTCTCTTCTACTTTTTCACTTGGAAGCTCTGAGGCTAATTTAATCAGAAAAGTTAGAGAGTTGGGAGATTGCACCATTGTTAACAAAACCTCTTGGGTGCTTGGAGGGCTCCTAGGAAGGCCTGTAGAAGCTCTGAGGGTAATTTAATCAGAAAAGTTAGAGATAATGGGAGATTGCACAATTGTGCCCAAATCCTCTTGGGTACTTGGAGGGCTCCTAGGAAGGCCTGTAGAAGCTCTGAGGGTAATTTAATCAGAAAAGTTAGAGATTATGGGAGATTGCACAATTGTGCCCAAAACCTCTTGGGTCCTTGGAGGGTTCCTAGGAAGGCCTGTAGAAGCTCTGAGGGTAATTTAATCAGAAAAGTTAGAGATTATGGGAGATTGCACCATTGTGCACAAAACCTCTTGGGTCCTTGGAGGGCTCCTAGGAAGGCCTGTAGAAGCTCTGAGGGTAATTTAATCAGAAAACTTAGAGATTATGGGAGATTGCACAATTCTGCACAAAACCTCTTGGGTCCTTGGAGGGTTCCTAGGAAGGCCTGTAGAAGCTCTGAGGGTAATTTAATCAAAAAAAATAAAAATATTGTGAGATTGCACCATTGTGCCCAAAACCTCTTGGGTGCTTGGAGGGCTCTAAGAAAGGCATGTAGAAGCTTTGAGTAATTTAATCAGAAAAGTTAGAGATAATAGGAGTTTGCACCATTGTGCACAAAACCTCTTGGGTCTTTGGAGGGCTCCTAGGAAGGCCTGTAGAAGCTCTGAGGGTAATTTAATCAGAAAAGTTAGAGATTATGGGAGATTGCACAATTCTGCACAAAACCTCTTGGGTGCTTGGAGGGCTCCTAGAAAGGCCTGTTGAGGCTCTGAGGGTAATTTAATAAGAAAAGTTAGAGATAATGGGAGATTGCCCCATTGTGCCCAAAACCTCTTGGTTGCTTGGAGGGCTCTAAGAAAGGCATGTAGAAGCTTTGAGTAATTTAATCAGAAAAGTTAGAGATAATAGGAGTTTGCACCATTGTGCACAAAACCTCTTGCATCTAGGAAAGCCTGTAGAAGCTTTGAGTGTAATTAATCAGAACAGTTATAGATAAAGGGAGATTGCACAATTCTGCAAAAAACCTCTTGAGTGCTTGGAGGGCTCCTAGGAAAGCCTGTTGAGGCTCTGAGGGTAATTTAATCAGAAAAGTTAGAGATAATAGTAGTTTGCACCATTGTGCACAAAACCTTGCATCTAGGAAAGCCTGTTGAAGCTCTGAGTGTAATTAATCAGAACAGTTATAGATAATGGGAGATTGCACAATTCTGCAAAAAACCTCTTGGGTGCTTGGAGGGCTCCTAGGAAGGCCTGTTGAAGCTCTGAGGGTAATTTAATCAGAAAAGTTAGAGATAATGGAAGATTGCACCATTGTGCACAAAACCTCTTGAGTGCTTGGAGGGCTCCTACGAAGGCCTGCAGAAGCTTTGAGGGTAATTTAATCAGAAAAGTTAGAGTTTATAATTATGAGGCCTCAAATAAAGAAAATAGGTAATTCTGATTATGATTTATTCTAAATATATTTCATCTACACAACACTATTTGCAAAAATACCAACCCAGCTAAGACTGATACCTTTAACTGAAACGTGACCAACTGAGACCGCATGACATTTAAGAATAAGTGCAGAGGTTCAGTAAATCTACCCAAACAAAACAGTAGATGGTGGGTCCCAGTCATGTACCACGTGCCATAAAGCCACTGACGGACTTGAGTGTTTCTGCGATGTTCAGCAAACCCACACAAGCCAGACAGAATATGGTGGGTCTAAATGATGGACTAAACATGTCATTGCCCTGCTGACTGATCCGGGTGCATGACTGATCCAGGTATGGACATACCAGGCGGAATATGATGGGCCTCAATAATGTGCCAAACATGCCATACGCCGCTGACTGATGTGAGTTTAGTCAGTGCTGTGTCATATCCAAATCAGAAGTCTTGAGACCGTATGGTGGGTTCAGTAGATGAACCTCATGCCTTAGAAGCCTCGAAGACTGTATGATCCAGACTGGTTATCCCCATGCTTTTTTAAAAAAGTGTTGGGGATATTTCAATCGCCTCAGTCTGTCAGTCCGTCCGTCACACTATCTCCTCCTAAACTATTGGCCGAAATCCAACCAAATTTGGTGTGCGAGTTGCTGACATAAGTGGGACGTGCAACGGCACATTTTTTTTGCCCCGCCCCCTGGGGCCCTGGGGAGGGGCCAAAAGGTCAAATATCATTAGATATCATTACCATGGGGGTTGGGGGTCAAATTTTTTGTTTGAAATTCAACCAGATTTGGTGTGTGAGTTACTTACATGAATGGCACATGTACCGGCACCATTTTTTGGATCCCCACCCCCTGGGGCCTTGAGGAGGGGCCAAAAGGTCAAATATCATTAAATCTGAATTACAAAGTCAATTTCAAAGATTTTTAAACCAAACTTTGTGTATCTTCTCACAAATGAAAAATATATAAAGCATCAGACGGGATTTTCATTTGACCTCCTTGGTCATGCCCAGGGGTGGGACTTGGGGGTATCGTGGGTGGGTTGGGGGGTCAAAATTTTTTTTTTCCAGAAATTCAACCAGATTTGGTGTGTGAGTTACTCACATGAATGGCACATGCACCGGCACAATTTTTTGGGTCCCTGCCCATTCAGGCCTTGGAGAGGGGTCAAAAAATTAACTTTCTGAACATGGTTATGTGGCATATTAAATAAAAGGGGATGAGCAGTAGACCAGGATACACTGAAAAGGGAACACTCTGTTGACACTTTTTTACGAAAACTGACTTTGATTCCTGTGTTACTTGACGCAGTTCCACAAAAAGGGATTAATGCTAGCAAACTAAAGGAAACATTTTTTTTCCACCGACAGGAATGTATAACAATTGAATAACTGTTTGTTTTGGTGTTCTAAATTTCCATGTTTTTCTGAGATTTCCTTAACTTTCTTGGTTGAGTATGTATTCAATGTGTTAAAATGATCGAATTATGCATGTGATGTATTGGTTTGGTAATTGTTTAAAACTTGAAATTTCATTTGTAGACGACAATACAGACCAAGCTCAGGAGTAGTCTGATCGAGGTCAGCATTTTTGCCATTCTATATTTTTCAGCTTTTCCTTGAAGTACGAGATGGTGGACTACCTTATAATGGGGAAGACCCATATTTATCAGGTTATGGTACTTTAACTGTACACGTTTCTAGAAATCTTCAACGACCATACTTCCAGCCAGATACATATAGGTTGAGTGTGAATGAAGATGACCCTGTGCTTAAAGATATTGAACCTGTGACCCTAATTGACCCGGACTTGAATGTAAGTTCTACAATCTACTTTATCCAAATCCTTGTTAACTTTGGTTGAATGATCATTTGGTATTGTCATCTCACCTAAAGCCTATCTTGTTGAATTAAGACACACTGTTGAATTTTTGTTGTTGTCAGTATCAGTGTACATTCTAAAACAATGTAGGCCCAGAAAACCTGTCTTCGGGGTTTGCGAACAACACAGGCCCAGACCAGCCTGCACTTTTGCGCAGTCTGATCAGCGCATTCGTTATTCGCTTGTTGGAAAGTAGCATATTTAAAAATAGTAAGTGAGTATGATCAGGAAATACCACAATCAACCCTGTGAAGAGCCGCTCAACCATCACGAGACATCAGGAAGACAAATTAAGCAAAGCAACCAGCTCTCTCTTCCCCATCAAGATGATTGCAATACTAGAATGGACACAAAGCAAAGTACAACAAAACATAGAACAATTACAGACTCCCACAATAGGAGTAACAATAAACAAAAAGTCAACAACAACAGAACCACCGCCTTAGAACGGACAGCAGCCTAAGCCACCAGGGGTGTAAATGCATTTTACTGGTACCAAATCTTCGCCCTAGATTCTGCTGTTGTTGAAGTACAAGAAATGTTCAGCTCGCATGGAGGCCATCTAGCTAATACAATGTATCGTCATGGAGAAACTTGCTTCAATCAAAATTTCAATATTCTAACTAGTTGCTGAAACTCAGAAGACCTGTTTGAGTCTCGGTTTTTTCAGAAACCTGTAGACAGGTTTAATCGCGACGAGGCCAATTTGATCCAACCTTTTTGGCACCTCTCCTGGATGTGTATTGTAAAGCCATCACTGAGTTAGCCCTTTATATACAGGAATCTCCTAAATGCATACTTTGACAAGCAGTAAAGACCCAGATGAAATGCCTCATAATAGGGCATTTCATCTTGGTCTTCATTTTTTGCTGAGATGCGAACTAAAAAAAATGCGTGTTAGAAAAATGACCACTGTGCCAACTAATACAGGATATTTTAAGCAGATCACTGTGAATAATTTATGGTGTAGGATTTATAACGGTGTGCAAACTAATACAAGATTTATTATACCAGATATTTTAATCACAGGGGCTTGAAGTTGTGATTTTTAAGTGATTTTAGGGCTAGGGAAGCATGATACATGCTTTGAAATGTCCAAAGTTCGAATATTTAATGTTTGAAAAAATGTTCAGATCGAGTATAAGAAAAATGACAAGGGAGGACATAGAAATCTGTCAGATCACTTTTAAGCTGATTTTCTGCTGTAACCTATTTAATAGATCGGAACCTCTTGTTTGTCCACCAGTCCATCAACATTTTTTAGCGGTTTCCACAATATTTTAACCAATGCATACCATTTGAAAGAGAAATTCGCGAAAAACCTGAAATAAACACTTGTCGAGTGCAATCATGGGAGTTCGCCATCCTGTTTATGAGGTCGGTAAGCAGCACACGTCAACAATCCTTAGATCACCCAGACATCTTACTTGTACCTACATACCAGGTCCTTTATATATCAGTAACGTTATGAGATTTTTTATAAAGGTATGAAATCTTCAACAATATATTTGGTAGCAAGGTAATTATTCTAAATGATGGATCAAATCGTTAACAATTTAAGTTTCAAAAAAGTAAAAATGGATGCACAGATAAAACAATTTGAGTCACCTCTTTTTGTATCGGGATGTTGAAAGATAAAATACATGTACATATATTTTGGCCAGCACATGAAATTTAAATGTGCAGATGCACCCTAACATGCCAATGCTTATAAGTATCCAGCGGGACTAGAAATATAAATTTGGGTCTGAGCAATGATCTATGCAAGCAGTGAAGGCTCTAGCGAAATTGCACATTAGAAGTACCCTCAGCATTTATCCCCAAGATATGTTATGACAGAGAAGTAAAGGACACTTTTCTTTAGATTTGGCCTATTCTAATTGTGGATTTAACTTGTTGCAGAAAGAAGCATGCTGAAAAACTCAAAACAACCTGCATTTTCGTCCTGGTGAGCTAGTTTGTGACACACGTGCCATTTAGCGCCATGTCATGAAAATTATGTCACACACGTGAATAAGGATGGCGGCTCCTGACAAAATGCACTCGACAACTGTTTATTTTGAAGAACTGACCAGTTTACATGGTTTGGAGCGTAGCAGAATCATTTTATTGATGTCATGAGATACATGTAACATTGAAAACAATATCTGCCCAAGGATTTGAGAAACAAAAGTGAGGGAGTAGAAATAAATGCTTTTTTCATGATCTTGAAGATTTCTGTGTCCGACCTTTGCTTTTTCTATAAATCACTTTGGTCAAAATTTTCATTTTTTTCATTGGCTGCTATTTTCTCAAAATTTTTGGATGGAATTAAAGAGAATGCCCCTAAGCATCAGACAAGGTAGCGAATTTTCATAAATTAGAGCACCTGTGATTTTAATGATCATTTTAAACATTGTAGTTTTTGCTGTTTTGGTTGGAAAAGTTGTTGTAGTTGAAATCTTTAAATATCATATTCTGCATTAGAGAAAAGTACATATTTGTAGACAGATTCCTTTATTGGCATCAAACATTAACTACGCTAAATGTTCTTAAATTTTCGACATTTTTCTATTTGTTCACAATTAAAATTATTTTATCAGGGCTGGAATTCACAAAACATCAGAATAGCAACAGGAAAGATGCTTTCACCCTGATCAGACTGCCTCTGATCTGGGTCTGCGCTGTTTGCCTAGGTCTTTGACAAACATCTGGTGTTGGAAATTTGAGAACATTTACCTTAGTAAATTAGGCATTTACCTGCCTGTTAGATATTCTGTGAAACATCTTATTAAATCTTATTTCAGGCAGTTGAAATTCGTGTGAAGGATGGGCCAGATTCTGAGTATTTCAGAATGAACGGTGACCAGATCCAGCTGAGTAAGCCATTGATCTACAATGAACAGCAGCCAGGAACATACACTGTATGTAATCATTATTACTACCAATTATCTACTTCTAATTAGGAACTGCTCTTGTGTAGTGGATAAACTACCCGCCTTGTAAACCAAGAGTTGTGGGTTCAAACCTGGCTTCTCTACTCTGTTGGGTGTCTCCAACCTTAGCTGTTGATGGAATGTTAACCCACATACCCACATACGCACACAAGCATGCACGGCCACATACACATTTATTGCTAATTTATAAGCTCCATACCTAAATATTTACATTCTCAGTGTAGTTGTCTTAGATGAAACCAACATTTCTGGCTGCTTGCATTTCTCAATGCAAAACATTGAAATGTCATGTGATCTAGACCACGCCTCTAGGCGGAGTAATGTCACAGTCAACCAATGAGGTTCTTTGTTTGCAAAATTTGGGTGACGTCATTCATATATCACCACAACCTTATGTTAATGAGTTTTGCTCCCTGGCTGTTCCAACACCTCCGTTACAAATGAAATATTTCATTCATAAGGATAACTGACAGGGTCGGGTGGAAGATAATTCAGTAAATTTGATTGATAATACAGAATGTAAACATAAGGATTGGAATTCATAATTTAAGCTTGCACTGGATGTTGAAGAACATTAGCTATTTTAATGTTTCAGAGAAGACCTTCGGGCTTCACAGACTGTTTTTCATCATCCAGTGCATGCTTTAAATATAAATTTCAATCCTTAAATACAATTGAGTTCTTTTACCTTAACCCTTATTCCATGACTAATATTAGAAATCCTCTGCTCTATCATTAACTAATGCTCTTTGGTAGCCTCAAATCAAACTGCTCCCTTCCCTTAGCAGGTGTTTGCCATTCTGGAGTGCTTTTGAATATATGCAGCAGATGTAATAAGCAATCAAAATTTTCTGGACAAAAATTGTTGGTAGAATAAACAGGACCAGTTTTTTTTTCCTGGAAATAAAGGAATTATGGATTTTAAAGGAATTTTCTTCTTCAAATGGTGCTATTAACCCTTAATGCGCCAATCACAACAAAAGTCGTCTGCTTTTCTCGTCTGCTGAAATGTTTAAGAAGCCTCTATGGTAAACAGTGTGGACCCAGATCAGACTGCTCCTATAGGAGCAGTCTGTTCTGGGTCCACACTGGTGTTAGGCAATTATTTGCAGCAGAAGACATCAGCAGACAACATTTTTGGATGCATTTTTTTCTTGGCGCTTTGATGGTTAAAGTAAATCCTAAAGAGCTGAGCCACAGGGATAATTCTTTTGGTTTGATTCTTTATAACCCAGTCAACAGCTATGGTCATGTCGGGACTGTCATTTCAACTAGGGATACATTTTTCCTGGCAAAAATTGACTAAACAGTTAACCAGTACTTCTTGCACATACTTTCGCTTTTAATTGAGAACAAAGTAAGAAAGGCGGCAAAGATCAGGAATCAATACAATCAAGTACCACACCTGACCAAGGATACCACATGGAAAAGTGACAAAAACACAAATAAACATCACGCTTCTTAAATCAGCTGAAGCGAGGAGAATGACAGTAGAAATTATTTCTGATCTATTTCCACAAAATGGATAATTCTGGCTCCAGATCGAATATAATGAGAGAAAGTATCTCATTCCGCAAAAACGGATGAGAATTTGTGAATTTCAGTGAGAAATTTGTGCAAAATTTAGCTATGATTTTTTTCTCCCATTAAGTCAATATCAGTGAGATTTTTGGTAGAAAAGAGCAAATCTAATTATCTTAATTGCCCCAAAATATTTCCTGGTGCCAGTACATTGAAGGCTCAGATGAGGCTATGTATATGTGCAGGCTGGCCAGGGTCTTTGCTGCTTGCATACACAAAGCATGGAAGTAGATGAAGACTCAGTAGAAAATTGGGAAATCTAGCCTCACTAGGTAGCTGCACATGCATGTTTAAAGCCTGACTTTACTCCTATATGGTAAGTATTACTATAACTCTTATGTGCTGGACCATAATGTTTTCTCATGACGCGGCTCATGCAAGCCAGCTCATATGAAAAACAGTGGAGCCGCTGTGGTGTAGTGGATAAACCGCTTGCCTTGTAAACCAGGGGTAGCAGGATTGATTCCCGGCTTCACCAGTCTGTCGGATGAGACTTTAAGCCGTGGCCCCGTCTCCATATGACCTTAGCTGTTGATGGGACGTAAAACACAAACACACACACTCATATGAAAAACAGCGTCAACACAGACAATCAAACAAAGGTACTGTCCTGCCACCCAAGAGTGACAGTGACGTCATGTTTTGTTTACAAAGTTATCAGGGACTTAGAATCAATAGATATCTTGTGTGTTAATCCTATCCGCAGGATAGGATTAATACACAAGTTAGATATTGATTCACGTTAGCTCAAGTGGAGTGTTCAAGGTGATATTTTACTTAATAATAGTAAACAAAACATGACTTCACTGTCACTCTTGGTTGGCAGGACAGTATGTACTGTAAGTGGGATGAGAATGTTAACAGCAAAGAATTTCATTAAAAATAGTTTTGATAATGTTATTTTATTCTGCTTTTAGATCACTTTGGAAGGTAATGACCGTGGCAATCCAAATCAGCCGGCTATCAATGAGGCAACTGTTACTGTGACTGTTGTACGCAACCTTTTCCCACCAGAATTCCTCTTTGCTCCCTATTCTGGTTCTATCCAGAGAGATAATATTAATGGCCATATCGTATCAGATATACAGACAAGAGATAATGATACCTCGGTGAGTGAAACAAACATTCGCGTGAAACCACTTTAATATTTTTACATTTATGTATTTTTTATAAAGATTGGTAAACTATATGATGGTAAAATTATGAATGTTTTCTTACCTGTCAGTTTTAACATGTGTTTTTCGTGCTCAAAAGAACCATCTCATTGAAACATATGTTTTAATAGGGAAATGAGAAGTTCAATTTCTGTCCCCAAATTTAATATATAGATGCCCTCATTATTTCATGTGGTTCACACTACCTTGAGAAAACCAAAGGTTTTATAGTTTGTACTGTGAATCATCTTAAATGTGTTTCACACTACCTAGATTCTGAAACCAAAGGCTTTATAGTTTGTGTGAATCATCTTAAATGTGTTTCACACTACCTAGATTCTGAAACCATTGGCTTTATAGTTTGTGTGAATCATCTTAAATGTGTTTCACACTACCTAGAATCTGAAACCATAGGTTTTATAGTTTGTGTGAATATTCTAAAATGTGTTTCACACTACCTAGATTCTGAAACCATAGGTTTTATAGTTTGTGTGAATCATCTTAAATGTGTTTCACACTACCTAGATAGGGTTTATAGTTTGTGTGAGTCATCTTAAAGGAAAGCGCAACAAATGAAAAAACGTGAACTGTATTTGTTCAAGATGTGTCACACAACATAAATTTGATGAGAATAGGAAAATGGAGACGATTGAATATGATATCTCGCCGTTTAAATATACCAACACAGCGATTTTTGTTTGCTTGAGAGCGCCGCCATGGTTTTTGGTTTGGTTCCCGTTTTTGTAAGCGCTTAACCTGGAGCGCGGGAGCCAGGATCCCGGACGTGACGTCATTTACGCTCATTCTGTGTGTATTGAGAATGTGTGAGACGCATTGTTTATGTGAGTCGGATTATATTGAAGTGTACACTTTATTATTATTTTGTGAGTATCATTGGTTTATATATTGAATAAAGATCGACTGGAATGAAAGACCTAAAAACTGGAGCTTAAATTATTAAACTCTGTAATAAAGAAATAAAAAAGTTACCCATCTTGTGTAACTTTTTCATGCGCTTATTCTCCATTTTTTTTTTGTCAAAAATAGATCAGCTGGTGAAATAAGTTGCGGGTCACATTGTGTTAACAAGATTGGACAAATAATGAAATTCATTTCTTATTCTAACGGTTAAACTTCGTTCAAATCACGTGTGAACACAGGTACTAGATGACACAGGGTCCGTGGCATAGATTGGGTATCATATCTCTACACATTCTCGCAAATTTTGGCCGTTTTGCCAAAATGGTTAGACGAGCTTTCGTCGTACAACTGAAATAAATATCGTTTGCATAAAAAGTGTTAATGTTAATATGAGTAAATGTATGTTTAACTTGTTGGATAAGCCATCGAGAATAGGCTGGGACCAGTGCTTATGAGTGCTCTATTAAATATCCAGAGAAAACTTCTCAAAGATGGCCGATCTTTAGACGAGGTACCGTCCGTTTGAACTTAAAAAGTATCCGTTCTCATATATGTTTTTTTTCTGTGATTGAGGCCCAGACTATTTGTTAATGCTTTATTGGCTTATTCATTATGAGTTTAATATTTAAAAGGAGTAGATCTACCCTCGCAATGTCAGCAAAAATCATGTTGCGGTGGAGTCGGTTGGCGTGTACATTTTTTGCAGATGTGTACGGAAATGCGTTTATATTTCTTACAGTTCTGACTTTGTTAAAATTTAACAAACAATTGAATAGGAAGCGTGAATGCGTTAAATATTTAGATATAAAAGACATTAATAAAAACCTCGAGTAAAAACGAAGCAAATTTGATGAAGGGATGTGGATTTAAAAGTGATTGATTTAATACTTTAACACTGTGATAGACAGATAGATAAAAGGCCGTTAGACTGATATCGTAACTTTTACTTTGTATTCCAGTTCATCCAATTAGCTTCTCAAAATTATATCCAATTAGTCCATAACTATTTTGACTACACATTATCACACGCTTGAGCTGTTTTTCTGGCTAATTAAATAAAAGTTTCAATACAAATGGACAGCTAAGTTTTTTAAGACACAAGTGCTCCTTGCGCATGGTAAACCAACCAGAAAATCGATGTGAGTAAGTGACGTCATTGGTGTAAAAACATGGCGGCTACCTCAGGCGGATTCCAACGCGAATTTCGTAAATTTGAAATAGCGATAGTTGATTGAATATATACTTTTTAAGCAATTACTTTGCTTACAAACTCTTTCCAAGATATAGTCCTTTAAATTATATCAGCGATTACGGTGTATTGAGCTTTCCTTTAAATGTGTTTCACACTACCTAGATTCTGAAACCATAGGTTTTATAGTTTGTGTGAATCATCTTAAATGTGTTTCACACTACCTAGATTCTGAAACCAAAGGCTTTATAGTTTGTGTGAATCATCTTAAATGTTTTTTCCACTGCCTTGAGAAACTGAAGGCCGAAAATTTTAGAAAGAGTGAATACAATTCATTGACTTTCTTGTTATTATTCCCTATGGACTTAATCTATTGAATTATTGAAAGGCTTTATAGTTGTCTGAATCACATTTTATTTTAAAAGTAAGCCTTCTTTTTACTTGAAAAAGGAAGAAAATTGCAAATTTTATTGTCATCTATACTTGTGTTAGGGGCTTTAAGAGTTACTCATAAAACATCTTAATACAAACATGCTAAAATTAAACTTGTCCATTTGAGTAGCTGATCAGTAGCAGATGATTCACATGTAATAGCAATTTCATTTGTCCAGGGTCCAGTTTCATCAAACCACTTAGTTGTACCAAAGTAATAAAAGAGATACAAACTCCTGTCTTGCAATGCATATTAATTTGTTTAATGCAAGTGTAACCAGACAGTAAAATGTCAACAATTTCATGGTTGTCAGAGTGGTTTTATCTTTACCACACAACAAAAGTATCTAAACCTTTCTATTGAATATCTAATGGACCTTCATTTAGTGACACATTGAAAATAGCTTGAATACCATTGTAGTATTAGATTTAATGTAAAATTGAAAAAAAAAACTCCTAATAGTTATCTATTATCATTAAGTGCTCAAGTCAGAATTTCCAAAAAAAGGTTATCCCTTTTCCTGGCATTCCCGAAATCTTATACTTTAAAAGCCTATATTGCAAACAATATCAACCCCGATGACACTGCTTCATGATGGTTTATACTGTTTTCTTTTAGGATAAAATTAGTCTGGAGTCCATTTTATATATACGACAGACATAATGAGCATACAACATTTTCTGGAGCAAAAATATTGGCAGGATTAGGGTAAATATGATGATTATAAGCACAAATGAAAATCTCAATTCAGCCATTTGAATCTCAATTCAGTCATTTGAATCTCAATTCAGCCATTTGAATATTTGTTCAACATCGCTTGGCAAGCCATAAGTGCAGATAAACAAAGTTTTAAAGCCAAAAAATGGGAATATTCTTATATCCATTAGTTTAAACCCTTAAAGCGCCAAGAAAAAAATGCATCTGAAAATGTTGTCTGCTGAAGTCGTCTGCTGCAAATAATTGCCTAACATTATTGAACAATTAAGTATAAAAGGAAACAGTGTGGACCCAGGACAGACTGCTCCTATAGGAGCAGTCTGATCTGGGTCCACACTGTTTGCCATAGAGGCTTCTTAAACATTTCAGCAGACAAGATAAGCAGACGGCTTTTGTTGCAATTGGCGCATTAAGGGTTAATACTTGTTTTGGATGCTCAGTAGAATCATCTCATTATGATAACTATATTTTGTTGCAGACACCTTACAATGTAGTTACAGTGATGGTAGAGAACAAGGGGAAAGCAGCACAGATCTTTGGTCTCAATCAGTTTAGACAAGTTGTCATTGTCAATGAGGATTACCTTCAAGCAGATGATGAAGAAGAATACATAGTAAGTCTTAGATTGAGTCCAGCCAGAGCATCTAGATGCTCCTGTTGATTTACTGCAACAAATGGGACCAGGCCCCAATTAAGGTTATAAAATGTTTTTTTATGCTCAGCTCAACTGAACATGGAATTTCAACTGCTCATAAAAACTAAAATGCTCGGAAATACTAATCTCTCATACTTTTAAACTCTTAGATGTTGTATTTATCCTACTTATAAATGTTAAAATGCCAACAATTGTTGGCATTTTAACATTTATGAGCAGGATAAATTTCATGCTCAGCTGAGTTGAGCATGAAAAAAGTTTCATAACCTTGGGCCCAGACCACTAGCTCTAATTAAGTCAAACTATTTTCACTTGACCGAGGCAGCTAGTCTGTTCTTTTGATTACCTTCAACCTATGGAACCAGGCTCACTGCTCCAACATTAAAAGATCCCATAGATGGCATCTAGCTAACAACAATCTCAACCCCTACTAGAACCAATTGTTAGCGGGAAGATCATGATGGCATCTAGCTAACTACCTTCTCAACCCCTTCTAAAACCAATTGTTAGCGGGAAGATCAAGATGGCATCAAGCTAACGTCATCTCAACCCCTACTAAAACCAATTGTTAGCGGGAAGATCATGATGGCATCTAGCTAACAACCATCTCAACCCCTACTAAAACCAATTGTAAGCGGGAAGATCATGATGGCATCAAGCTAACAACAATCTCAACCCCTACTAAAACCAATTGTAAGCGAGAAGATCTTGATGACATCTAGCTAACTACCTTCTCAACCCCTACTAAAACCAATTGTAAGCGGGAAGATCTTGATGACATCTAGCTAACAACTATCTCAAACCCTATTAAAACCAATTGTTAGCAGGAAGATCATCATGACATCTAGCTAACTACCTTCTCAACCCCTTCTAAAACCAATTGTTAGCGGGAAGATCATGATGGCATCAAGCTAACAACAATCTCAACCTCTACTAAAACCAATTGTTAGCGGGAAGATCATGATGGCATCTAGCTAACAACAATCTCAACCCCTACTAAAACCAATTGTTAGCGGAAAGATCATGATGGCATCTAGCTAACTACCATCTCAACCCCTACTAAAACCAATTGTTAGCCGGAAGATCATGATGGCATCTAGCTAACAACAATTTCAACCCCTACTAAAACCAATTGTTAGTGGGAAGATCATGATGGCATCAAGCTAACAACAATCTCAACCTCTACTAAAACCAATTGTTAGCGGAAAGATCTTGATGGCATCTAGCTAACTACCATCTCAACCCCTACTAAAACCAATTGTTAGCGGAAAGATCATGATGGCATCTAGCTAACTACCATCTCAACCCCTACTAAAACCGATTGTTAGCCGGAAGATCATGATGACATTTAGCTAACTACCTTCTCAACCCCTACTAAAACCAATTGTTAGCGGGAAGATCATGATGGCATCAAGCTAACAACAATCTCAACCTCTACTAAAACCAATTGTTAGCGGGAAGATCATGATGGCATCTAGCTAACAACAATCTCAACCCCTACTAAAACCAATTGTTAGCGAGGATCTTGATGACATCTAGCTAACTACAATCTCAACCCCTACTAAAACCAATTGTTAGCGAAGATCATGATGACATCTAGCTAACTACAATCTCAACCCCTACTAAAACCAATTGTTAGCGGGAAGATCATGATGACATCTAGCTAACTACAATCTCAACCCCTACTAAAACCAATTGTTAGCGGGAAGATCATGATGGCATCAAGCTAACAACAATCTCAACCTCTACTAAAACCAATTGTTAGCGGGAAGATCATGATGGCATCTAGCTAACAACAATCTCAACCCCTACTAAAACCAATTGTTAGCGGAAAGATCATGATGGCATCAAGCTAACAACAATCTCAACCCCTACTAAAACCAATTGTTAGCGGGAAGATCATGATGGCATCAAGCTAACAACAATCTCAACCCCTACTAAAACCAATTGTTAGCGGGAAGATCATGATGGCATCAAGCTAACAACAATCTCAACCCCTACTAAAACCAATTGTTAGCAGGAAGATCATGATGACATCTAGCTAACTACCATCTCAACCCCTACTAAAACCAATTGTAAGCGGGAAGATCATGATGGCATCAAGCTAACAACAATCTCAACCCCTACTAAAACCAATTGTTAGCGGGAAGATCATGATGGCATCTAGCTAACTACCATCTCAACCCCTACTAAAACCAATTGTTAGCGGGAAGATCATGATGGCATCTAGCTAACTACAATCTCAACCCCTCTTAAAACCAATTGTTAGCGAAGATCATGATGACATCTTGCTTACTACCATCTCAACCCCTACTAAAACCAATTGTTAGCGAAGATCATGATGACATCTAGCTAACTACAATCTCAACCCCTACTAAAACCAATTGTTAGCGAAGATCATGATGACATCTAGCTAACTACAATCTCAACCCCTACTAAAACCAATTGTTAGCGGGAAGATCATGATGGCATCTAGCTAACTACAATCTCAACCCCTACTAAAACCAATTGTTAGCGAAGATCATGATGACATCTAGCTAACTACCATCTCAACCCCTACTAAAACCAATTGTTAGCGGGAAGATCATGATAACATCTAGCTAACTACAATCTCAACCCCTACTAAAACCAATTGTTAGCGAAAATCATGATGACATCTAGCTAACTACCATCTCAACCCCTACTAAAACCAATTGTTAGCGGGAAGATCATGATGGCATCAAGCTAACAGCAATCTCAACCCCTACTAAAACCAATTGTTAGCGGGAAGATCATGATGGCATCAAGCTAACAACAATCTCAACCCCTACTAAAACCAATTGTTAGCGAGGATCTTGATGATATCTAAATAACTACCATCTCAACCCCTACTAAAACCATTTGTTAGCAGGAAGATCATGATGACATTTAGCTAACTACCTTCTCAACCCCTTCTTATACCAATTGTTAGCGGAAAGATCATGATGGCATCTAGCTAACAACAATCTCAACCCCTATTAAAACCAATTGTTAGCAGGAAGATCATGATGACATTTAGCTAACTACCTTCTCAACCCCTTCTTATACCAATTGTTAGCGGAAAGATCATGATGGCATCAAGCTAACAACTATCTCAACCCCTACTAAAACCAATTGTTAGCGGGAAGATCATGATGGCATCTAGCTAACAACCATCTCAACCCCTACTAAAACCAATTGTAAGCGGGAAGATCATGATGGCATCAAGCTAACAACAATCTCAACCTCTACTAAAACCAATTGTTAGCGGGAAGATCATGATGGCATCTAGCTAACTACCATCTCGAACCCTACTAAAACCAATTGTTAGCAGGAAAATCATGATGGCATCTAGCTAACAGCCATCTCAACCCCTACTAAAACCAATTGTAAGCAGGAAGATCATGATGGCATCAAGCTAACAACCATCTCAACCCCTACTAAAACCAATTGTTAGTGGGAAGATCATGATGGCATCTAGCTAACTACCATCTCAACCCCTACTAAAACCAATTGTTAGCAGGAAGATCATGATGGCATCTAGCTAACAACAATCTCAACCCCTACTAAAACCAATTTAGCGGAAAGATCTTGATGGCATCTAGCTAACAACCATCTCAATCCCTACTAAAACCAATTGTTAGCCGGAAGATCATGATGGCATCTAGTTAAAAACAATCTCAACCCATACTTAAACCAGTTGTTAGCAGGAAGATCATGATGGCATCTAGCGAAGAACCATCTCAACCCATACTTAAACCAGTTGTTAGCAGGAAGATCATGATGGCATCTAGCGAAGAACCATCTCAATCCCTACTAAAACCAATTGTTAGCGGGAAGATCATGATGGCATCTAGCGAAGAACCATCTCAGCCCCTACTAAAACCAGTTGTTAGCAGGAAAATCATGATGGCATCCAGCTTACTACCATCTCAACCCCTATTTAAACCAATTGTTAGCGGGAAGATCATGAAGGCATCTAGCTCACAACAATCTCAACCCCAACTAAAACCAATTGTTAGCGGGAAGATCATGATGGCATCTAGCTAACAACCATCTCAACCCCTATTAAAACCAATTGTAAGCGGGAAGGTCATGATGGCATCTAGTTAACAACAATCTCAACCCCTATTAAAACCAATTGTTAGCGGGAAGATCATGATGGCATCTAGCTAACTACCATCTCAACCCCTACTAAAACCAATTGTTAGCAGGAAGATCATGATGGCATCTATCGAAGAACCATCTCAACCCCTACTAAAACAAATTGTTAGCAGGAAGATCATGATGGCATCTAGCTAACATCCATTTCAAATCCTGCTAAAACCAAGTGTTAGTGGGAAGATCATGATGGCATCTAGCAAGCAACAATCTCAACCCCTATTAAAACCAATCGTTAGCGGGAAGATCATGATGGCATCTAGCTAACAACAATCTCAACCCCTACTAAAACCAATTGTTAGCCGGAAGATCATGATGGCATCTAGCTAACAACAATTTCAACCCCTACTAAAACCAATTGTTAGTGGGAAGATCATGATGGCATCAAGCTAACAACAATCTCAACCTCTACTAAAACCAATTGTTAGCGGGAAGATCATGATGGCATCTATCGAAGAACCATCTCAACCCCTACTAAAACAAATTGTTAGCAGGAAGATCATGATGGCATCTAGCTAACATCCATTTCAAATCCTGCTAAAACCAAGTGTTAGTGGGAAGATCATGATGGCATCTAGCAAGCAACAATCTCAACCCCTATTAAAACCAATCGTTAGCGGGAAGATCATGATGGCATCTAGCTAACAACAATCTCAACCCCTACTAAAACCAATTGTTAGCCGGAAGATCATGATGGCATCTAGCTAACAACAATCTCAACCCCTACTAAAACCAATTGTTAGTGGGAAGATCATGATGGCATCTAGCTAACTACCATCTCAACCCCTACTAAAACCAATTGTTAGCAGGAAGATCATGATGGCATCTATCGAAGAACCATCTCAACCCCTACTAAAACCAGTTGTTAGCAGGAAAATCATGATGGCATCCAGCTTACTACCATATCAGCCCCTATTAAAACCAATTGTTAGCGGGAAGATCATGATGGCATCTAGCTAACAACAATCTCAACCCCAACTAAAACCAATTGTTAGCGGGAAGATCATGATGGCATCTAGCTAACAACCATCTCAACCCCTATTAAAACCAATTGTAAGCGGGAAGGTCATGATGGCATCTAGTTAACAACAATCTCAACCCCTATTAAAACCAATTGTTAGCGGGAAGATCATGATGGCATCTAGCTAACAACCATCTAAACCACTACTAAAACCAATTGTTAGCGGGAAGATCATGATGGCATCTAGCTAACAATCTCAACCCTACTAAAACAAATTGATAGCAGGAAGATCATGATGGCATCTAGCTAACAACCATTTCAAATCCTGCTAAAACCCAAGTGTTAGTGGGAAGATCATGATGGCATCTAGCTAACAACAATCTCAACCCCTATTAAAACCAATCGTTAGCGGGAAGATCATGATGGCATCTAGCTAACAACAATCTCAACCCCTACTAAAACCAATTGTTAGCCGGAAGATCATGATGGCATCTAGCTAACAACAATCTCAACCCCTACTAAAACCAATTGTTAGCAGGAAGATCATGATGGCATCTAGCTAACAACCATCTCAAACCCTTCTAAGCCAATTGTTAGCGGGAAGATCATGATGGCATCTAGCTTACAACCATCTCAACCCCTACTAAAACCAATTGTTAGCGGGAAGATCATGATGACATCTAGCTAACAACCATCTCAACCCCTACTAAAACCAATTGTTAGTGGGAAGATCATGACTCCCCTTACCCTAAAAAATATTCACTGATCAGTGAAACAACACATGGGCCATGATGAGAGAAAACCTATCTTTGGGGGTTTCCTACAAAGTCAGATTCAAACTTGCGTTTTTGTTGTTCTCAGCCCCCCCCCCCCCCCCCCCCCCCCAAAAAAAAAACAAAAAAAACACAGGTTTTATCGTGTCAAGGCCCATATTATTAGAGACAGAAGTTGCTTTTAACTTTTAATCTCGACATTTCTATCCCACCTGCTTGAAGACACTGGCCAATCCCATTGCTCACCAACTGTTCAAAAGGATTTTTCCAAACTCCAAGTCATATGTTTATTTTCCTTGTTTGTTAAATTCACATGCATGCCATACCACAAGATATTAAAATGTAGAAAGTTTTGATATTGTATTTGTCAACTGAGCACTAAGTCTTGTAAATAATACTATTTTATCATCAGTGACATCCTGGTTCGTTCGATATGAACTCCTCAGATCAGCAAAACTCTTTAGTTTTGCCACCTCCTGCACCCAAAAGCTGCAAGTGCCCATACTGATACACCCAAAGAAGCAGGGCTTGTTACTTTACCATTAGTTTTTGATATTAGTTCACACTGGGAAGGTCATTTCAGTGTCTGTGGCAATATATATCCAGAAGTTATGATAGTAATAAAACAAAAATTTGAATTATAAGGACTAAAATTACTTGTGCAAACTTGCAAACACTCACAAAATTAACGTTGACCCTTAATGCGCCAATCACAACAAAAGTCGTCTGCTTTTCTGGTCTGCTGAAATGTTTAAGAAGCCTCTATGGCGAACAGTGTGGACCCAGATCAACTGCTCCTATAGGAGCAGTCTGTTCTGGGTCCACGCTGTTTGCTTCTATACTTAATTCTTCAGTAAGGTTAGGCAATTATTTGCAGCAGACTACTTCAGCAGACCTCATTCTCAGATGCATTTATTTCTTGGCGCTTTAAGAGTTAAGTTCACTTGACTTTATACAGTTTGTGGTTGATTAACCAGACATTACACACCTATAATATCCTCAAAAATGAATTTCATTCCTATAACGATTATATTTGTGTTTCAGTTATTTTTGAGGGCAGAAGATGGAGGAACTCCCAAGAAGTTTGCAGAGACCCATGTGACAATAAGTGTTAATCGTAACCTGATCGAACCAAGATTCACAGAGAATCAGTTTGTAACTTCAATCCCTGTGGACACTCCATCTGATACAAAGATTTTCCAAGTGACAGCTGAAGATTTTGACCCAAAGGTACAATTACATTAAATCTTTGCCTGCAAGCTGCAACTTTTGCTGTCTGCTGATAATCTTTGCAAACATTTGACCAAGATCAAACCTGTTTGACACTCTGATGCTATTCCTGAAAGGATTTCATGGGAAAAAAGAGCCGACAACAAAAAAGCATGTCAAATTAGCCAGCATGCAAAGAGTTACTCCTATTATGTTTGTCCCAAGTGATCTTTGTTTTCTTAACAACTGATCAATTCAATATTTCATATCAATATAAATAGAATTTCTTATTGTAAACTGGTTACATATAGTATGAATTGTTCATTTGAATATTGGTAATCTCTTTCGCTCCAAATAGAGAAGATATTTGTCTGTTATAATCTTTTTTAGCACTATAAATGGATCTGGCCAGAGGTTATTGAAATTCATCTTTAATTCAGCTACAAAAAAGTTAATTGCACAGGACTAGAGTGAAGATTCCATGCATTGGGAAAGTCATAACTTGTGTTGGTTCTTGTTTCAGAAACCCAATAATCAGTTGCTTCCTGTTTCAGAAACCCAATAATCAGAAACCCAACAATCAGAAACCCAATGATCAGTTGCTTCCTGTTTCAGAAACCCAATAATCAGTTGCTTCCTGTTTCAGAATCCCAATAATCAGTTCTACTTTTCGGAGGAATCATCAAGCCCCTATGCGACCATTGACAGCAATGGAGTTGTGAGAACAAAGGGAGATCTTAATCCAGCTGGAAACTCATTCATTGTAAGTCTTCTTACTCTTTTTACAACACAATGCTAGTTTTTAACTCCCTTTACTCTGAAACACTTATACTTGACTGGAGCTGTTGGCAGTCAGAGAACAAAAAACACCCAAATAATTACCTGCAAAAAAAGATGAAAAGGCACAAGATTGGTAGAAATTGATTTCCAATACAATTCCAAAGTAGGATATCAAACAAGATCTGGACCTTATCATCATGCTTGTTTTGCACATGAAAATATGAAAACAATGTGTGCAAGCAAGCTTAATAGCTTGCTTGGCCTGATAACCCTTGAAAACAGAATTAATCCAGATGAGGCTGAAACTTTTGTTGGCCCTGATCTTGATCCAGGCCCTCATTTTATTTTGATCATTATGTAGCTTGCAAAGAGTTAACAGTTTAGACAGTTAGGATGTACTTTGGACAGTCCATGAATATTGTTTAGATCTATAGAATAGTGCAGACTGATGAAATGCCACAAAGAGTTAACAGTCTGGACAGTTAGGATGTACTTTGGACAGTCCATGAATATTGTTTAGATCTATAGAATAGTGCAGACTGACATAATGCCACAAAGTGTTTACAGTTTGGACAGTTAGGATGTACTTTGGACAGTCCATGAATATTGTTTAGATCTAAGCAAATAGTGCAGACTGACATAATGCCACAAAGTGTTTACAGTTTGGACAGTTAGGATGTGCTTTGGACAGTCCATGAATATTGTTTAGATCTAAGCAAATAGTGCAGACTGACATAATGCTTCAAAGTGTTTAACAGTTTGGACAGTTAGGATGTACTTTGGACAGTCCATGAATATTGTTTAGATCTAAGCAAATAGTGCAGAGTGCCAAAATGCCACAAAGTGTTTACAGTTTAGACAGTTAGAATGTACTTTGGACAGTCCATGAATATTGTTTAGATTTAAGCAAATAGTGCAGACTGACAAAATGCCACAAAGTGTTAACAGTTTGGACATTTAGGATGTACTTTGGACAGTCCATGAATATTGTTTAGATCTAAGCAAATATTGCAGACTGACAAAATGCCACAAAGTGTTAACAGTTTGGACAGTTAGGATGTACTTTGGACAGTCCATGAATATTGTTTAGATCTTAGTGAATAGTGCAGACTCTGAAAATGACACATTCTGTGGCATTTTACACATTCTGTGGCATTTTACACATTCTGTGGCATTCTACACATTCTGTGGCATTTTACACATTCTGTGGCATTCAACACATTCTGTGGCATTTTACACATTCTGTGGCATTTTACACATTATGTGGCATTTTATAATTATGTGGCATTTTACACATTCTGTGGCATTTTATTCTTTCTGTGACATTTTACACATTCTGTGGCATTTTACACATTATGTGGCATTTTATAAATTCTGTGGCATTTTATAAATTATGTGGCATTTTACACATTCTGTGGCATTTTACACTGTCTGGCATTTTACACTGTCTGTGGCATTTTACACATTCTGTGGCATTTTACACTGTCTGTGGCATTTTACACATTCTGTGGCATTTTACACTTTCTGTGACATTTTACACATTCTGTGGCATTTTACACATTCTGTGGCATTTTACACTTTCTGTGACATTTTACACATTCTGTGGCATTTTATAAAGTCTGTGGCATTTTACACATTCTGTGGCATTTTACACATTCTGTGGCATTTTACACTGTCTGTGGCATTTTACAAATTCTGTGACATTTTACACTTTCTGTGGCATTTTATCTCGGTCTTCACTGTTTGCCAGTATGTAAAGGGTTGATATGGAATAACATAATATTTACCTATGAAGATGAATTGTGTGTATTTCAAAGGCATCTGCTGGGCTGATGGGTAGGCTGGTCTGCATGCAACAAATCCAGTTGACTCACATGGATGATAATAGAATGTAGGTTGAAATTACTCTTAATTATTTTACCGCTTAATTGCAAATATGTCCTTATCCATTAATTTAAAATGTGTTTTTGGTGACCAAAAGAACAGTCTCATCGCGATGGTTCTCATCAAGACAGTTCTTATGAGTACCCACTAAATATAACTTGAGAAATAAGAAACTGAATTCTTACCTGTGGCTGAGATAGACTAAATACTTGTTTCTTTGTTTCAGTACAACTTAAGAGTTACAGATAGAGGTGCCAGTCCTTTGTTTAGTCGAGGTTCTCTATTAGTGAATATACTGAGAGATACTGAGACTCTAAGATTCATCAAGACACCTTATAATGGACTAGTGGATGAAACTGCCAATGTCAGCTTTACCATCCTCACAGCGGAAACTTCTCCAGTGGTAGGTTGTTACTGTCCTGCCAACCAAGAGTGACAGTGACCTCATGTTTTGTTTACAAAGTTATCAGGGCCTTAGAATAGATAGATCACTTGTGTATTAATCCTATCCTCAGGATAGGATTAATACACACACGATCTATAGATTCGCATTAGCTCAAGTTGAGTGCACAAGTTTTACTGTTTTACTTGACAATTGTAAACAAAACACGACGTGACTGTCACTTCTGGCTGGCACGACAGTAGGGGTGACTTTATTTACAAACAGATTTATGAAGTTGACTTTATTCTGGAGCAGGACACATTATTTTCACTGGTTCAACTACATGACTAAAAAATGTTGTCGGCTGGGATGACATAAGCGTCTTCTTACACAAAATGGACTTTAAAAGTGCAGATGGTCTTATATTTACTCACTTCATTTAGAGCTTTAAGCTTCTTCTCCCTATTCTGACGAGGATTGAATGAATTCTAGCTCTTATAATCAGAAAGATGAAAAGGTTTTTAGTTTTTGCGCAATCATTGTAGACTCAGATCAGGCCTGACATAGCAATCTGATGATGGATATAAGATCAAATATTAACCCCTTCACTGCAGTTTATGAGTGCATAAATATAAATATATGTAAATATGCCAGGAAAATAAGGCTATTTTGACCTCATTATGTGATGTTACATATACTTTCATACAAAATCATGACTAATGGAGCGATTTAAACCAAATTTTCTCCTGCTTATTTGAGACATATGGTTCAATGTCTGAAATTAGTTTTCTAATGATAACTTGTCATAAAAATAATTTTTCAACAGCTAAAATACATGAATGTCTACTTTCGTTTTCAATATCATTGTTTTGGAATGGTGGGAAAAATGGTGCAAACATTTGAGAATGACCATCAATTTCCTCGTTTACCATTTCTGATTCCGATTATTAGTCATCGTCATCCCTGTGAAAGCTATTTTACACTTCCAATTCTAAAATTATTTTTATATTTTATCCGCCCACTCTAAATACTATTTGTTTTGTTGAAAATAATAATATATTTTTGAGGTTCTGTCTGTGTATTTTTGAGTGTGACACTGTTAAAACTGATTGTCCTGTCCAGTTTTCTAGGAAAATGATGAAATATTTAAAGATTTAATACAGGCTGTTGGTTTACCTTACTAGTTTTTTCTGGAGATATTAAAAAAAAAGCCCTGAAAATGACCAGTTAACTGGTCATTTTCAGAGCTTTTTTAAAAAAAATTTTCCGTCCCCCCGACCCTAAATCTGAAAAAAAAATCCTGTAAATCAACTAATAAAAAAGTTCTAGCCTAACCAGGCAGATGAACAGCTTTTTCACTTTTAAGTATGGGCATACTGGGGCTGTCACAAAAACTTATGTCATCAACAATAGCATGCATAGATGTGAGCATAGCATAATAATGATGATGCAAGTCTTTGCACAGGAAATGGCCTTTTTAAAACCTGCAAATCTTTTATGCTTTTGCACCCCATTATTATACTACAGAAATTCAAGCTATCGAAGCATTTTCTCCAAAGTTTTCAGGCAGCAATATGAATTTATGCAATAATAACAATCAAACATGCTTTTCTGATACATTAATATCTGCTAGGCCCCCCTGGGGCTGTTAAAACTCTTGCCTTTCAGGCTCGGGTTACAACACCACCTTACGAGCCCAGCAGATGTTAATGCTTAAAATATCATGTTTGATCCTTATATATATAGATTACATTAGATATGTACGGAAACAGCCATCTTAGATATTTTATTTAATACAGTAAAACTTCCAATGGTTCAAACACAGATAGTTTGTTTATCATGGTTTATTAAAGCTTTATTTTGAGTCCCTGGAAAAAGTATTTCCATAACTCCAGATAAACATCTAAAGATGATTCATATAATTATACACAACATACATTTAGCCGGGCCTCGTAACGCATTCCATGATGTGTCTGGTTGCAGATCAGGGGTCGTGAGTTGGACCCTAGGCTAGCCCCATTCTTTTGTGGAGATTGATCATGAAATATTTTCTTTGGTCATTATCCTCCCTCTGATTCAAGAGGGCCTGTTGTCAGTTACAATTAAAAGTGTGGGGAGAATACTGTTAACAGCTTATTTTAAGCTTGCCCAGGAAAAAAGTGTGGTTAGGTTTACTGATCATCTCCACATGACCATAGCTGTTGACTAGGACAATAAACCACAAACCAAAGAAACAAACAAAAAACAAAACTTTATTTTATGGAATACCAAAATATTATGCCCCTTATGCGTCCTGATCTGATGCTATATTTAACTCTATGTTGTGTTCATGAGCAAGACACAAACGAATAAATAACACTCATTTGCTTAGCTACCCCTATCTAAAACCATTCGTATGTTCCCAAAGTTGTTTGAACCATTAAATTTTGCTGTATACTTTTGATGTCACTTAATGGCTAAAATGAGGTTGATTTACATATTGAAATATTTTTGTCCTCTGTTCAATGTTATGTTAATTTCTTGTTTGTTTTTAACAGGATGCAACATTCAGTTTGGCAGGGTATCATGAGGCAACCCGCTATTTTGGGATCAATGCTACAACAGGAACTGTATCGGTAATATCTGATCTGATGCAAGATACAAGGAGATTTTATACTGTGAGTAGAATAAACATCACAATTTAACTTGCTGCATGCTTTTTTGCCATCTGCTGATTTTTTAAAAATTAACCTTTTTGAGAAATTCTTTCAGGAATATCATCAATGTTGAAAGATTCGGATTCAGATCAGGCCTGGCATTTTATCTGGCCTAATCTTGGTCCAAACTGTTAGCAACGGTTATCAGCAGAGGACACTCACAAATAAAGAGTTCAAATCTGATTGAAAGCTCATATGTTATGGTACTCATTTAATCCTTTATAGCTACTAATGTCCTCTGCTGATAAATCTTTTTAAACAGTTTGGACCTGACAGGCCTGACAAAACATTGGGTCTGATCTGGATTCAAACTGTTGTACACTCTGAGGGTATCCCTAGAATAATTTTTCTAAAAAGTTGATTTTGAAAAAAAAATCAGCAACTGACAAATCAGCACAAAAAATTACTGAGTAAGCAAATAGTTAAAATGTATCTCAGTGAGATACTTGGAATAAACTCCTTACTATAAGGGTTCTTGGAGAAAAAAATACCCTAACCCTTATCTTAGTTTAAAATACTTCCAAAAAAGGCCTTTGAATTTTTTAGATCCAGTTAGGGATCTGTACTTTTTGTAATTCTTGAGTAAGCCTTTATTTACTAGTGACTTTTAAAAGAGAACTTCCACAAACAGTGAAGACCTAGATGAAATGCCACAAACTGCAACAATTTCATTAGGGTACACTGTTCATTAAGGTAAAACAATCTTCAGGAAAAGAAATATCTTTCTGGAAATGATATCATGTGACCCCTCAATATACAATGCAACATCCCAAGTTTATTGTATTAAACCAGAAGGAAGAATCTATAAGTGCATAAAGGGTTAAATCAACAATTACCATGGTTACATAATACAGCAGATGGTAAGTTTGCATTCTTTTGATGACAATGTTTGATGTTGGATGGGTAAGAGCGGGCATACGTAGCCTGTTCATTTAATGTTTGATGGGTAATCAATGGCACACATATCCTGATCTTTTAATGGCAAAGTTTATATGTTTAAAGGGTAAGAGATAGAGATTGTATACATAGGTTATTCTTAAATTGCAATGTGTAAATGTTTGATAAGTAAGAAATTTAGCATGTTCTTTAAATTGCAATTTGTAATGTTTGATGGGCAAAAGATTGCATACATAGCCTGTTCTTTAAATTGCAATTTGTAATGTTTGATGGGCAAAAAATTGCATACATAGCCTGTTCTTTAAATTGCAATTTGTAATGTTTGATGGGCAAAAGATTGCATACATAGCCTGTTCTTTAAATTGCAATTTGTAATGTTTGATGGGCAAGAGATATCATACATAGCCTGTTCTTTAAATTGCAATTTGTAATGTTTGATGGGCAAGAGATTTCATACATAGCCTGTTCTTTAAATTGCAATTTGTAATGTTTGATGGGCAAGAGATTGCATACACAGCCTGTTCTTTAAATTGCAATTTGTAATGTTTGATGGGCAAAAGATTGCATACATAGCCTGTTCTTTAAATTGCAATTTGTAATGTTTGATGGGCAAGAGATATCATACATAGCCTGTTCTTTAAATTGAGATTTGTAATGTTTGATGGGTAAGAGATATCATACAAAGCGTGTTCTTTAATTTGCAATTTGTAATGTTTGATGGGCAAGAGATTGCATACATAGCCTGTTCTTTAAATTGCGATTTGTAATGTTTGATGGGTAAGATATATCATACAAAGCCTGTTCTTTAAATTGCAATTTGTAATGTTTGATGGGCAAAAGATTGCATACATAGCCTGTTCTTTAAATTGCAATTTGTAATGTTTGATGGGCAAAAGATTGCATACATAGCCTGTTCTTTAAATTGCAATTTGTAATGTTTGATTGGCAAGAGATTGCATACATAGCCTGTTCTTTAAATTGCAATTTGTAAATGTTTGATGGGCAAGAGATGGCATTAATAGCATGTTCTTTAAATTGCAATATGTAAATGTTTAATGGGTTAGAGATTGCATACATAGCCTGTTCTTTAAATTGCAATTTGTAAATGTTTGATGGGCAAGAGATGGCATTAATAGCATGTTCTTTAAATTACAATGTGAAAATGTTAGATAGGAAAGAGATTGCATACATAGCTTGTTCTTTAAATTGCAATGTGTAAATGTTTCATGGGTAAGAGATGGCATTAATAGCATGTTCTTTAAATTGCAATGTTTGATGGGTAAGAGATTGCATACATAGCCTGTTCTTTAAATTGCAATGTGTAAAGGTTACATGGGTTAGAGATGGCATTAATAGCATGTTCTTTATATTGCAATGTGTAAATGTTTCATTGGTTAGAGATGGCATTAATAGCATGTTCTTTAAATTGCAATGTGTAAATGTTTGATGGGCAAGAGATATCATACGTAGCTTGTTCTTTTAATTGCAATGTGTAAATGTTTGATGGGCAAGAGATAGCATACATAGCCTGTTCTTTAAATTGCAATGTGAAAATGTTTTATGGGCAAGAATTAGCATACATATCCTGTTCTTTAAATTGCAATTTGTAAATGTTTCATGGGTAAGATATGGCATTAATAGCATGTTCTTTAAATTGCAATATGTAAATGTTTGATGGGCAAGAGATATCATACGTAGCTTGTTCTTTAAATTGCAATGTGTAAATGTATTATGGGCAAGAGATTACATACATAGGTTGTTCTTTAAATTGCAATGTGTAAATGCTTGATGCGTTAGAGATATCATACGTAGCTTGTTCTTTAAATTGCAACATGTAAATGTTTGATGGGTAAGAGATAGAGATTGCATACATAGCCTGTTCTTTAAATTGCAATATGTAAATGTTTGATGGGTTAGAGATTGCATACATAGCCTGTTCTTTAAATTGCAATATGTAACTGTTTGATGGGTAAGAGATTGCATTCATAGCCTGTTTTTAAAGTGACAATGGTTAAATGTTTGAAGGGGAAGAGATGGGATTTATAGCATGTTCTTTAAATTGCAACATATAAATGTCTGATAGGTAAGAGATATCATACGTAGCTTGTTCTTTAAATTGCAATATGTAAATGTTTGATGGGCAAGAGATTGCATACATAGGTTGTTTATTAAATTGCAATATGTAAATGTTTTAGGGCAAGAGATTGCATACATAGGTTGTTCATTAAATTGCAATATGTAACTGTTTGATGGGTTAGAGATTGCATACATAGCCTGTTCTTTAAATTGCAATATGTAAATGTTTGATGGGTTAGAGATTGCATACATAGCCTGTTCTTTAAATTGCAATATGTAAATGTTTAATGGGTTAGAGATTGCATACATAGCCTGTTCTTTAAATTGCAATGTGTAAATGTTTGATGGCTAAGTGATTGCATACATAGCCTGTTCTTTAAATTGCAATGTTTGATGGAAAAAATGGATAAACCAGTGGGTGACATGAAAGCTCTAAATCCAAAGTAAGTAAGGGTGCAAAGATCAGGAATTGATACAATCAAGTACCACACCTGGCCCAGGATACAAATGGGAAAGTGACAAACTCACAGTAGACGCCACAAACGAGAGCCAAGAGGTCAGCCCTTTCCCAGCAGGTGACCACAAAGCACATATAAACAGAAGCGCACAAAGACATAACAAACACAAGACAGAACAAAAACATAAAAGATCCACCAAAGAAGTACCGCCTTGGAACGGTCAGTAAAATATTTTACTGGAGGGCTTAAACCAAAAGGCAAACTCTTTTGACAAACAATGATTTTTTAAAAAAACAACAAAAAAACTTAATGTGTTTGTTTTAAAATTTTATATCTTGATATTCATTTTTTTATCCTTTTTTTTATTTTTAGGATGCAATAACTGAACCAGTGTAGACCTAATTCTTCATAATTTTTAACTCATTATATGGGTTTATCCTCAATCACATGGCCATCTTAGCAGAACCTTTATTTAGCAGCCACCTGTCTTAAGCAAGCACTTTTGGATTATCCCTTGACTGCTTGCTTATGACAGGTTTGACTGTATGTGGTGCTTTAACTCTTTACCTCCTGGCCCCCTGCGAGGTTAGTAACTCTTTACCTCCTAGCCCCGTGATGAGTAACTCTTTACCTCCTGGCCCCGAGGTTAGAAACTTTTTTCCTGCTCAATTCAACTGAGCATGAAATTTCAACTGCTTATAAAAACAAAATACAGACAAAAAAGAAGTTTCTTACTTTAAGTCTCTCAGATTTTGTATTTATCATGCTAATAAATGTTAAAATGCCAACAATTGTTATGAGCAGGATACATTTCATGCTCAGCTGAGTTGAGCATGGAAAGTTTAATAACCTCTGGTCCTAGTGTCATCTGCTGATAACCTTTGGAGACAGATTGTCTCTCAGATGTTATTCCTGAAAGAATTTTTCGAAAAAGTTGATTTTGGAAAAAATATCAGCAGACGACAAAAAAACAGGGCACAAAAATTACCCAGACCGCAAAGAGTTAAGGGTTTATTTTTATTTGCATTACAGCTTAAAATTGTAGCCACAAGGAAGTTCAGTGTAAGTGATCAGACAATTCAGGTTGATGCACAGATTGAAGTTATTCGTAATTCTGCCTACCCTGTGATCACATCTGGACCATGTTTCAAGAGCGTTTATGAGACCGTTTCTAGGAACACCCTGATGTTTGATGTAAATGCTACTGATGCTAATGGGGTTTGTATTCTTATTGCTTTATTTGTTAACCTGCATATACATCTTGATAAGCAAAGTACTTAAATGTGAAATTGTACATCTCTAAACAGTTTTGTGTGATTTTATGTCCCAGTCGACAGCTATGGTCATGTTGAGATGGTCAGTTAACCTGACCACACTTTTTTCCTGGGCAAGCCTGACTAAGTAGTTAACCGATACTTTGTGCAAATACTTCGCTTGTAACTGACAAAAACACTTCTTTTATCAGAGGAAGGAGGAGAATGACCATAGAAAATATTTAATGATAAATCTCCACCGAATTATTGGACTAGGTGGGGATCATACTCACAAACCCTAGAAGTGCAAAAGGACTTGCTACTGATTGTGTTACAGGCCTAGTAAAAAAGTCAGCAGATGACAACAAAAGCCAGAAAAGTTACCCAGCATGCAATGGTTAACCTGTTTTGATGAGGATGTGTGAGTACTATAAATTGAACATTAGCTTACCGTTCGCTGATCCACAAGGCCTAAAGTACCTAATTCTCACAAAGCAATAGGTACCACTTTCTCACATGCTATTTTTGCCGGGCCGCGTAGCGCAGTCGGTAACGTGTCTGGCTACAGATGCGTGTCTGACTGCAGATCCAGGGGTCGCGAGTTCGATCCCGGTCCGGTCGCATACTTTCGTGGAGATTGATCATGAAATGATTTCTACGGTCATTCTCCTCCCTTCCGCTGATTCATTCAAGAAGGGTTGTTGTCAGTTACAAGCGAAAGTATGTGCACGAATTACTGGTTAACCGCTTGTTCAAGCCTGCCCAGGAAAAAGTGTGGTTAGGTGAACTGACCGTCCCGCAATGACCATAGCTGTTGACTTGGGACGTAAAGCAAACAAACAAACAAACAAACAAACTCACATGCTATTTCAAATAAGCTGATCCACTCTGCAATAAGTATCAACTTCTCACATGCTATTTTAAGTAAGCTGATCCTCTGAACAATTAGTACCACTTTCTCACAAGAGTCAAATTCTCCCATGCTATTCAAAGTAAGCAGATCTACCGGGCAATAAGTGCCATATTCTCACATGGTTTTTCAAGTAAGCTGATCCACTGGCAATGAGTACTAAATTCTCACATGGTTTTTCAAGTAAGCTGATCCACTGGCAATGAGTACTAAATTCTCACATGGTTTTTCAAGTAAACTGATCCACTGGCAATGAGTACTAAATTCTCACATGCTATTTCAAGTAAGCTGATCCACAAGTCAAAAAGTACAGAATTCTCGCAGTCATGCTGTTTCAAATAAGCTGATCTACAAGGCAATAAGTATCAAATTCTCACATGCTGTATCAAATAAGCTGATCCACAAGTCAAAAAGTGCCAAATTCTCGCATTCATGCTGTTTCAAATAAGCTGATCCACAAGGCAATAAGTATCAAATTCTCACATGCTGTATCAAATAAGCTGATCCACTAGTCAAAAAGTGCCAAATTCTCGCATTCATGCTGTTTCAAGTAAGCTGATCCACAAGGCAAAATGTACCATATTCTCACATACTTTTTCAAGTAAGCTGATCCTCAAGGCAATAAGTTCCAAATTCTCTCATGCTATTTCAAATAAGCTGATCCACAAGGCAATAAATACCAAATTCTCTCATGCTATTTTAAGTAAGCTCATCCACTTGGCAATAAGTACCAAATTCTCACAGTCATGCTGTTTCGTTGACTTTTCAGGACACTCTGACATACAATATATTACGGACTGGGGATTACAGCTATTTCTTTATTCGCCCAGACACAGGACAGATATATTTAAACACTCCGTTTAATACAGTTGGTGAAACAAGGAGATCATACTCAGTAAGTACTAGTCCCTTAACTACAAGCAATGCAAGAACTGGGGCCAAGTTTGATAGGAATACCATTATAAAAGTCTTGATAGCCAACCATTTTGAACATTGGCTTGTGAATATTTTCTTCATCAATTTCAACATCTATTTTGGGTGCTCTAATAATCCTTCTCATTGAGACTGTTCCTTTGAGTAACCACAAGATAACAAACTGCTTATGATCTAAGTTTCATTGCTCAGGTGTTTATTACTAAGCTGTGTTTTGAAGAGTTACATTACAGGTCATGTGTGATTTACTTAAATCCAGTCTTCTACCGATACATTGAACTCCAATGGGTTTGGCAAAATATGTTGAGCAATCAGTAGCTCGAGGTAGCCAAATCATGACGTAGTAGCTACCATTTTGGGCAAAAGAAATCCCATTCATTTTGTCCATTTACTGGGATCTATTACATTAATGAATAGTGGGATGAATTGGCACAAGAATCAGTTGACGTTAGGAATTGAATAAAAAGAAAGATTATAAAGGCAAAAAAATCTAGAATTGTTACTCAGGCACCACAGCATCTGGTTTAAAAGTCCCACATTATGCCCTTTTATCAATAAAATAAACACAGCTTTTTCAGTTCTAAGTAAGTATCGATACCGGTTCTGCCGTGGCAGATTCCACCCGCCTAGAAATCATATATTCCACTGTTTTCGATATTAGCCCCAACAGTGTACGTTTTAAAATTCATTTATTAAATCAAATTGGCTTGATGTGCAGATGCCTCCCCAATCTATTTTTGGCATGACACAATCAATGTCAGAGAAATAGCCTTACAAGAACAACTTTTTAATAAATGTCGCTCAGAGATAAAAAAAAAAGAGTTCTTGCATCTGTTTAGTGCCTGAGTAAAATGCTGCATCTGTTTTTCAAAAGATGGCCTGAGAAATAATTTGATAAAAAAATTCCACCTTATTTATTTCATAATTCACAGAATTAAAACAGGTTATTCTCCTGTCATCAAAGGGGCTTAATACTCAAGAGATTGCTCAAATACGACACATTAGCTCATACTGTCATAACAATTTACCCGCTTTGAAGTTGTACACAGTAAATCAATAGTATTTGCCAACTGTGGTAATTAGAACGCTAATTTACAACTGCATGTGTCACTCACCTGGATCAAGTCTGGTTGTCTACTGATCAAAGGATTGTTGGTTTTAATTAATGTTGAAAACAGTGAATTACATGGAGGCACATTCAGATAAAATAGGTTAGATAAAAAAGAAAACCATGGCGGTTGTGTTCTTTTGAAATGGAGTCCAGTTAAGCGGTAGAAATTCTGTATAGTGATTGGCGGGACTATAAAATTGTATAGAGTAATCAGTTTGATCAGCTTACCCCTAGTCCAGATATCCATTGTTGAATTGCAATAAGATAAAGGGGAAAATATCTGGACTGGACAGTCAGTTCGAGGTAGTCAATAGTATTGAGTTATTCATTTTAGGTGCTGGAAAGAAAATTTATTTTTTCATTAGGCATTCCTATCTAGAGGCCTATCTGTTTAACTGGAAATAAATCCAGGGTGCATGATCCCGAGATGAGCTGCGACAATGTGACATTTTGACAAGTGTAGACTCAGACGAACTTGTGCAGCCTCCTTTTAAGCTCCAAATGATATTTGGTTAGTAGCTTAATATTCATAGAATATTCAAGCAACAAGCAAAGGCTCTGATCAGACTGTGCGTATGCCCAGGCTGATCTGAGGCCTTGCTGGTTGCACATACCACATTGTTGGAAATCTCATGTCGCGGCTCAGATTTTCTCCAGTTTGATCTTGGAATGATTTAATTTGTGTGGGCATCAGTTACCATAATTTGTTGACATGAAAGTGCAAGGGAAATATTTTGATAAATGTCATTATTGTCTCTGAAATCTGGCTTATAGAATAACACACTTGTCATCTACTCTGCCTCTGTTTGTGCTCTTTGGTATCTATAGTCAGGGTTCTTTCTAGAGTGCCCCATTATTGGCGCATAAAAAATAATTCAGGCGTAAGAAAAATTTGATCGACGGGCCAATTGAGCGCACATTTTTTTACCCATGTCGAAGTGGAACATTATCTGTTCTAACTGCTCAGTAATAATATAATCGAGCACGTCTAAGTTGCGACATCATTCAGTGGTCATTAGGAAGAGTGTATTACCCAATCACTGTGTGCTTTACGATTCATTATTGGGCAGGTCTTTCAGAATGGCAGAAAACTGAAAGTGTGACTATACACTACTTGATTTGTGGGAAAAAGTAAAAAAAGGAATGATGAACAATGAGACGGTAAACACTGATGCCAATAGTAGTGACTCCTCAATCACAAATGAAGAAACTATGAAACAAACTTCAGAAACTGTGAAAGAGGACAAGTTTTTCAGTAGGGCCAGAATTTTTTTTATTAGTTGATTTACGGGAACATTTTTTCAGATTTAGGGTCGGGAGGACGAAAAAAAATAAATAAAAAAGCTCTGAAAATGACCAGTTAACTGGTCATTTTCAGAGCTTTCTTTTTTTTCTTTTTTTTTATATCCAGAAAAAAAACAGTAAAACTAGTGAGGTAAACCAACAGTCTTTATTAAATCTTTAAATATGTTATCATTTTCCTAAAAATCTGGACAGGGCAATCACTTTTAACAGTGTCATTCTCAAAAACCTAAAATAAAAAATTGTTTTTTGAACGAAACAGATGATATTTAGAGTTGGCCGATAAAATATAAAAATAATTTTAGAAATTAATTTTTTTTTTACTTTAGTGAAATTTACAGTAGGGGGGTTCGTAAATCAACAAATAAAAAAATCTGATCTCATCGTGATTGAAAATGTTCCTATTGACGAGTCAAAAGATACTTGTTTTGTGGTGGTTTATGTATTAAGTTTGTTCAACAATTTACATTTTTGGATTAAAATCTGCCATTTTATTGGTGTACAGTGTGCCTTTGGAATCATATAAGATATGTACATTCATAATTTTTTTTGGCCCCAAAGTTTTGGCCAATGGCCCGTTTTTTGCGGGACATGGGTCAAATGGCCCCATAAAATTTCATTCTAGAAAGAACCCTGTACAATGCAAACAATATGGACGAATGATCAAACTGTTCCTGAGGTATAGTATAATCAGAGGTTCATATTGTTTGCTTCCATGGTAAAGGTATCTTGGAATGCATTTGAATATATGTAGGAGATTTAATAAGTAGATACATTTTTGGAGGATAAGAAGGGTTAAAAGAAAATGTGTTTTAAAATTATTTATTTAATTTAGATTACTGTGAGGGTTGCTGATGGTCGTGGGAAGACACAGGATCTTTCTTGCAGCGTTGAAGTTACAAGAAACGAGGATAGCCCTTATTTCATAAGTGATCCATACACAGCTAGATTAGACATAGACAATACTTTAGGGCGTGATTTCTTCACCGTCTCAGCTAATGATGATGATAAATCAGTGAGTATTTTTGTTAGCTCCACCGGCCAAAAATAATAAACCCAGGAGTAATTTTTCTACTCTGCCCAAGCCAATGATGATGAAAAAAACCTGGGGGTAATTTTTTTCTTCTCTGTCCCAGCCAATGACAATGATAAACCTAGGGGTAATTTTTCATCTCTGCCTTTGCCAATGATAATGATAAACCTAGGGGTAACTTTTCTACTCTGCCCCAGCCAATGATGATGATAAACCTGGGGATAATTTTTCTTCTCTGCCCCAGCCAATGATGATGATTATAAATCTGGGGATAATTTTTCTACTCCGCCCCAGCCAATGATGATGATTATAAATCTGGGGATAATTTTTCTACTCTGCCCCAGCCAATGATGATGATAAACCTAGGGATAATTTTTCTACTCTGCCCCAGCCAATGATGATGATAAACCTGGGGGTAATTTTTCTACTCTGCCCCAGCCAATGATATTGATAAACTTTGGAGTTATTTTTCATCTCTGCCCTAGCCAATGATAATGATAAATTTATATGTAATTATCCCAATGCTTTTTTGAAAAAGCGAAGGGGATATTGTAATCCCCTCAGTCCGTCTGTCCATTATGCTATCTCCTCCTAAACCATTGGACAAAATCCAACCAACTTTAGTGTGTGAGTTACTCACACATTAAAGGGGCGTGTAACAGCAAAATTATTTTTGGCCCCTGGAGCCCTGGGGAGGGGTCAATAGGTCTCATATCATTAAATTATAATTATAACACAGTCAATTTCAAAGATTTTTATACCAAACTTTGTGTGTGCTCTTACAAATAAAAGACATAAAACATATCGAACAGGATTTTTGTTCTGATGCCTGGGTCATGGTCCATGTGGCATATCAAATTGACAGAGATGATGAGAAGAACAGAATGCAGT
Source organism: Loripinus fragilis (assembly GCA_964019695.1). Taxonomy (NCBI): domain Eukaryota; kingdom Metazoa; phylum Mollusca; class Bivalvia; order Lucinida; family Lucinidae; genus Loripinus; species Loripinus fragilis. The sequence continues at coordinate 77,682,564 of OZ026516.1, forward strand.
GTAGCACCCACTAGTGTAGACGCTCCCGTTAGTGTAAACGTTTACAATAACAAGAGATATCGCTCCCGTTAGTGTAAACAGGACCATGTTTACACTAAGCGGCGATAAGACAGACCCAAAAAACGGTATCAACCGTTAGTGTCAACATTATGAAAAAAATACAAGAGATGACCATTTTTTGCAGACATATGATACAACTTTTTGACATTGGCTACTGGCTTAAGACCAGTTTAACATACTTTATTAAGGTCCAGTGATTTTGCCTTATATCTCGATTACTATTTATATCATGAATAATAAGTAAGTGAGTAAGTGTTTTATTATCTTGACCTGTGCATATCCAATTTTGTAAAACAACATGAGACTCATTGGAGTCCGCCCCATTTGTTAACAATTAAGCTTTTCCGTCAACTACGAGATAGATACTCTGGGTGGTTTCCGATAACAGGCCAATTTAATACGTTAATAAGTGATTTAAATGATACTTGATGATTGCAAATAAGTATGACCTGTATGTTGTCCTAAAATTAATATAGGTCACTTTGACCTATATATATTTCATGGTTAACTAATTTTGCCTTATCTTTTTAAGGACCCAAAATTCTATCATTAAACAAAAGGAAATAAAATCCAACATTGTAAACAAAAAACGTTGATATCATACATATTATCATCACACGCTCCCGTTAGTGTAAACATTTGCAATAGCGGGAGAGGTCGCTCCCATTACTGTCAATGTTTACATTAACGGTACCGTTATTGTAAATGCGTTTACAGTAACGGGAGCGATGTCTCCTGTTATTGTCAACGTTCACACTAACTGGAGCATTTACACTAACGGTTGCTACAATGCAGGTAAAACTTTCCCCCTAGGATCAAACTGGTGACCTTGGGTTGAGGTCAAAAGTCCTTAAATTTAAATTACAGAGTCAATTTCAAAGATTTTTATACCAAACTTTGTGAGTGTTCGCACAAATAAAAGATATAAAACCTATCAAACAGAATTTTCATTTCTTTTGCCTGGGTCATGCCCCAGATGTGGGACTTTGGGGTGCTGGTGGTCAAAAACTTGAGTGTGGGGATTTGCGATTGCACCCCATTGACTGCGCATTCTAGTTTTTTCTTTTCTGCCCCAGCCAATGATAATGATAAACCTAGGAGTAATTTTTCATCTCCGCCCCAGCAAATGATAATGATATATCAAGTAAATAATCTTTTCACCCTAGCCAATGATAATGATAACTTAAGTATTTTTTCTTCTCCCCCAGCAAATGATAATGATATATATAGTAAATAATCTTCTCCACCATAGCCAATGATAATAATAACTCAAGTATATCTCTTTCCCCCAGCAAATGTTAATGATATATGTAATTTCTGATCTAATCTGTGGTATATCTCTAATCTGGAGTTGACACTGGTCGGTCAGATTTATGTCTAAATATCTCGGGTAAATCTCTAATCTGGTGTTGAAATCATTTGATCAGAATTATGTCTGAATATTTAGGATAAATCTCTGATCTAATCTGGGGTTGCCACTGTTTGATCAGATCTATGTCTGAATATTTATGATAAATCTCTGATTTAATCTGGGGTTTACACTCTTTGATTAGATCTATGTCTGAATATTTTTGGTAAATCTCTGATATAATCTGGGGTTTACACTGTTTGATCAGATCTATGTCTAAGTATTTTGGGTAAATCTCTAATCTGGTGTTGACACTAGTCGATCAGATCTATGTCTGAATATTTAGGGTAAATCTCTGATATAATCTTGAGTTGACACTGTATGATCAGATCTATGTCTAAGCATTTAGAGTAAATCTCTGATCTAATCTGGGGTTGACACTGTATGATTAGATCTATGTCTAAGTATTTAGAGTAAATCTCTGATCTAATCTGGGATTGACACTGTATGATTAGATCTATGTCTAAGTATTTAGGGTAAATCTCTGATATAATCTGGGATTGACACTGTATGATTAGATCTATGTCTAAGTATTTAGAGTAAATCTCTGATATAATCTGGGATTGACACTGTATGATTAGATCTATGTCTAAGTATTTAGGGTAAATCTCTGATATAATCTGGGGTTGACACTGTTTGATCAGATCTATGTCTAAGTATTTATGGTAAATCTCTGATACAATCTGGGATTGACACTGTTTGATCAGATCTATGTCTAAGAATTTATGGTAAATCTCTGATCTAATCTGGGATTGACACTGTATGATTAGATCTATGTCTAAGTATTTAGGGTAAATCTCTGATATAATCTGGGATTGACACTGTATGATTAGATCTATGTCTAAGTATTTATGGTAAATCTCTGATATAATCTGGGATTGACACTGTATGATTAGATCTATGTCTAAGTATTTAGGGTAAATCTCTGATATAATCTGGGATTGACACTGTATGATTAGATCTATGTCTAAGTATTTATGGTAAATCTCTGATATAATCTGGGATTGACACTGTATGATTAGATCTATGTCTAAGTATTTAGGGTAAATATCTGATATAATCTGGGATTGACACTGTATGATTAGATCTATGTCTAAGTATTTAGAGTAAATCTCTGATATAATCTGGGATTGACACTGTATGATTAGATCTATGTCTAAGTATTTATGGTAAATCTCTGATATAATCTGGGATTGACACTGTATGATTAGATCTATGTCTAAGTATTTAGGGTAAATCTCTGATCTAATTTGGGATTGACACTGTTTGATCAGATCTACATCTAAATATTTAGGGTAAATCTCTGATCTAATCTGGGGTTGACACTGTTTAATCTGATTTATGTCTAAATATTTCGGGTAAATCTCTGATCTAATCTGTGGTTAACTGCTGTGACTTTTGATCAGATCTTTATCTAAATATTTAGGGTAAATTTCCAATCTAATCTGGAGTTTACACTGTTTGAGCAGGCTATCTGGGGTTAAGTATATTTATTGCCTGTTTTCAGGGAACAATGGCGTTTAAGGTTATTGGCTATGGCTCTGCATTGGGCTACTTTGACATCAATTCAAGGGCCGGTGTTGGCGTTCCCTATGACCTAGGGGATATATATGTGCGAGATCCAACAGGACTAGAGAATGACTCCAAACTTCAATACATAGTAAGTTTATACAAGCCTAGTCTTAGCATGAGAAAGAAGCAGTGCAGTTACCAGTGTGTAAAAGTATGAGACAGTAAAACCTAGGCAATTGAAACTCAACTTTTTGAAATACTCACTTATTTCAAATAGATTTGTGACACACTGGATAAAAGGGACTATATATTCATGATCTTTTTTAATAACTATCTATAATAACATGTTTAGGTTGTATTACAGACACGTCTCTTATTGACAATTCTTTTAGGCGCCCAAAATGTATTTCTGATAAAGAAAAAAACCTTCATAATAATCATTTTGGGGGTTATATATTGTCCACCTCCCTATCATTGGAATAACTGGGCCACATAGCCCAGTCGTTAACATGTCTGGTAACAGATGCGAGTCTCACTGCAGATCCAGGGGTCGCGAGTCCCATCCCCATCAAGACCTTTGTTTTGCCTATTTTTGAGTGGCTTATTTAGACAGGTTGTACTGTAATCATTTATGCTCATCAACAAAGATTGTTCAAATTACTCTGACCCATCCAAATTCATGTTCCTAAGGGTTTGAGTTACTTTTTCAGATACATATGAAGGGAAAGCTTTAAAATTCTTCTTGTCTGAAACTACCAGCTTGATTTGAATATGATTTGGAGCAAATGATCCTTGCCTGGTCCTCTTCAAAACTTTGTTCAAATGTTTCTGATCAGTTAAAAAAAGGGGGGGGGGAGTTAGTCATTCCTTTATCATATAATAAGGGGTTGCAAGTTCAAGCCTAACCAGAGACACTGCGTTGTGTCCTTGAGCAAGACACTTTATCTTTGCTTAGTACTGGTTCAATCCAGGAAGACCAGTCCTGACAAGACTGATAAATTGTTGACTGGGATGTCAAATATTATGGCAGTCAGAGCACAGGTTTTTTTTTCCATTGCATATTTTGGGATATTACTTATGAAAGCTATAATACTATTATGTGGAGGACTGGTACTGTTGTGCCAACCAAGAGTGAAAGTGACGCAATATTTTGTTAACAATTGTTAAATAAAACATTAACTTGTACACTCCACTTGAGCTAACCCTAATTGATAGATCACTTGTTTATCAATCCTATCCACAGGATAAGATGAATACACAAGTGATATATCGATTATAAGTCCCTGATAACTTTGTAAGCAAAACTTGATGTCACTGTCACTCTTGGCTGGCAGGACCGTATAAGCATACTGAATTCTTATCTGTTTTGTTATTCTTCTTTGTAGCTTGGTCTGAGAACATATGATCCTGCTCTGGAATCCGATTACACGGACACAAATGTGACAATTAATGTGAATAGAAACTTGAACGCGCCTTTCTGGCCAACACAGAATGCAAATTACTATGAGGAAGTGAATGAGGAAGTGTCTGGGGTATTTGTGTTAAATGTTGAAGCTTCAGATCCAGATGGGGTAAGTTGCTGTAGTCATATCTCTAGAGACGAGCACTTAGTTTCTGCTTTCCAGCCATCTATCAACACTTTCAAACATCTTTCTCTCTGAAACTACTGAACCAGATGGCAAATTGAATTCAAATTTCATATACAGTCTGGGTCACATGACAGAAATGACTGCCATACCCATGTTATTTAAGAACTCTTCTTAGCACTGTCTTTTGGTCTTCATATGTACAGTAAAACCTGTGTAAAACAGCCACTCAAAACTAGACTAAACAAGGATCTTAATAACAAATGGTAGCTGAATGAAGGTTGAAAGTATTGCAGAATGAAATGCTCTCCTGGAGCATTCTGCAATACTTTTGACCTGTATTAAGAGATAAATGGTCTTGAAAACCAATTTTCTTTGTTTTTAAGAGGTACCGTCTTACACAGGTTTTTCTCTAGGCTCTGAAAATGTGTTCAATGATATTCTAGGTTGAACTTTGCCTGGTAAACCATATATTTTAGAGATCTTGTGATTCAGTCTGGGATCTTATAATCATTTGATTGAATAGATGGAATTTCAAATGACCCAGTGTATCAACAATTATTTGTATTGGATGGGATGCATGTTCCTAGTCGTCATAATATTGTGGGACAGTGCTGTAAGTAATGAGGGCAAATAGTTAAAACATACAGAAACTGGCACTAATTTCTTGGGACAATGTCCCACCAATGTCTAACTAAGTGGGGCAAAAATCAGCCCCAGCAGAACACCTCTTGGCAAATATTCCCCAATAATACTAGTAGCTGAATATTGTATATACAGATAGTGTCAACCCAGATATAGAGTGTAGCAATTCTTATTGTATAACTTGATGAGCTCTTCCATTCTCCTAATGTCCCAGTTTTAGCATGTATTAACCTTATATATCCAAACGCCTGGCCCAGAAATTACTTAACATTTTTCATGCTCAACTCAATGAAATTTGAATTGCTCATAAATGGTAGAAAAATTAAAGAATTTCTTGCTAAAAATTCTCAGATGTATTTATCCTTCTAATAAATGTTAAAATGCCAACAATTGTTGGCATTTTAACATTTATGAACAGGAAAAATGCTATGCTCAGTGGAGTTACATAAAATATGTTTCAGAACCTTGGGGCCTGAAATACTTAAGATACTTATCATTAGATACAAACCAGTCCATTCGATGTCCTGGCCTTGAGGTTATAAATCTTTTTAGTGCTCAACTCAGCTGAGCATGAAATTTCAATTGCCTATAAAACTCAAATACTGAAAAATATTTTACTAGTGTTTAAATTCCTAGCTGTTGTTGAGTGGGATACATTTTATGCTTAATTGAGTTGTGCATGTATTCCAAAAATACAAATGAACCTGTTGTGAGTATCAAATGACAAAAAGTGTAAACCCTGAATAGACTACTCCATAAGGTGGTTAAACTGCTCCTATAGCTGTCTGATCTTGGTTTACACTGTTTTCTCAGGATTATCTTTTCAAGCATTTATAGTAATTACTTTTATGAAAAGTAATACTATTTTAAATGTTACACTTCAACTATTTTTTTTTTTATAGATTAGTGATTATTTCATGAAACCAATCCCATTAACCATTATTTATGTCCAGTTCAAAGACGTAACTGGGTAATTGGACAATCTGATCACCTATTCCCTGTTCAATTTTCATGCTCAGTTGAATTGATCATGAAAAAAGTTTCTCGCGGGTCTTGTCACAAATTTCAAAACCAGGTTTTCATTTGGTATGGCCCTAATGATGTTTATAATATGTGTTTTTTTATCTACAGCATGCGTTGACATACAATGTTAAATCATCAATACCATCCGACTGGAGTACCTACTTCCTCTTAGACAAGAATACCGGAGATTTTTATGTGAAAGGTGATCTACAATTAACAACTTCTGACACATACAGGGTGAGTTTCTTTTCATGAAACTTTATACAAATATCAATCAGCATGAGATGACGTGCAGAGTGCAAGAATGGTAACTCTGCCTTTTATACTTTTTGAGTTATTTCCCTTTGAACTTTGTGCATCACAAAATTGTCTCCGCTCTATAACTTGAAAACCGCTTAAGCTATATTCACAATACTTTATACAAATATCAATCAGCATGAGGCATGAGATGACGTGCAGAATGCAAGAATGGTAACTCTGCCTTTTAAAGTTTTTGAGTTATTTCCCTTTGAACTTTATGCATCACAAAAATCGAGTCTGCTCTATAACTTGAAAACCGCTTAAGCTATATTCACGAAACTTTATACAAATATCAATCAGCATGAGATGACGTGGGGAGTACAAGAATGGTAACTCTGCCATTTATACTTTTTAGGTTATTTTCCTTGGAACTTTGTCCATCACAAAAACCGTGTCCGCTCTATAACTTGAAAACTGCTTAAGCTATATTCAGGAAACTTTAAACAAATATCAACTAACATGAGTCGATGTGCATAGAGCAAGAATAGTAACTCTGTCATTTATACTCTTTGAGTTATTTCCCTTGGAACATTGTCCATCGCAAAAACAATTATCTATGACTATTTTATACCAGGTTATGGTTTTGCAATAGTTAGCTACATTGACAGATATCTTTACTAGATACGAGCTGATTGTCTGCATGAAATGACTAGAATTTCCGTTAGAAATTGTAATTAATGTATCTGTTTGAAATTGTATTTAATGACTCATGCTTTTGACATCAAAAGGGGGGAGACATCTGTTTTTTCGTAGAAAAACAATTCTAGTTTTTCAATGTTTTCACACCTTTGCTAGGTCGGTCAATTGATGACACGCGCAACAAGCGTTATTTATAGTTGCATCAATAAATGGTAAGCACAAAGTAAAGTGAGCCAAAACGAGAAAAAATGGACAGGGCAGAGGGCATTGAACTAACAGTTTAACCTTTTGGAAACCCCTAAACATGAACTTTGGCAAACAGTGAAGACCGCAGTATTACATCAGCGACAACACTGTTTGCCAAGATATATACAATGTTCAGGGACTGAAGTATATCTTTATTTGGAAATTCTCACCTGAGACCCCTTGATACGTTAACTATCCTAAGTTTATTGTATGAAAAGAGATAGATTAATTTATTAGTTTACAAAGGGTTAGGTATCTACAACTATTTGAAGATGCCAAGCGGCTTAAAGAAACCAAAGAAGGTTTGATATAGGTTGCAGACTGACACTGGCAGACAACTCGTATGTAACTTTAAGCCTTATTCTAATGCACTTGCTTTTGTAACGCGACGTCTGATTGGATAACGTCAAAAATTTGTGACAGTATATCCTGCGATATACTGTTGTAATAAGATTGACGTCATTAATTACATCACATTACGTTGGATGACGTGCGGCTTTATGCGGCTTGCAACGCTTGAATTTGAGAAGAAACTGTAGAAGTGCATTAGAATGGGGATAAACATATTCAAACTTTTCATTTGGGGAGGTATTGTCGGATATACGTTCGGAAATCACGTTTTACGGCTCCGCTCACACGTCGCCATAAAACTTAATTTCCAAACGTATATCCGACGATATAACTCCCCAAATGAAAATTTTGAATACAGTTATTCCCTTAATTTTCCCTGAAAGTCAAGAAAGATATCTTAAATTTGTCATCTGCCTTACCATTTGTTTTTTCTTGTTTTAGATCAATGTTGAAGCAACTGACAATGGAATCAACCCAAGAACTACACTGGGAACATCAGTTGTGACAATAAGAATTATGAGAAACCAAGCATGTCCAAGATTTAACATTCCTTTTGGAGGTTATGTTGGTACTGTAGATGAGAACGAACCTGTTGACCATTCTATTTTGAGAGTTCAAGCCACCGACCAAGATCCCTCTGTAAGTTGGTTTACCATATAAGCAGGCCGAGTGTTTCAAACATCTCCCAAGATCCCTCTGTAATTTGGTTTACGGTATAAGCCGGCCGAGTGTTTCAAACATCTCCCAAGATCCCTCTGTAAGTTGGTTTACTGTATAAGCCGGCCGAGTGTTTCAAACATCTCCCAAGATCCCTCTGTAAGTTGGTTTACCATATAAGCAGGCTGAGTGTTTCAAATATCTCCCAAGATACCTCTGTAAGTTGGTTTACCATATAAGCAGGCCGAGTGTTTCAAACATCTCCCAAGATCCCTCTGTAAGTTGGTTTACCATATAAGCAGGCTGAGTGTTTCAAACATCTCCCAAGATCCCTCTGTAAGTTGGTTTACCATTTAAGCAGGCTGAGTGTTTCAAACATCTCCAAAGATCCCTCTGTAAGTTGGTTTACCATATAAGCAGGCCGAGTGTTTCAAAACATCTCCCAAGATCCCACTGTAAGTTGGTTTGCCATATAAGCAGGCCGAGTGTTTCAAACATCTCCCAAGATCACTCTAAGTTGGTTTACCATATAAGCAGGCTGAGTGTTTCAAACATCTCCCAAGATCCCTCTGTAAGTTGGTTTACCATATAAGCAGGACGAGTGTTTCAAAACATCTCCCAAGATCCCACTGTAAGTTGGTTTGCCATATAAGCAGGCCGAGTGTTTCAAACATCTCCCAAGATCCCTCTGTAAGTTGGTTTATGGTATAAGCAGGCGGAGTGTTTCAAACATCTCCCAAGATCCCTCTGTAAGTTGGTTTACGGTATAAGCAGGCGGAGTGTTTCAAAACATCTCCCAAGATCCCTCTGTAAGTTGAGTTACTGTATAAGCCGGCCGAGTGTTTCAAACATCTCCCAAGATCCCTCTGGAAGTTGGTTTACCATATAAGCAGGCCGAGTGTTTCAAATATCTCCCAAGATCCCTCTGTAAGTTGGTTTACCATATAAGCAGGCTGAGTGTTTCAAACATCTCCCAAGATCCCTCTGTAAGTTGGTTTACCATATAAGCAGGCCGAGTGTTTCAAAACATCTCCCAAGATCCCACTGTAAGTTGGTTTGCCATATAAGCAGGCTGAGTGTTTCAAACATCTCCCAAGATCCCTCTGTAAGTTGGTTTACGATATAAGCAGGCCAAGTGTTTCAAACATCTCCCAAGATCCCTCTGTAAGTTCGTTTACGGTATAAGCAGGCCGAGTGTTTTAAACATCTCCCAAGATCCCTCTGTAAGTTGGTTTACCATATAAGCAGGCCGAGTGTTTCAAACATCTCCAAAGATCACTCTGTAAGTTGGTTTACCATATAAGCAGGCTGAGTGTTTCAAACATCTCCCAAGATCCCTCTGTAAGTTGGTTTACGGTATAAGCAGGCCGAGTGTTTCAAACATCTCCCAAGATCCCTCTGTAAGTTGGTTTACCGTATAAGCAGGCCGAGGGTTTCAAACATCTCCCATGATCCCTCTGTAAGTTGTTTTACCATATAAGCAGGCCGAGTGTTTCAAACATCTCCCAAGATCCCTCTGTAAGTTGGTTTACCATATAAGCAGGCTGAGTGTTTCAAACATCTCCAAAGATCACTCTCTAAGTTGGTTTACCATATAAGCAGGCTGAGTGTTTCAAACATCTCCAAAGATCCCTCTGTAAGTTGGTTTACCATAGAAGCAGGCCGAGTGTTTCAATACATCTCCCAAGATCCCACTGTAAGTTGGTTTGCCATATAAGCAGGCCGAGTGTTTCAAACATCTTCCAAGATCACTCTGTAAGTTGGTTTACCATATAAGGAGGCTGAGTGTTTCAAACATCTCCCAAGATCCCTCTGTAAGTTGGTTTACCATATAAGCAGGCTGAGTGTTTCAAAACATCTCCCAAGATCCCACTGTAAGTTGGTTTGCCATATAAGCAGGCTGAGTGTTTCAAACATCTCCCAAGATCCCTCTGTAAGTTGGTTTACGGTATAAGCAGGCCGAGTGTTTCAAACATCTCCCAAGATCCCTCTGTAAGTTGGTTTACCATATAAGCAGGCCGAGTGTTTCAAACATCTCCCAAGATCCCTCTGTAAGTTGGTTTACCATATAAGCAGGCCGAATGTTTCAAACATCTCCCAAGATCACTCTGTAAGTTGGTTTACTGTAAAAGCAGGCCGAGTGTTTCAAACATCTCCCAAGATCCCTCTGTAAGTTGGTTACCATATAAGCAGGCGGAGTGTTTCAAACATCTCCCAAGATCCCTCTGTAAGTCGGTTTACGATATAAGCAGGCTGAGTGTTTCAAACATCTCCCAAGATCCCTCTTTAAGTTGGTTTACCATATAAGCAGGCGGAATGTTTCAAACATCTCCTAAGATCCCTCTGTAAGTTGGTTTACCATATAAGCAGGCCAAGTGTTTCAAACATCTGCCAAGGGACGTGGCAAGTGTTTATGCAATTAAACAAACTTGTGTGATCAAAATTCTTGCATATTTTGCTTGATTCCAGCCAAAATTGTGTACTAAAACATCACTTAAACAAGCATTAGAATACCCTTATTCTGAATAAAAATGGTATCAAACTTCATAACAACATGATAGCAGCTTACATATATGAGCATGGGTATTTATGCAAGAATGAACACCTAAAACTGTATTCTTTGAGGATCGATATGATATACAAGTTACTGTTATGTTTTATCAACTCCAGGTTGCCCCTATATCAACTATATTTTAGGGGCTAATTTGGGGATATGGGGCACCTTGATGTTCTAAATAGTTCAAAGTTTAACCTTATTTGCAATTTCTGCATAGGGCAATTCTGAATGCCCGCCTTCTTTAAATAGGCAGAGGGAATATCTTTGTTTTGGATTTCTGAACAATATTACAGCTTTGATGACATAAGTGTTTACCTTACATTTAACTTTAATAAATGCAATGTGTCCTTTTCGTATGTTTTAAAATTGCTATACCATCTTTTCAAAACTGTGTGGACCCAGATCAGCTGGCCTCATCTTCTGATGAAGCCAGCTGATGAGAGTCCACACTTTTTCATTGACATGATGAATCTGTATTGTCAGATATTGAAATATCTAAATTAACTCTTAAAGCGCCAAGAAAAAAATGCATCTGAAAATGTTGTCTGCTGAAGTCGTCTGCTGCAAATAATTGCCTAGCATTACTGACGAATTAAGTATAGAAGCAAACAGCGTGGACCCAGAACAGACTGCTCCTATAGGAGCAGTCTGATCTGGGTCCACACTGTTTGCCATAGAGGCTTCTTAAACACTTCAGCAGACGACTTTTGTTGCGATTGGCACATTAGGGGTTCAGCTCATTATGAGGTGAGCCTATGAGTTGGCTGATTTGGGGAGCTCTATCTATTTATAGCTCAAAGCCAACACCGGTTAATGATTCACTCTTTTCAGACCAATGGAAGTTTTCATAAAGCTACTCACAAAAAAGTCAGGATAGTCCTTTGTATATATTGAGGTTATAATTTTCAAAAATTATTATATTTCTTTCTCTAAAGATAGATTGATAGCAAACAGTGCAGACCCTGATGATATACCTCATCATGGAGCATTATGTCCCACCCGGGGATATATTGTTTTAGGTGGAGATCCCATCGGCATCCGCTTTTTTGTTTCCATGCATTATCTTCTAAACCTGTTGATGGATTTTGGCCAAACTTGTATAGATACATTGTTGGGATGAGGGGAAGAGTTGATCAGATTTTTGTGACCTTGACCAAATTCCAAGGTCACAGGGCACTTTGAAATGTCCAAAATATTGTTTCTGTGAGTTATCTTCTAAACTAGTGGATGGATTTTGAACAAACTTGCAAAGATACATTGTTCGGAGGAGGGGAACAGTTGATTAGATTTTGGTGACCTTGAGCTAATTTTCAAGGTAATGTCCAGAATATGGTTTCAGTGTGTTATCTTCTGAACCAATAAATGGATTTAGACCAAACTAGCATATATGCATTGTTGGGAGAAGGGGAATAGTTGATTAGATTTTGGTGACCTTAACCTAATTTTCAAGGTCACACCAGCACTCTGGAATGTCCAAAATAGGGTTTCCCTGGGCTATAATTTTGACCAGTTGAGGGATTTTGACCAAACTTGCAGAGATACATTGTTGGAAGGGCAGGAAGAATTGATTAGATTTTGGTGACCTTGACATAATTTTCAAGGTCACTCTCCTATAAAGACAGAATAAATCAGCCTTTTCCATAGACTATTTTCCGGACCGGCGGTTCAGTTTTAACCAAACTTGCATAGATATATTGTTAGGAGAAGGCTATTCTATTTTGGTGACCCTGATCTTATTTTCAAGGTCACACCAGCGCTTTGAAATGTCAAATTTTGACCAAAATAGGGTTTTTGTATGATATCACTTGAATTGAACAATGTATTCCAGCTAAACTTAATGTATTGTATTATTGGGACAAAATGTAGAGTTGATATAATTTTGGTGACCTTTACCTTATATTCACGGTAACCACAGCACTTTGTATTTTCAAAGATTGACCAAAATTGTGTTTCTGCATGCTCTCCCTTGATATAATTGATGGAACATTGTGACACAATAAGGAGCAGTAAGCATGCTTGCTTACTCTAATTGGGGTTGGGGGACAGTTCTTCTCTGAAAACACTGCTTTATGTTCATTTGGGTCTTCACTGTTTGCCAAAGTAATCATGTAGGGGTTTCCGGTCCATAAAGGGTCAAATGCTTAGTCAAGCTTTCAAAGGAAAAAAAGTGGTTAGGTGAACTGACCTTCCCAACATGACCATAGCTGTTGACTGGCACATAAAGCATCAAGCGAAACAAAGGGTTAAAAGTACTGTTCTATTGATTTCCAGACATCCCCATATGGTGTGATAGAATATTCAATGACTGGAGGAGATGTGGCCATGTCGTATCTAAAAATAAACTCGTCTACTGGTGAAATATTTGTAAGAAGTGATCTCCGCCAAGGCACAGGTAGCAGGGTCCTCACAATAGAGGTATGGTATGATATTATGGTTTCTTAACCGTTGCCATGCTTGATAGAGAGATATCCTGTTTTAAAAATGGTATAGATTCAGATCAGCTGGTTTCTGAGGAGTTAGCTGATCAGGATCCACACTGTTTTCCACTCCAATTGTAAATGCATACTTGTAACTGAAATCATGCAAAGTAATTTATATGAATTAGGGAGGAGTGGAGTACATAAAATATATTCAGCATGATAATGGTTAAGATAGGTAAAGATGATTCTCATTAAGTTCAGGGAAACAGTCTTTGAATCGAATCCCTTCTTACTGCTGAGAATTACAGTTTACTAAGGCCAAATAAAAATACATTTGTTTAAGGTAACCAGACCCTACCTAAATTTACTTGTGAATCCTAGAATTTTTTTAGGTTTTTTGGATAAAATATAATTTTATGCATTTTGAAAGGTAATGCATAAATGTTGTTTTTTTTCCAGAAAAAAAAAATATGTGTGCGGTAGCTACCCAACCTTACATTTTCAGACCCATTACCCAAAACACACTTATTTTTTATTTGGCCTAATTCAGGCTTGTATACTTATGATGATGATGATGATGATGATGGTGATGATGGTGATGATGATGATGATGATGATGATGATGATGATGATGATGATGATGATGATGATGATGATGATGATGATGATGATGATGATGATGATGATGATGATGATGATGATGATGAACCAGTCTTGGAATCACTTCTTACTGTTGAGAATTACAGTTTTACTGATCCAGGCTTTTATACGAAATATGGTTGATGAGGATGATGATGATGATGATGACTATCTAAAGATTTATTGCCCTAGCTTGAATTTAAAGGGTAGGGCAACATTAAAAGCAAGTCAGCCTGACTGACATACAAGCCCTTATTTAACCATGTAATCTGTCACAAAGCTGATTGAAATCGGATATAAAACAAGAAAAATAGAGCAATTTGAAAATCAAAATTCTGACTTTTATTAAGCCCATGGAGGCTGCCATTTTGAATATTTAATTAACTTTCTGTAAATTTTGAAAAGCCATAAAATCCCCATTTTCAATGCTATATGTACAAAATTTATTAAAAATCAACTATTTACAACATGAGAATCAATGAAAATGCAAAATAAGTTAAAATGAATTGCAGGAAACTAGTAATTCTGTTTAATATGCATATTTAATTATGGTTGTGTGATGTCACAAAGCCTGAAAATGGCCGCCCTCCATAGTTTCTATTATCTACTATACAAAAATCTGTAACTTTCTTTTTTTTCATTTGATTTTGATCAGGTTTGGTGCATATTGTATGATATAATAAGGACTTGCATTTCAGATGCACCTGCTTTCAACTTTGCCGTCCCCTTTAAAAATCTTAATCTTGAACAAATGATTGGATTTTGATGTGATATAGCTTATGCATTGAATATAGAAGATTTAGTTTTCAACAATTATCTTGTTTTTATAAAAATAGCAACAGAACTATGATCTTTACGAATAGCTGTCCTTTTTTCTTCACTTACCAAGGAGCTGTGACCTTCAGCTGCCTCGGAATATTGTTTTTGCTAAATATCTAAAAAAAGAATGAATAAATTTCTGCCAAATTCTTATATGGATTGCTTGTGACAAGATTTTGTCAAAATAGCTTCTTACAATTTTATGACTATTTACCAAAGATTTCTAGCCCTTTTCTAACACAAAAAAATAATTTCTGTTTAATATCATGTGGCAAATATCATGAAATATCAGTATATGTTGTCAATATTTTAACAAAAGCAAAAAAAAAAATGAATCTCTTCTTTTTTTGACCAAACCTATTATTTCAGATTTTTATACCCCCCGCAAACTTTGTTTGTAGGGGGTATACTGTTTTCACGTTGTCCGTCCGTCCGTCCGTCCGTCCGTACATCCGTCCCTCCGTCCGTCCGTCCGTCCGTAACGCTTTGTTTCCATAATATCTTGAAGAGTCATTGCTGGATTTTCATTAAACCTTGCAAACATGTTTATATATGCAAGACAAATCTTTTAGACAAAAAAGTAAGGGCTAGGGGCCAATTCTATCAGAGTTATTTCCCTTTGTAGTTCTAAATGGCTTTTAATATAGGGTTTTATGCTTATGCTATTATAGGGCATACATGGGCCCATCAACTCCTACCACAGCTTTTGATGGAACAATTTGATACTTTTCCTATACAATGTAAGCACATTGAACATAAGAATGAAGGAGTTTGGTTTTGAAAAAATAATTTTTGACAAAATGACAGCTGTGAGAACTTAGACAATATTTCCCTAATAGGGCTTTTGTATATGTATAGATGGTGCCTTTATGGGTCATTCAACTCCTACCACAGCTTTTGATGGAGCAATTTGATACTTTTCCTATACAATGTAGACACATTGAACATATGCATGTAGGAGTTTGGTTTAGAAAAAATAATTTTTGACAAAATGACAGCTGTGAGAACTTAGACAATATTTCCCTAATAGGGCTTTTCTATATGCATAGATGGTGCCTTTATGGGCCGATCAACTCCTACCACAGCTTTTGATGGAGCAATTTGATACTTTGCTGATACAATGTAAGCACATTGAACATATGCATGAAGGAGTTTGCTTCAGAAAAAATAATTTTTGACAAAATGACAGCTGTGAGAACTTAGACAATTTGTCAATAATATGGCTTTTGTATATGCATAGATGGTGCCTTAATAGGCCAATCAACTTCTACCACAGCTTTTAATGGAGCAATTTGATATTTTGCTGATACAATGTAGACACATTGAACATATGCATGAAGGAGTGTTATAATTTTTCTTCGCATATTATACTGAAATCTTCTTTTCAAAACTAAAGTCTGCTGGTTTGAACTATAACTTGACAAGTTTTTTCTCTGACTCTTACTGTGCGGGGGGTATCTAATAAGCATTGCTTATTGACTTTTTTCATTCATTCTGTAGAACAGTCACTGCACTGATAATATCAAATGTATATATGATAATTTAGTGCAAACAAAAAGGTGATCATTTTGAACAGACACCGTGTCTTTAAAACCGGTAAGCTTTAAGACCAGATTGATTGTGTACCTTGTATTACAGGCCCGGTTGGAAGTGACAAATCCAGGTTTGATCTGTGAAGATGCTCAAAGTATAGCTTATGCCTTAATCACTGTAAACCGCAACCTTCATATCCCAGAATTTGACAATTTATTGTACAATGTGACAATACCAGAAACTACTGCCTTGAAGTCCACGGCTGTAACTGTCAGAGCAACTGATTCAGACAGAATAGTGAGTACATTTTCTTCCAATTTTTTTAACAGATGAACATTTGTCGAGATAAATAGAGTATCTGACAGGAGTACCCATGGTTTATTGAATTTAATAAACAAGTTGCGGTAAAGAGATAAAATGCGAGGCTTGCCAAGCATTTTATCTGTTTTTCGCAATGAGTTTAATAAATTTAATAATATAGGCATCTTGACCCTTAATGCTTTCACTGGTTTACAAATGAATGTCAGTGTGATTTAGTAAATTGAAAATACAAGTTCAAAAAAGATTTCTTTGTCATCTTAAAATAATCCCTATAAATGAAGTACCCAAATAGTGATAATTAAAATTTGATACCAGTTACCAAGGCATCATCTACAAACTAATGTATCTCTTTGAAGAATTGAAATATTGTTTACTGTTCTATGCTTAAATATAGAAGACTTCAACATTTGTCTCAAACTAATATATATTGGTTTTGTTTGCTTTTGTTTCCATTTCTTTAAAAGCTGCATTTAAATATACCTCTATCAAAAAAGTTCATTTGGGTGAAAATTTCACAGTAAAATGCAAAATGTGGGATAAAATCCAAAATCTTTAAGCAACAATGCTAATTTTCATGTTGTGTTATTTTCTAGCTCGCCTGTCACGTAGTGACAAGGTGATCTTTTGTGATCGGTCTTCATCCATCGTCACCCGTTAACAATTGACTTAAATGACACCACTAGTGCAATCTTGAAATGTTTTCACAAAAATGATCCTTGGGTGGCCCTCTATCAAAGTTGTTCAAATGGTTCTGGTCCGTTGCATATCTAGGTCACAGAGGCTAAAAATAGATTTTCAAGATGAAAACTTTGAAAATCTCCTTGTCTGATATTTGGTATGTAGCATCACCTAGTGGACCTCTACCAAGTTTGCTCAAATTATACCCCTGGGGGGGGGGGGGGGGAGCGCAGTGGCTCAGTGGTAGAATGCTTGACTCGAGATCGAGGGGCCTAGGGCTCGAGCCTCACCGGCGTCACTGCGTTGTGGTCCTTGAGCAAGACACATTTTTCCTAGCTTAGTACTGGTTCAACCCAGGTTGACCCCTCCCTGTTTAACTGAAAGATTGTTGATGGGACCTAAAGAATCAAATCAAGCAAAACAAACAAATTCCCCTGGGACCAAGAATGGCCCCGCCCTGGGGGTCACATGTTTTACATATAGTGAAAGCATGAAAAAATCTTCTTGTCTGAAACCACAAGGACTAAAGCCTTGATATTAAGTTTGTATCATTACCTAGTAGACCACTATCAAGTTTGTTCAAATTATGTCCCTGGGGGCAAAATTGGGCCAGCCATGGGGGGGCACATGTTTTACATAGGCTTACATAGGGAAAACATGATAAAATCTTCTTATAAGAAACCTCAAGGACTAAATGCTTGATATTTGGTATGTAGCATCACCTAGTGGACCACTACCAAGTTTGTTCAAATAATGCCCCTGGGGCCAAAAATGGGCCTCCCTGGAGGTCACATTAGATTATATGACTGGTGCACATAGTACAGGTGAGCAATTCAGGGCCACTATGGCCCTCTTGTTTGAGACAAACTATCTTGTTATGCAAGCAAAATTGATGAAGAATGTTCAAACTGATTGTTTTGCTGACCACCCGGATAACTGGTATAAACCAGTAACTGGGTTACTGAGAAAATCACATGTCATTAAAACAACTTAAAATTCCCATTTATCGCATGAACACGTCAAGATTTTGCCAGCTTTTACCAAACGTTAGAATGGACCATATTAAGTATTGTTATATGACTCCTATAAAAGACCTCCTCTGATCTTTATGTCTAGCAGTGATGAGCTAAATTTAGCCCAGGACAGGTAGACATCCCGATCTTTCAGTGCTGACAGACAGCTAAGAATAGATTGAACTAAATTTACAGACAGGTAGCCACGACTTTTTTTCATTGCTGCTTGACAGCTAAAATAGAAATTGAAACACTGTATATTTCACAGGTCAAATGTTTTGAATTCAGAATTTGTTCATTTAAAGAGAAAAATAATTTAAGAAATGCATTTCTTTTGCACATCTCATAAGAGTTTCAGAAATTTGAGAAGAAATTGTTGAAATAATCTTGATTTCAGTACACTAAGAACATCTGACTTGAGTAAATTTATTAATATGAAATACTTTAAATAAAATTAGGAAAAGATATACCAAAACAATTGGTGCATTCTTTTGATGTTTACATGCTCACCTGTACTATGTGCACCAGGTCAACACTCCAAAGTGATGTTCACCTCCGCTATGCCTTGGTGAACATCACTATTCTCTGGTTGACAAATCCTGATGTTAACCTCAAAAGAGTGCAAAAAAATGCATCAATCGTATAATGTTACTAAATCTGTAAACCACTTGTGGTTTATCCATTTAATTGCATAGTGTTATATCACTCCCAGATGTGACATCATGTCATAAACTAATTTTTTTAGAGTAAAATTATGAATATTTTCTTACATATTTATATTTTAACAGGTGTGTTTGGTGCTCAAAAGAACCATCTCATTGAGAGTACACAGTTCTTTGAGTACCCACAACATATATTTTGGTTGAGAAATAAGAAAATTAATATTTAATAAGGCACTCATATCTAGGGTCCTGGATGAAATTGTGTTCGTTTTCTTAGCTAATCCTTAAAAGGTAACTTTGCAGTAGACAAGAAAATAAGGAGGTGGATGATACAGTATAACCTGTGTAAAAGGGCCTCTCAAAAATAGACAAAACAAAGATCTTAATGACAAATGGTAGCTTAATGAAGTTGGAAAGCATTGCAGAATGCTCCCCTTGGAGCATTCTGCAATACTTTTGACCTGCATTAAGTGATCATTGGTCTTGAAAACCAATTTTTGGTCTTTTTGAGAGTGGCCATTTTAAACAGGTTTTACTGTAAATGATCTGCATTAAGCGATAATTGGTCTTGAAAACCATTTTTTGGTCTTTTTGAGAGAAGCCATTTTACACAGGTTTTACTGTAAATGTATTCTGCTGATTAGAGTTTTCTATATAACTATTTTCAGTCTCCACATCGTGATGTTAAATACAGTATGGTGGCAACCAATTCTGGCAGCATGAACTACTTCACTATCGACCCAAGCAGTGGTGTGATCTCTGTCCTCAGTCATTTATACGAGGATAGCAGTAGAACAATGACATATGAGGTATGTTGATCAAGTTTGAGCATAGGATGAGGAGGTTTTTTGTTGTTGTGACAGGGGATTTTCTTCCTATCTCAAGGGACTGAATTTCTACCACATTCCCAATTGAAAATAGCCACCTATATTCCCAATACCATGTCTGATTTTCCCAAGTAAGAAAAGTAAAAAACAAATTTTTATTTACTTTTTTAGCGACCGCTGCTACTTATGAGAAACAATAACCCATATCATGTGCTTATTGGTATGCTTGACATAATACAATCTAAAATAATTGATTTTGAGGATATATTTTGCTACCCTGTTAGCTTCTATGTTGTTAATTTCTCCCAATTTTGATGTTAAGTCAATCATTTTTTTCCAATTTTGGCCGAGGGGCCTTTTCCCAAAATTGCTGGAAAAAGCCCTGTGTGAAAATAACTTTATTTTATCAAGTGAGAATATATATGAGACAGCATATAAGATGTTGCTACTTGTCCTCTTTTGGATCAATGATGGCTGCAATTAGGCTTCCCAAATGGGCAGACTTGCCAGAGCTTACATCATAAAAAAACATTTTTTTTACTTTGTACGCCATGGAAAATACTAGAAAGTATTCATAGCTATATAATAAAATGGTTATCACACTCGTATAGATGACTATTGTCCCTCTTTGGTATGTCCACAAATGCTCTCATGCTTACATCCTTCCATATCCTAACACTGATATCAGTGCTATAACCCTATTTTGTTTGTTTGTTTCGTTGCTCTACGTCCCAAGTCAACAGCTATGGTCATTGCGGGACGGTCAGTTTACCTAACCACACTTTTTCCTGGGCAGGCTTGAACAAGCGGTTAACCAGTAATTTGTGCACATACTTTCGCTTGTAACTGACAACAACCCTTCTTGAAGGAATCAGCGGGAGGGAGGAGAATGACCGTAGAAATTATTTCATGATCAATCTCCACGAAAGTATGGGACCGGGCCGGGATCGAACTCGCGACCCCTGGATCATATTGAGATATAGTAGCACAAATAGGGGAGCACAGTGGCTCAGTGGTAGAGTGCTTGACTCGTCACCAAGAGGCCACGGGTTCAAGCCTCACTGGCGTCACTACCTTGTGGTCCTTGAGCAAGACACATTTATCCTAGCTTAGTACTGGTTCAACCCAGGAAGACCCATCCCTGTTTAACTGAAAGATTGTTGATGGGATGTAAAGAATCAAATCGAACAAAAAAACAAAAACAAATAGTCCTTCGTGTAGAGAGTAATTTAAATATTCGTAGTTCTGTATGCGCTGGCAATTTCATCTTTGGGAATGAGTGGGTATTTATATTGCGCTGGCAATTTTATCTTTGAGAATGAGTGGGTATTTATATTGCACTGGCAATTTTGTCTTTGGGAATGAGTGAATATTTATATTGCGCTGGCAATTTCGTCTTTGGGAATGAGTGGGTATTTATATTGTAACTGTAACATGAGTACTACAGGTGATACAACTTAGAAATGAGAAAAAACGGGTTCCACTCATATAGCCCCAGTCAGAACCAAGCAGATACCAATTTTTGCAATATTTTTCTTGCTGTTAGCAATAAATAAATAAGTTGAAAATAAGTCTTGACATTTGATGTGATTTGTCCTCTAGCAGATGATTCATATTAGTTATTGAGCATTATTTGCTATCGTAATTTAAGCGCAGAAACAAAATTTGGACATGCTGTCTGCTGCTAATGTTAATGTCACTTTAAGGGCTTAGCCATACCCCATTAACCAGTCTACCTATATTAAAAGTGGGTAAGTCCAAATAACTTGTTTTTTAGACTGTGGCGTAGCTTAGCCTGTGAATTTAAAAGGTTTAATGAGGACACTTAGCTATCTAATCATGTGCGTAGGTGTTTAGTCTACACCTTTTATCTACTTTAATATTTAGTCAGTGTGATGTATAAGCCTTTGCTGGTAGTCTATATGATAAGAGCAAGAATCTCACAGATGATTCATGTATTCACAGGTTTACATAAGCACATTGTTTTAGCATTAAATTGTTAATATTTTCTTACCCATCAGTTATAGCATATGTTTTTGGTCCTCAAAAGATCTGTCTCATTGAGACAGTTCTTTTAAGTACCCACAACATATATTTTGGTTGAGAAATAAGAAATGTAATTTTTTAACTAAAGGCCTGTTGTATTTATTTATGGACCAATTCAAAATGTCCAATAATCTCATTTCAGCTGTCAAACCTTTGCAAATGACATGGCTAAGATTGTAGTATGCTTGAGGATTTCCAACTTCTTTTACATGGCTAAGATTGTAGTATGCTTGAGGATTTCCAACTTCTTTTACATGGCTAAGATTGTAGTATGCTTGAGGATTTCCAACTTCTTTTACATGGCTAAGATTGTAGTATGCTTGAGGATTTCCAACTTCTTTTACATGGCTAAGATTGTAGTATGCTTGAGGATTTCCAACTTCTTTTACATGGCCAAGATTGTAAATGCTTGAGGATTTCCAACTTCTTTTTCATGGCTAAGATTGTAGTATATTTGAGGATTTCCAACTTCTTTTACATGGCTAAGATTGAAGTATATTTGAGGATTTCCAACTTCTTTTACATGGCTAAGGTTGTAGTATTTTTGAGGATTTCCAACTTCTTTTACATGGCTAAGATTGTAGTATATTTGAGGATTTCCAACTTCTTTTACATGGCTAAGGTTGTAGTATATTTGAGGATTTCCAACTTCTTTTACATGGCAAAAATTGTAGTATATTTGAGGATTTCCAACTTCTTTTCAGTTTTACGTAACAGCAAGTGATGGCGGCAATCCAATAAAGGAGACACCTTTTAATTTACGAGCCCGTGTCCTCATTAATATGTGGCGAAACCTGGTAACCCCACAGTTCCAGAATGTGAATTTGTATGAAACCGCCATCGACTACAACAGACCTGCGGGAGTGATTTCAACTGATGTCAGCGCCATTGATACAGATGAATATGTAAGTGTGTACTGTATTTTACATGTAATAAGGGTATGGGACTCCCAAGTCCACAATTTCCTATTTCTATTTGACTTTGCTTAATGGGTAATTTTGCATGCTTTTTTGTCTTCGGCTGATGTCTTGTTCAAAACCAACTTTTTTGAGAGAAAAAATCAGGAATACCATCAGAGTGTCAAACAGTTTGGATCCAGATCAAGCCCAATACTTTGTCGGGCCTCATCTGAGTCCAATCTGTTTACAAAGATTATCAGCAGATCAACTTAGAATGTAATGAGTAAAAATCATACTTGAATCCAAGAATTATATTTTGCTCTAAAAATCACACCTGCAGATGACAAGATTTTGATAGTATAGAATTGTGTATTCCCAATGCCTCTTATAAAGGCCCATGCCCATATTAGCTGTCGAAAAATAACTGAATACATTTTTACAGCTTAATTCTTGTTTTGCCATCACATGTACTTTGTGGTATAGGGAGCGCAGTGGTAGAGTGCTTGACTCGAGACCGAGGGGCCGCAGGTTTGAGCCTCACCGGCGTCACTGCATTGTGGTCCTTGAGCAAGACACATTTATCCTAGCTTAGTACTGGTTCAACCCTGTTTAACTGAACGATTGTTGAGACGTAAAGAATCAAATCAAACAAACAAAACTTTGTCGTATTTTATCAATTTTCCCTTTAATATTTTAGTTGTTTGCATGCAATATCGGCAGTCAGCTATAGTGCTATATATATACTGGAAGTAACTCACTAGCTGGACTGACCAGTGGAAGTGATACAGGTAAAATCTGATAATGGCAAAGGGGTTTATCACATATTGAATTACCTTTCTTTTTCATTAAAGACATAAAGTAATCTTTATTTTCTTCAAATTAACCACTGAATTTGGGGATTTTTTCATCTAACTTCTGTTATATGTGTAGAGCTTAAAATTGTAAATAAACCATAAGTTTTTACTCATTCAAACAGTTCTTTTGAGTACCCACAACATATTTTTGGGTTGAGAAATAAGAAAATACTTGTTTTGATACACTCTCTTAACTAAAGGCCCGTTCTTTTGCCCTTTTTTCAGCTCCCGTACAGAGAGATAGACTACTCAATAATAGGATGGCGAGATGATGCCGGGACCCTATTCTCAATTGATAGTAACGGTGATCTGCGCTGGAATGCAGCAGTTGTTTTACCAGAACAAGTTTACTATGTATGTATGCTATGTTAATTGTTTTAACATTTCAAACACTTTTCTTTCAATGTTTTCGACTAAACCGTTGCTTTATCATGTCAATGATTCACAAAATGCTTGTCTGAAAAGCCAGTATTGAAGAACCTGATCAGATGAAAAAGCAGTCTGATCTGGAATTGAACTGTTGTATATAGACCTTTTTGGTAGGCAACTATTGTTCTAAATTTTAGAACTTTTATTCTAAAGGCCATTGTGGCCATTTCAAAAGCGTTTTTCTTCACAAATAACACCAATGAGCCAGTACATGAAAATAAGTGAACTGTCCATCCCGATAACCTCAGATCTGAGTCACTGCTGAGCCCTTCACATGCTAGCTAGGCACTCCTTTTTTCATGCAGTCAATGAAGACTTTAATGCTAATGATCACATTCTATGTTAAAAGTGAGATTCCATAATTAGAAGAAAGATTATTGTGTTGATAAAAACAGTTCTATATTGCTGTATTCACAATATTGGCTAGACTTGAATTTACTATTTTCTCTAGGTGGGCTTTTACACTCAATTTGTGTAGTGAAACTCGAATCAATAAACAATCGTTTTGCCTTTAACGAAAAAAGGCAAATTTATATTATGAATTTTTATGAGAATTCTCTGACCTGTTCATCGAAGCCTTGCCTATGTGAGCGCTGAAACTAATGGAGCATGTTTACACCGCCCCCTCCCCCCCAACTACTGGAGAGTAACTTATCCCTTAAAGTGCCAAGAAAAAAATGAATCTGAAAATGTTGTCTGCTGAAGTCATCTGCTGCAAATAATTGCCTAGCATTACCGACGAATTAAGTATAGAAGTAAGCAGCATGAACCCAGAACAGACTGCTCCTATAGGAGCAGTCTGATCTGGGTCCACACTGTTTGCTATAGAGGCTTTTTAAACATTTCAGCAGACGAGAAAAGCAGACAACTTTTGTTGCAATTGGGGGATTAAGGGTTAATTTCTAGTGGCACACTAACTCCTTGCCTGCTAGTGTTGTCTGCTGATAATCTTAGCAAATGGTGTGCATCCAGATCAAGCCCTACAAAATGTTCGACCTGATCTCAATCTTAACTATTTACCACTCTGGTTGTGTTTGTGAAATAATTTTTCGAAAAAGTTGAGATCAAAAAAGCATGAAAAATTAGCTAGTAGACAAAGAGTTAAGTCTGGATGGAAGAGTGCATCAGTATTATCCTGTCAATATCATTTTAGGTTTGCATCGAGAGTTCTTAGGGAGCCGTCTTATTAGGGTCTATATTGATTGCAATTTAGGCTATAAACAAACAGATGAGAAAGCAGACATCATTTGTTGTGAATGGTGGGAAAAGGTTTAATAATTTTTGTTTGTATTTCAGCTGCGAATAGAAGCTCGAGATAGAGGCACACCATCAAAATATTCAACAGCGAATTTTATTGTGAATGTCAACTTTAATCTCAACCCACCAGTATTCAATACACAGACTTGTAGACGTGATGTTTTGGAGATTGCACAGGATTCCTTCTCATACACCATCCTTGCATCAGATGGGGATCTAACTTTTGCTGGTGTAAGTTCAATATTTTACTGATTATTTTGTGTGTCAAAATTGTCAATTTTAATGAAACATGGAAACTCATCATTACATCATATCTCTTTTTATCATATGACATTGTGTCTGGGAGTGAAATAACGCTATGCAATATAATCGATAAACCACTAGTACAGTGGTTCACAGATTTTCAGGAAACTTTATGACCTCCATAACAACGTTGCATATATTATGACAAAATTATAACGTTTTTACAGCAGAAATTATTTTTCGAAGTAATCTTAATGTCATATGATATTCATGCTCTTGTATTATAGAATTTATTAAACTCTGTAAGCCTCGCATTTTATCTCTTCCCCAACTTGTTTAATAAATTCAATAATACATGAGCACTCATGTAAGATCCTCTATTTTTATTGGCTGTCAATTGGTTTTATGGAGCTGGCAGCCACTGGCTGTAGGTGCAATATACTACATTTTCACTGTTTTTTGAAAGAAATCTTACTAGTGCAATATACTACATTTTCACTGTCCTTCGAAAGAAAATTGTTACTAGTGCATTACAATGGGCCATAGTCTTATTCACAATTTTCATTTCAAGAGGTATATTGTTGGATTATGTTCGAAAATAATGTTGTATGGCTCCACTTACTCATTGCCGTAAAACTGAATTTTCCACAGTATATCGCATGATTTACCTCCCACTCCTGGGAGTGCAGTGGCTCAGTGGTAGACTGCTTGACTGGAGACTGAAGGGCCGCAGGTTCAAGCCTCACTGGCGTCACTGCATTGTGTCCTTGAGCAAGGTACATTAATCCTTGCTTAATACTGGTTCAACCCAGGAAGACCCGTCCCAATATAAGTGATAGATTGTTGACTGGGATGTAAAGAATCAAATAAAACCTCCACCTCCTCCCAAATGATAACTTTGGATACAGTAAACATTTGATAGCGTAAACATAATCATTTATAAATATATCTGCATAACAAATGAGTCAGAATTGTTTTGTCAAAAAGAAAATACATTAATTTAATTCATATTTTGTTAAATTTGTGAACAATAATGTATAAATGTTTTGTCTATTTGGCACTAAATCAATGTGGCCAATTATCTTTGCATGCAATATTATTGTAGCCATCGCCCCGCAAACCTGTACATCCCTGCTATCTCGTTGGAGCCTTCCCTGCTCATATTACTCTTTGAGTACTAATTGACTCTTTCCTCTGGTTGGATAAAATCAACTTTGGATGTGTTAGCAAATGGTGCAGAACCAGATGAAATGCTGCAGTATGACACATTTCATCTGGGTCTTCACTGTTTACCTAAGTACATGTGTACATGTTTTCTGTACACAAAGGATTGAATAGCTGTGTTATAGCATGTGTTTAAATATTATTTTCTTTCCACTTTTTAGAGTCCATGGAGTGATATTGAGTTTACCTTAACTCCAGATACATTGAATGCTGATCTGTATTTTGAAGTGGATGGTAATCGTATTGTACCAGCAAGATCACTCATAGGGAGCTCTAGAGATGAGTACAATGTAAGCTGCTCAGTTTGCTTTCAACTCAATTCCTCATATCCAAATAGTCAATATGTAGGATACCATTTATCACTGTTCATTCACAGGTTTAATGGAGAACAGTGTGGATCCTGATCAGCCCGCTTCTTTCCAGAAGCCAGCTGATCACCATCTACACTATTTAGACATATATGTAAAAAAAATGCCAGCCCCGGGGGTCACATGTTTTACATAGGCTTAATATAGGGAAAACATGAAATTGATATTTGGTATGTAGCATCACCTAGTGTACCTCTACCAAGTTTGTTCAAATAATGCTGCGGGGTAAAAAATGGCTGCGCCCCGGGATCACATGTTTTACATAGGCTTAACATGAAAAAAATCTTTTTGTCTGAAACCACAGGGCCTAGAGCCTTGATATTTGGTATGTACCATCATTTAGTGGATCTCTACCAAGTTTGTTCAAATAATCCCCCTGGGGCCAAAAGTGGGCCTCTCTAGAGGTCGCATAAGCTTATATGACTGGTCCACATAGTACAGACTGGTGAGCGATTCAGGGCCACTATGGCCCTCTTGTTACATTTTTATTGGTGTCTGAGAGAGCAGTTTTATGAATTACTGGGAATTCTGTTGACTGGTTTCAAAATATGCAAGGAGTATAAAACAAGTCATGGAAAAACTGTGGACCGAATTTTGAGGAATTTGACAATTCTTTCGGTTGGTGACTTTTGTTAAAAATTTGGTTAAAAACCGATAAACTTTGGTTATCTCTAGTTCTGTATAAGTTCACAATTTGCTTTCTCCATTTCAGTTTACAATATCTGCGATGGATGGTGATGGACTAGCAGCTACAACAACTTTGTTCTGTACAATGAAAATCATTCGTAACGATCACGCACCTAATATAACAAACCTGCCATTCACGAGGCCAGTGGATCAAACTGTCTCGCAACAATCTATCATTTATACAGTTGAAGCGGAAGATAAAGATTCGCCAGTAAGAAATCAATCAAATCATCAAAGTTTGCTATTTAGGCCAAATAAAATAATAAAGGTGTTTTGATTAATGGGTATGAACATTTTTATTTTTTTTCTGGAAAAAATACAATTTTATGCATTTTGCCTTCAAAATGAATACAATTAGTATTTGCCCAGAAAACCACAAAAAATCTAGGTTTCACCAGTAAATTTAGGTAGGGTCAGGTGACCCTTAACACAGGTATTTTTTATTTGGCCTTCTCAAATGGGGTTAACCTTTGCAATGCTCAATAGTTTATATACTATACTTCTCCCCAATTTTTATCCTCTTAACACCCAGTTGAAATCATATATTTTATGATACCTTGGTGACCTGTATGTTTTGGCTAGTATATAAATCTTTACTATCTCAATTATATAGCGGTCACACCTCAAAGCTTTTCAACCAGGTTTTCATAAGAATGGAAAACAATGTGCATCCTGATCAGATGGCTTCGATAGAGAATATAGAAGCCAGTTGATCTTGATCTACAGTGTTTTCAAAACAAGATTTATCGGGCTTTAGTACGACAAGGGATAGCAAAAATTTAAATCACGCATTCACATGTATCTAGTTTAGCTAATTAGCTAAATTTTGCCTGAGCAATTATGTATTATTAAGCTGTTAGGTTGTTGTATACGAGACCTGTTTCATGTTTATTTGAACAAATTTGAGTTACACTTTTTGCAGTAGCATACAAATAAAGCAAACATTTTTTTCTTTTTCATGCATAACAGACATGTCCCTGGTATTGGCAAGTGGGCAAGATGGCAATTTAAAGCATAGCCATAAAACAGCAGCCCTAAATACATCCCCACCCCCCTTTTACTGATTTTAAGAGCTAAAACGGGTGTATCTTCTAAGAAAATACCTTTTTAAGTGTGAGATTTTATTTTAAGTTAAGAGGAACCCTCAGTCTATTTTTCTAATGAGAAACAGCCTATGTGTGCCTGTTTTTGCTTGGAAACTGGGCTTAATAAGTTCTTCCATACAAGTGCCCAAATGGGTATCTCATGTATAAAATGTATCTTGGAAGAATTTTGAAAAATAAATTCTCAAAACTCATAACCGACTCAATTTCATAGATATTTTAAGTATCTATCGCTGATAAAATTAATCAATCGCTGCGTATTCCTGGAGATCAGACTAACTCATGGAAATCAATTATTACCAAATATAACACGAAATAAATGAGTAACGGCATTTTCAAATTTGTTCAAATAAACATGAAACACCTTGTAGGTGGCACCATATGAATTTGTAGTTAAGGTTAGTCTACTATAGACAGGAGTAAAAGTTGAAAGTGAGCCCTGGTTTATTCAATTTGTGAGTGTAGTAGTAAACTCAACAAGATTTAACATCCTAAACATCAGTCAAATGGCTGGCACAACATGGTTATGTAGAAAAGGTTCCTAAGTTCTAATCCAACTTGCTGAACTATTTTTTATTTAAAAGTAACATCTTGGGTCAAACACCTAAGTAAATGCACAAAGTTATTATCTAACCCTAAAATGGCAGCAAAATTCAGAACAACTGGAAATGCTGTCTGTTCATGTCGTCTGCTGGTTGATGTTAGTATAGAAGCAAACAGTGAGGACCCAGAACTGACAGCTCCTGATCTACATTTACACGGTTTCTGAAAGCAGGTTCAGAACATTTTAAAGCTAGGCTGCATTTAAATCTGAGCCATGCCAAGATTTGAATGTTACAGTTGCTGCCTATACAGAGACCCAATTCCTTATTAATAGCAGTAAAATTATGTGTGAAAGTTAAAGTGACACTATTTGGTGTCATGACATTCATCATGCCATGACAACCTCATGACATTCATCCTTTTATGACTTAAAGTATGTAATGACTAGGTACTATGAAAGCATGAACACCATGGGTTCAGTTCAAAGTTAAACTGACACTAATTGGTGATCTTATGACATTTATCCTTTTATGACTTAAAGTATGTAATGACTAGGTACTAGGCATGAGCACCATGGGTTCAGTTCAAAGTAAAGTGACACTTTTTGCTGATCTCATGGCGTTTATCCTTTTGTGATAATCCAAAAATTAAATAAATTTCTGAAAGGAAATGATTATGTTTATTTGAGTCTTTGAACAGCCGTCTGTGTGTCTGTTCGTCCCTCTGAGTCTTATTTGTGTCTAGAGCATATCTCCTATATTATTTCTGATAGGAATCCTCATTAGATATGTGGATACTCCTTGGGGTCCGGGATTGTCACATACTATTTTCGGGTCACTGTGACCTTGACCTCTGGCATCAATTCTAGAAAATTGTCTTTTGAAGCATTTGTCTCATTGTGACACATTTCTTGTTCTTTCTACTTTTCTGACCATTCATTTATTAATATTTCAGACCACACCATTTGGTCAGCTTCGATTTGAAATAGTTGGAGGGACAATCAGTGAACTGTTTGAGATTCACCCAACATCCGGCGTTGTTCGTGTCAAAAATGCTCTCTCCTCTGCCACAACAGATACCTTTGAGGTAAGTATTTCACTTCTACAAATCTCTGAATGGAGGCATTTCTAAAGACCTCCCACAGTCATTATATGGGTTGTCGACAAATTGGCCATATAAAAGTTACAGAGCAAATGCTAAAGTTATGGAGATAATACTTGGTTCAGCCCTCTAATGATATCTTAAACGCTTTTCACATTTTTTTCAAGCCGAAGCCACTTTGGTGTAGTAGCTAAACCACCCATCTTGTACCAGAGTCTTTCTAAATATAGAGCAGGGGTCCCTAGTTGAATACCTGGTTCCTCTTGTCTGTTGGATGAGACTCTTACAGCTGTGGCCCCATCACAATATGGACAAGTATAGGTTGTTTTGCAAAGTGCAGTTGCTCGGTAGAATGTTAGACAGGGGATCAAAGGGTTCACTGTAGTCATACTACACTGGTAATTTGCATTTTATTGCTTGGTCCCGTGTTATAGTAGAATTAACTTCAAATAAAGGCTGACAAAAATGAGAAATTTTGAACACATTTGCCTCCAGGTTGCATCCTCCAGTTATCAATCTCTGCATTGTTTTGCCAAAACAGAAATAAAATCAGATTTTAAATGTGTGTTTTTTACAGTTATATTAAAAAGAATTGTCCATTATGGTTTAGTCATAATTGTACGGTTTTGTCATAGATAAATTATCCATGATGACAAAACCTTAATTTGGTATTTCATGCTTAGACATGAAACGTCAAAGTTTTATATAATTTTAAAGCTAAACGATAAAATGTGAATTTGATAAGCAAATATCAATCAAGCATCAAGCATTTCAGGGTGTTTATCTGTGATTAAATGAAGAAATTGAGCTTGATGAGAAAGTTACCTTAACATTGGAATTAGTGATGAAACCCAAATTGCCGGCGTATTATGACCACAGTGAGGGTTGTTAGCACTGAGTTGTCCTGAAGCAAGTTAATTTATCCATTGCTCAGTACTTGTTCAATCCAAGAAGACTGACAACTTCTTGACTGGTACTGTCGTGCCAACCAAAAGTAACAGTGAAGCCAATTGTGTTTACAATTGCTAAGTAAAAATAATTTATAAACCCCACTGGATCTAATGCTAATCGATATATCACCTGTGTATTAATCCTATCCTAAGGATAGGATTAATACACAAGTGATATATCAATTATAAGTCCCTAATAATGTTGTAAACAAAACATGTCACTGTCACTCTTGGCTGGCAGGACAGCATGTATAGTATCAAAACAAATAAACAAGGATACATTGTTTGAAGAGAGATTAGAACCGTTGTAAACAAAAGAAAATAAACTTATCCTTGTTATGGGTGCTTATACTGTGAGAGATAGTTTGATGTCATTAATTACATCGCATTTTGTTGGATAATGCAGCTTTTTGCAGCGACTGTTTTGTAGTTTGCAATGCTCCAATTCAAGACTAAAATGTAGAAGTGCATTAGAATAGGGATAACCATATTCAAAATTTCAATAGTCACAAGTTGCCGTAAAAGTAAATTTCCGACTGTATATACGATGATTTCCTCCCCCAAGTGAAAATTTAGAATACAGTTATCCCGTAATTTAATTCATACCTTCTTTCACCTGTAATAACATATTTGCTGTTATTTACTTGCTTCTATGATAAATGAGATTTATTAATATTATTTTCCACCTTTAAAAGCACATTACTGATTTATTAAAGTAGATTGGAAACATTATTTCAGCATTTAGGAAATGATATAAAAACTGACTCTTGATCAAGCAAACCCTTTTGCACACAATTGTAGTTTTACATTACAGATTATGAAATATCATTGAATATACAAATGGCATGCAAATGAGAAAGGCTGTCTAAAATCTAAAAAAAAAACTTGTCATATAAGCTCTTCAAGTTGATACAAGTGAAGGGTACTCTTATGTTTCCTAGACCTTACTTTCAAAGTCCCAATGTTACTTTCCTTGTATATACAGTTGGGAATTTATCTGTCTGTGATATGAAAAGATAATAACACTGTGATGGCGTATGTAATAATGACATACTGGTACTTATCAAGTTAGCACATAGTCATAGTGTTTATTAGTCATTCAGGGATTGCAGTGGCTCAGTGGTAGAGTGCCTTGAGACCGAGATGCTGCGGGTTCAAGTCTCACCGGCGTCACTGCGTTGTAGTCCTTGAGCAAGACACATTTATCCTAGCTTAGTACTGGTTCAACCCAGGAAGACCCGTCCCTGTTAAACTATAAGATTGTTGATTGGACGTAAAAAATCAAATCAAAACAAACAAACAATTATTAGTCATTCTTAAAGACCTAAGTTCTTAGACAATGAAAGTCATACCACTGCCTAAGAGCTATTTCGGACAGATCAAAGACTAGTCATTATTAGGTGATTATGACTTCCTTACAGATGGCATGAAAGGGTTTAGGTACTTACACTATTTGTCTTAGTATATGTGTTGTATACAGGTAATTCCCCAATGAGGCCCCTTTAATCCTGTGAGATACTGAAACTGTCCCATATCAGTTAATCTTTTCATCATCTCTGTTGGACAGGACTATAGGTCTTTAAATGGGCCTCTACGCAAGAAACCTGTCTTTGGGAACAGCATAGGCGCAGAGCAGCCTGCACATTCGCACAGTCTGATCAATGCCTTTAGTATTCACTTATTGGTATCAAAAACATCGCAAAACCTTTTCTAAATTTTATCGCCGTTACTATGATTTGATTTCTAACTACCAAGTTGGACTTAAATCTCTCTTGCCCGAAGAGCTTTAGGAACCTGAGATCTATGGTGACTTGGTGTATAAATTGAAGAAGATTGTATGGCTCTTATAATTTTCAGCGCAGTTTATTAAAATAATTTCTCATTATAAAAAGATTGGTTATAACATTAATGTATTGCAACAGTTTGCATGCTTGGTGGTCAACTCAATCATGATTAGCAACTTTGCTTTCCTGTTTAATTGCATGCCGGTGAGTCGGACTTCAGACTCTATGATGGTTCCAACTTAAAGACTTATCTATTGATGAGATGGTAAGGGCCTGATGCTTTGGCTGTTGACAGGCCCACGGGCGTTTACCTGTTGGATTTCTTTTGCTCTGGTATTCAGTTTTATTTACTGTTGAGTCCTTATCTTTGCGTTATCTCCTTTTTATATCTTGATTTTTATGTTCTAGGAGATGATGCATGGATACGTTAGGGATCTTTCATGCAAACCAAACATCTATGTGTCTTGATCAACATCTGAACTAAGTGTGAGGTTGGTGCTGTGAAACTGGTTAAACCCTCCAGTAAAATATCTTTACTGATCGTTCTAAGGCGGTACTTTTTTTGAGGATCATTTGTGTTATTTATGTCTTGTGTTTGTCATGCTTTTGCATCTGTTCATTGCTGCCTTGTGGTCACCTGCTGGGAAGGGGCTGGCCTCTTGGCTCTCATTTGTGATGTTTATTGTATTTTTGTTACTTTTCCATGTGGTTTCCTGGGTCAGGTGTGGTACTAGATTGTGTTGATTCCTGATCTTTGCCAACTTTCTTACTTTGTTGCGACAAGGCCCAAATAACACATGTACACGCAGTCAAAGCTGTCCAGTAATTTTGTAAGTAATCCAGATGTCTAGGAATGAGCCTTCATCATGTGAGCAGTGTAGGCATTGACAAAACTGAATCTACTGTATCAACTTATATATTAAATTCCATTGGTCTAAAGAGGGCTAAAGTATCCTTGTATTTTCTACAGGTGTATGTTCGTGTATATGACAATGGACAACCAGCTCTACATGATACAAAGATTCTCACAGTGACTGTGAAATCCAACTTTTTCGCACCACAATTTTTTCCTCGTGCTTATGAGAGAGTTGTACTGGAAACCTGGAACATTGAGGATCAACTGTTTGATTTAAACGCTACAGATTCTGACCTTCTTGTAAGTATAGTGCAGACCTGTCTCAGACACTACCTAAATTTACCTGTCTTGAACACCACCTGTTAAAATTAGCAAGGATCTTAAATCCAAAATAAAATACAGCCAAATTAGTTGAACACCACCTGTTAACATTGGCCAGGATCTTAAAATCCAAAATAAAGTACAGCCAAATTTGTCTTGAACATCACCTGTTAACATTGGCCAGGATCTTGAAGCAAAAATAAAGTACAGCAAAATTTGTCTTGAACACCACTTGTTAACATTGGCCCGGATCTTAAATCCAAAATAAAGTACAGCCAAATTTGTCATGAACATCACCTGTTCATATTGGCCAGGATCTTAAATCCAAAATAAAGTACAGATAAATTTGTCATGAAAATCACCTGTTCACATTGGCCAGGATCTTGAATCCAAATAAAGTACAGCCATATTTTTCTTGAAAACCACCTGTTAATATTGGCCAGGATCTTAAAGTCCAAAATGAATTACAGCCAAATTTGTCTTGAAAACCACCTACATTAGCATTGACTTGAATCTAAAACCAAAATAGGGAAAAAGCCCAATTTGTCTTTAATATCACTTGCATTTAATTTAGCATTGTCAGTCAACCAGAATCTTAAATCCTAAGTTACATATAGAGGCAAATCTGTGGCAAATCTGTCTAGGATACTACATCTTTCAGCATTAAATTCGGCCAGAATCTTACTTTCCAAATCATATGTTGTTCATCATTTATTTACATTATTCATGAGAATAGAATTCATATTTAGAAAAAAATTTCATGTAAGAAGATATATTGAAAGTGTTTAATCTATATTTGAGCCATAACTGAATTACAAAGTACTTGTAATACATAAATTCAATTTTGATATATAACTTGTGTTTGATATGACTAAGAACCTGGCCAAATGTTTAGCATATATTCATGTTTTAAATTGTGCACACATTGATATAATAACACATCATTGTAATCTATAAATTTCCTATATTTTAGCCACCCAACAACCAGCTTACCTACAGATTTGCTTCCCCACAGAGATGTTTCTCTATAGATGAGACAACAGGAGTTATTCATGCCAAGTTTTCCTTTACACAAGCACCCTGCCTAGGAAGAATTTACGATGTAAGTTTGAAATTTGATATGGGCTGCATGCGTATCAGATTCTGTAGTTTCTTTTTTTACAAGGGGTGATCAGAAAGTTCATGGAAAAGTGCTATTAAATTGCATTGCTTTTATCAATTGCAATGAAAATTCATAAATATAATTTACCATTCAAAGCAAGTTGACTGAAATTAAATTTAGAAAATTTGATATCAGACGTATGGGCATGAGGTGTCGCTGTGATGTCACTTCACTGGAATCGGCCCATCTGTAATTCTTGGGGCTAAAACTCGTAGTTGTGTTTGAATTGATTTGTATTTTAAATGAAAAGTAATAATCCATCATTCTTTGAACATAGTATTTGTTTTTTATGTTATTCCACTGCGCTATGTATTCAAATTAATAGGTTTCAGTCCAAGGGTAGGCCTAAAATGCGTTAATTTTTGGAGTTTTTGTAAGTTTCAAGTAAACTTATTTTCTTGTCAGTGTTCGTCACAATTATTATAATATTGAACTATCAATATAGATCAATTGTCCTGAAAAAGGATGTTTTTCAAAGTGTGTAAATAGTTTATTTTAAAAAATTGAAATGCAAAACAAGCAATGGGTTCAAAGAAGTTGAATCTTTTGCCTTTTTGTCAGTACTGTTATTCATTTCGATTTAGAACACCATCTGTTAGATATAAATCTGTGAAAGTTTGCATAGACAATGTAAAATGCACCGCTACCCTATATAGCATTGCCTTGACGACACTTGTAACACACATAAACGACTAACATCAATCATGTTGTAACCAATTGACTGCATATGTGTTGCAGTATTATGTGCTGTAATGCCACCTCTATTAATCAAACAATGTAGAAATGACAACTATTTTCGGCGAACTTTCTGATCACCATGGGAATTTCTTTTTTTCTACTATGAAATTGGCCTTATTGTGAGAAAATCTGGCTTTGCAGCTAAGCTAGGCTCAATCTGTCCTGCTTAGTTTAGAAACTAAGTAAGGCTCAATCTGTCCTGTTTATTTATAGAATCTAATTGAGGGGACAGCAGGGGACTTTATCCAACTTTATACCTGGGTTAAGGAACCCAATAAGGCACTTGTGTAAGAGTCTCTAATTGAAATACAGCAGGGGACATTATCCAACTTTGTATCTTTGTTAAGGAACCCAATAAGGCATTCTATGCCAGCAGAGGATTCACATGCCAGTTTTTGTCTATGAAAATGAAGAAATCTGACCTGCTGCAGTTATGATAATCTGTTTAAAGGTGAAAGCTCAGTAATTTTGGTCTCAGAATTTTGGTAGCTTGCCTTGAGACACAGTAAGCTCTTATCATGGCAATAGTTTTGTCCATTAAATGTTGTCTGTTTACTATGTCTGCTGCATATATTCAAGCACACTCCAGGACACCTATACCATTGAGAAAAAGATAAAAAAAAACCTGACCAGACTTCTCCCTATGGGAGCAGTTTAATCTGGGTCCATCTACTTTGCAATACAGACTACCGAAGCACGAAAGCAGATGGAAGAGCAGATGATAATTATGGGTGTGAATGGTGGTAAAGGTTTATTTTTATTTTTTCAGTTTGAAGTGGTAGCTGCAGACAAAGGCAGCCCTTCACAGTCAACAGACTTCCCAAGCAATAACAATGCGAGAGTTTCCTTGACTATTCTGAGAAATGACTATGGACCATACTTCATAAATCTACCTAATACTACAACAATAATAGAGAGCATTTCCACTTCTATTCCATTCTTCCGAGTAGTGGCAGATGATGATGATACTACGGTATGATTAATCTTCTCAAATCCAATGTTGGTTATCAGAAATCAACCCTTAAAGTGTCCCAATCACCACTACAGCAGAGGACAAATTTTACATCTTTCCTAATTTTCAAAAAAATATGGTATGATATATCATGAGAATCGTCTGCCAACAGACGATTCTAATGAAATATCATGCCTTGTTTGTTATTTTTTAAAAAGCAGCCAACTTTCAAAATTGTTGGCTGCTGCAAATTATGTGATGCTTTATGGGTTTAATTCACAAAATGTCAGAATAATGAATCCGGAAGACTGTGATCATACTGTTTCTACAGAAGCAGTGTGATCTGGGTCTGCCATATTTTTCTAGACAGGTTTGGAAGTCAACTAGTGTTTGAAATTTTAGAACAAAGATGATATTACCATACTTAAGCTAGATACTCAGAAAGCTAAAACAAAATAGCCAGCTTGAACCCAGATCAGTCTTCTTCAGCAGGGGTGACCAGATCAGGGTTTACTTTTGCACTTATATCCAGCTCTTTAACTGGGTAAGCACCAAACATCTTGTGGTTATATGAGCTTGTTCCAATTTTAGGATGGGTACAGCTATTTAACCCTTTAGTAGACTGAACGTTTTTTCATTCTGATGTACTGACCATCCCCCATGACCATAGCTGTTGTCTGGGATGTAAAGCTATAAAACAAACAAACTAACAAAAAGAGTTAACAGTTTAATAGATTCTTTCGTCTGGATTAATATAGGGATCAAACCTGTTTTTCTATGCGTTAACATCTGTTGGACCCTGAGGGTGATGTTGAAACCCGAGCCTGTTCCAGAGCCAAGGCTTTCATCATCTCTATGTCACCAAGTTACCTTCATTCCTATGCATGTAGCTGTTCATGAAGTTAGATTTTGTGACAGCCTAGAATGTGTATATGAGCCGCAACATGTGATTTCCAACAATGTGGCATTTTGACAAATGTAGACTCAGATGAGCCTGTGCAGCCTCCTTATAAGCTTAGAAACTCCAAATGGTTTTCAGTCAGTAGCTTAAACTCAACGAATATTCTGGTGACTAGCAAAGGCTCTGATCAGACTGTGCGAATGCACAGGCTGGTCTGAGCCTTTGCTGGTTGCATATACCACATTGTTGGAAATCTCATGTTGAGGCTCATATGTTAAGTGCAAAAGTTGAATATCAACAGCATGTGAATCGCCTGATTAATTCATGGGTTATTGCCAGTAAAAAAAAACCTGGCTGTTGATAGCATGTGACACTGATATGCCGCAGACATGTTGTGCAATAATTTGAGATTATCCATTGTATGTATCAAGTTTCGTTTTAAAATGCAGAAC
Source organism: Loripinus fragilis (assembly GCA_964019695.1). Lineage (NCBI taxonomy): Eukaryota > Metazoa > Mollusca > Bivalvia > Lucinida > Lucinidae > Loripinus > Loripinus fragilis. The sequence goes on from OZ026516.1 coordinate 77,721,330, forward strand.
TTTCTCTTACTGAACACTTGTTTTACACCTTGTCAACGGTGCAGCAGACATTCAGCAGACATTCGTTAAATTTTCTAAGATCATATATTTTTATGAATTTGGTTTGAAATTGATCATGTTTATAAATGTTAAAATGGCAACAATTAATGGCATTTTATCATTATTTTGTGAGCAAGATAAATGCAATACCTGACTGTTTGAAGTAGGAAAAAAATCATTATTTTTCAGTACATGTATTCTATGAGCAGTTGAAATTTCATGCTCAGCTGAATTTAGTTGAAAATGTTTTAACCCTTTACTCCATAAAAGTGCCTTTTATCATGATTTTGAATATACTATTGAAAATAGAGCATTTGCTCTTTTGTAGCAAATGCTCCATTCTCCATAATATTTTCAAAAGTATTCAAAAACTTGACTTATTTTTTCCTTGAATTTTTCAATGTTGTCTAAAAGTAGAAAATGATGTAATCAACTAAAAATAGTCTATGGAGTTAAGGGTTAAACCTCGGGTTTAGATCTCTTCATTTCTTTTCAGGATCCCTTTTACAGGATAACTTACAGTTTATTTGATAAATATGGTCTCTTCAGTGTGGACCCAGTAACAGGAGATATTACAGCAAAGGTGGACTTGTTTGCACATCCAGGAACAGAATATGAGGTGAGATCAAATTACATTCCAGCCACGACATGTGATTTACAACAATGTGGCATTTTGACAAGTATAGACTTAGACAACCCTGTGCAGCCTCCGTTTGAGCTTAGAAACTCCAAATGATGTTCAGTCAGTAGCTTAAGACTCTGAGCATATTCAAGCGTCTAGCAAAGGCTCTGATCAGACTGCGTGTATGCGCAGGCTGATCTGAGGCTTTGCTGTTAGCACATACCACATTGTTGGAAATCCCATGCCACGGCTCATTTGTAATTTATAATCTGTATCTAAAACATAACCACACAGGAGTGAAGTGGCTCAGTTTAAGAGTGCTTGACTTGAGACCGAGGGACCACAGGCTGAGCCTCACTGGCATCACTGTGTTGTGTCCTTGAGCAAGACACATTTATCCTAGCTTAGTACTGGTTCATTCCAGGAAGACCCATCCCTACATAACTGAAAGATTGTTGATGAGGCATAAAGAACCAAATCAAACAAAACAAAAACTGATTTGTATCAATTTTAAGGTGTTAGATAGTTTTTTTAATAATATCTGAAACTATGTCTGTCTGTCTGTCTGTCTGTCTGTCTGTCTGTCTGTCTGTTTGTAAACTTTTTTCTGTCAAAGATTTCTCAGCAACTACTTGACTGACGATTCTGAAATTTGGTACAAAGCTTGATAGTGATGAGTTGTATAGTGTAGCAAAAAAACAGCCACGTATTGCGTATCAGTCCCTTTATTTGTTGATTTTTCTTTCTCTCCTATGAACATTTCTGTCACAGATTTCTCAGCTCCTATTGGAGCCAGTGTTTTCAAATTTTGTGTACACCTTCAGGTAGGCAAAGTGTATTGTGTAAATGAAATTTAAGATGCTAATCCTCATTTTGCCTTCTTTTTTCAAATTTTCAATTTTTCCTTCTGTCACTCCTATATAACACATATGGACATTTTTCGTCAAAGTTTGCTCAGCAACTGCTTGCTTTAGGATTATGAAATTTTGTATACACCTTCAGGTAGGCGAAGTGTATTGTGTAAATGAAAATAAAGAAGCTAATCCTCATATTGCCTTTTTTTCAAATTTTCAATTTTTCAATCTGTCACTCCTATATAGCACATATGGACAGTTTTCTCAGCAACTACTTGATTTAGGATTATCAAATCTTTAACACTCTCATAATTTTGTCTTTTCTCTGAAAGTGTTACAACCTCTGTTGGCTACCGCTTGGGGTATGTGAGCTATGCTCACTTCTTGCTATATTTTTTTAATGTGTTTCAGCTAACTATGACAGCCAGAGATGGAGGCTATATACCCAAACAGGACATAAAGGGGCTGACTGTTAGAGTGAACCGCAACATCTATGCTCCACGCTTCAATGAATCCTCCTATATTTTTCATGTTGATGAAGATAAAGCACTACGTGTTCCCTTTGCTAGAGTCGATGCATATGATTTAGATGATAAGGTGAGATATTAACCTTTTCAAAGCAACCCTTAATGAATCTTTAGATTTTCAAAGTATCCCATAATGAATCTTTAGATTTTTGCACGGTTCATAACCACATGAAAGACATTAATATGACTGACAGATGTCAAGCTCACTTACCCATGCAATAAGCTTCGTTGAGCATCAAATTCAGTTGCCAGAAGTGACACTAGTGTTGTGATTGACAGTGAGCCACAGAACCTGATACACATGTGTAAAACAAGCCTCTTGTTTGCTCCATTGACTGTCCATGTTCACATTGGCTGTTCTTCTTGTTCCGTTTTACACATCATTAATATGATTGGAATTAAATACAAAACGGTTTTGTTTCCTAAATAAAAAATTATTTCTATATATAAGATATTTATAATAAAACATAAATTCAAGTAATAAATTTAATTTTTATTCTGTTCATGGAATCATGAACACATTAGGTTTCTTGCAAAATTAGCATGAATTAAGCCCTTTGGGCTTTCACTTATTTTGGGAGAGGCCCAATGTTTTCATCATACCATGAACAGAATAAAAATTGAACTGCTTGTTTAATTAGTGACATGTTTTGTCTTCTGTTAATAATCCTTGAAAATAGTTTGTACCCAGATCAAACACGACAAAATGTCTCGCCTGATCTTGATCTAAATTGTTTTATCCTCTAATGGTCCAAAAGTGTGGAAGCTCAGAGATCCTCAAACATGTAGCCGATTCCAGGAAGTCTTCAAGGCACATGTGCCCGCTGTGGAAACTGAAGCGGCTACTACTACTGAGGAAATCTGGGCGAAACTCAAGACAGGTTTGCTGAAGACAACAGAGGAGGTGTGCGGCACAACAAAGCCCCACCGATGGCGACGTGAAACTTGGTGGTGGAATAAGGAAGTAGATGATGCCATCACAGCCAAGGGCCAAGCTTTCAAAGCATGGAAGGCTGGCAAATGCACACCAGCATCATATAACACTGCCAAGCGCATCTCCAGACGTGTGGTGCACCATGCACGCCACGAAGCAGACAAGGTGGTCTATGATGGCATTGACCACAAGTCGTCTGATATCTTCCGCCTCGCAAACCAGATGAGGAAAGAGAATGTTGATGTTGTAGGCGACAAGCCAGTGAAGAATGACACTGGGGAAATGTCAATGAGCGAGGAGGAAAAGCAGAATGCATGGGCTGAACATTATGAAAGGCTTCTCAACGTTGAATTTGACTGGGACCCTGATCACCTGTCCAATGAACCTCCGTTAGAAGACCCGCCTATCCCAATCACTACTGACATGGTGAAGAAGGCCATCTCAAAGATGAAGTGGGGCAAAGCTGCAGGTCCATCAGGCATAGTGGTGGAGATGATCAAGGCAGCAGGTGATACAGGTGCCACCATGATCCGAGATCCCTGAACTTCTTCCAGTTCTCACTTCCCGCCACCTCTCTTACAAGACCGGTGGCCATGTGTACAGCTCTTGCGTGCGGAGCGCCATGCTCCATGCCAGTGAAACTTGGCCACTTACCAAGACGAACCTGCAGCGCTTGCAACGCAATGATAGGGCCATGATCAGACAGATCTGCAGTATCAAGCCAGAGGATGTGGCCAGGGTAAGGTCAAGCGAGCTACAGGCAAAGCTTCAGCTTGAGGACCTCAACCTCATTTTGAGAGAGAGAAGGCTTTGCTGGTTTGGGCATGTGGCGCGCTCGAGTGGTGCAATCAGAACAGCATATGATATGCAGATTGATGGCAAGCGGGGGGCAGGGAGGCCCAAGCAAACATGGAAGTTACTGACAGAGAAAGACTGCCGTGAGTGGAAGCTCACCACAGTTGACCCTCAAGAAAGGAGCACCTGGAGATCAGGTGTGAGATCTGCTATGGGTGCTGCTAGCCAGTTACCTGGAAAGGGGCCCACTGATGTGGATGATGCCCCTGCACCTGCACGTTAATCAAAAATCCGATTATGATTATGATGATGAATGGTGTTCTGAAAGATTTCTTTGAAAATAATTTAGTCTGTAAGAAAAACCAGTAGATAACAAAAAAAAAACACCACCAAAATAAAACGCATGCAAAGAGGAAACTGTAATCTCCCTTCATGAAGTATTAAATATTAACCCTTAAAGCGTCAATGACGACTTCAGCAGACAACAAATTTTCAAACATCTTTCCCAATTTTCGAAAAAAATAAGGTAGGATATTTCGTGAAAATTGTCTGACAGCAGAAGATTCTCATGAAATATGCTTTTTTTGTATTTTTCCAAAAAGCGGAAAAATTTGATATTGTTGTCTGCTGCAAATAATAGGTGGCTCTTTATGGGTTAATGTTTTGATACCATAAATTTAATGAATTGCCAGAAAATTTGATACTGCAAAAAAAAAATAATCTGAGATTTGTTAAAGTCAATAAGAAAAGATATTTTTAAGTTTTAACGAAAATGTTGACCAAAAGTAATAGATTGCTCATTTTGGATGGACGAAGTTCCTTGAAGTGCATTTTGATGATTCATTTTTAAGTCTTCTTCTTCTGCATTATGACTCATGGCTGTTCAATTTGTAGAAATGTGTATAAATGGCTAGTAAAGCACTTAATATATGCTTGTATTATATAAACAGAGTAATTGAATACTATAAAATATTGATTAGATATATATTTGAAAAAATGTAATATTTTCACATGTAAAAATATAAATAGAGGATCTAACATGAGCGCTTTTGATTCATTGAATTTATTATCAAATGAGTTTGGGAAAAAGAGATAAAATGTAAGCCTTGGCGAGCATTTTATCATTTTTCACAACAAGTTTATAAATTCAATGATACCAGAGCATGAATGTTAGATTCTATTTATCATATGACATTAAGATTACTTTAAAATTTCATTTCTGAGGTAAAAACGTAATTTTGTCATTATCTAAGCAATGTTGTTATGGACGTCATAATGCTTCCCGAAAAGCAGTAAACCACTAGTGGTTTATCAATTTTATTGAATGGTGTTGTCTCACTCACAGACAGGAGATCATATGATAACCTGTTGTATTTCACAAGTGAAAATATGAAAAATAATTGGATATCCTCTGCTTTCTCTGTTGACTTCTGTGAGCCCACTTCAGATTTTCAAACGCCTAGCTTTAACTTACTTTTATAAGTGGAAAAAACACAAAGTGAGGGTATTCCTTTTCTTAATTGGATCGTTAGGGAAACTTTGGTAATAAAAATATCGGGATTTACTGAATTCACACTTTCTTAACTCCAACTCCTGTGGTTTCACTTTTAGAACACAGACACATTATGCAACCTCATTCAAGGTGCGACGTCATTTGTGATCCTGTATTTTGTCATGTGCTATTATGTATAATGTCACAGTGCAAAACTTTATGGATGCTTAAAATTGTATATAATAAAAAGAAAAATTCAAATTTTTGTCATGAATATGACATTTTTTCATCTTGTGAAGCGGAAAAATGTTAATTTCATTCCTTGCTTCGCAACTTGTGAAATATGCATTTTTTTCGCTTCATTCGATGAAACAAATGCCATATTCATTCCAATAAATTAGATAGCCTCTATAAATTTGGCACTGTATCAAAATGTCCCCCAATTTAAGTGTTTTGTCGGTATTTCCCCTAATTTTTCACAGGGATCTCCTCTTTATATCAGGCCTCCAATTAAGGGTGTATTGGAAAACTATTTTCTTTGTTCTCAACCAAAAATTATGTTGTGGGTACTCAAAATAACTGCCTCAATGAGACGGTTCTTTTGAGAACCAAAAACACATGTTTAAATTGATAGGTACAATTTTGTGCTCCTAGAATTTCCTTATCTGGATCTCTGAATACTCCTTGGTAGAGCCTTTCTAACCCTGTCAATGATTTTCTATGCAACTAACGAAGGCATGTTTCATCTTTTTTTCTCTTACAGTCCCCATGGAATGATTTCAAGTTTTCACTGAACGATGGCCAGAATGGAAATGAATTTTTCGATATGGATACCGCCGGGAATATTTTTGTTGTAACTCACCTTTACTCTGCTGTTGTTAAACGAACATTATACACAGTAAGCAGTTTTACTTCTTAAATACATGGCTGAATATTTTTTGGATTATTTCCTGAATTCTAGACATTTAGCTGTTTCCCATAGATTCTGAATGTCAGCCTCAAATATATTTCTTCAGGTAAAGTGATTACTTTTCTGATATAGAGTTTATTAATCATTCTATTTAAAATGTGGGATTTATAAAGCGAGGGAGGTTAAAAATCCGATAAAGAAACAAGTGTGCAAGCCTAGGTTTGTGTTACCAAAAAATGACTAGTTTTGTGTCACCATCTGCTGGATGATAACCATTAAAGTCAAGCTCCAAGTTTTGAAAAAGAAGAAAAAAATCATAAAAACTATGCCATAATTTGTTGTGTACTGCAGTTATGATAAAATGTTTAAGGGTGAATGTACTATTTCAGTTGACAGGTGTGGCTACAGATGGTGGTGACCGAGCTACAACTGTGTCTATCACAATCAATGTGACAAGGAACGGAGATTGTCCCAGTTTTAGATCTGACCTACCTACCGAGTATGTTGTTGAAGAGCGCAATAGGATAATTGATATTGTCAAGCTCTCAGATTATGTTGTAGACACAGACCCTGCTGTAAGTACTATCCCATCGACTCTTTCCCTGCTAAGTAATAGTTATACTATGGGTTGTCCGCCTGTACGTGGAGATAATCCACGAGCTTTAGCGAGTGGATTATCTTACGTACAGGTGGACAAACATAGTATAACTATTTTATACCACCTACATCAGTGTAGACCTTGCACATCATGCGATATTTCGTGCCAAAGTTGGAAAGGGTCGTATAATGACACATGATCAACTTAGCAAACTTTGAAATACCCTGGTGGTATTCCTGAAAGATGTTTTGAAAGTGTTTAATTAAAATAATCAGCAATCAATTTCAAAAGCATGCAAAATGAGCCAGTATGCAGAGCTCAGAATCCATGCTGAAATGAGTTGGTGTGGGTAGGAAAATGTCTGTATAGTGGAATTGGAGATTAGTTACCTCATTGAAGTCCAAAATAATTATCCTGAATGTGATATGCAGTGAGAAAACTTCACCTCAACAACCACTGGCCTCATCAGGAGGCTTGGTTTAGTGCCTGATGTTTCTCTTTGGCTGGGCACACAATGGCTCAACTAGCAGTCTTTCTTAGCTCTGTGTGTCTATGGGTTACATATATGATCTTACATGAGTGCATTAGTGCCTGATGTTTCTCTTTGCCTGTACACACAATGGCTCAACTAGCAGTCTTAGCTCTGTGTGTCTATGGGTTACATAGATGATCTTATATGAGTGCATTAGTACCTGATATTTCTTTGCCTGGACACACAATGGCTCGACTAGCAGTCTTAGCTCTGTGTGTCTATGAGTTACATAGATGATCTTATATGAGTGCATTAGTGCCTGATGTTTCTCTTTGCCTGGACACACAATGGCTCAACTAGCAGTCTATCTTAGCTCTGTGTGTCTATGGGTTACATATATGATCTTACATGAGTGCATTAGTGCCTGATGTTTCTCTTTGCCTATACACACAATGGCTCAACTAGCAGTCTTAGCTCTGTGTGTCTATGGGTTACATAGATGATCTTATATGAGTGCATTAGTACCTGATGTTTCTCTGCCTGGACACACAATGGCTCAACTAGCAGTCTTAGCTCTGTGTGTCTATGGGTTACATAGATGATCTTACATGAGTGCATTAGTACCTGATGTTTCTCTTTGCCTGGACACACAATGGCTCAACTAGCAGTCTTTCTTAGCTCTGTGTGTCTATGGGTTACATATATGATCTTACATGAGTGCATTAGTGCCTGATGTTTCTCTTTGCCTGGACACACAATGGCTCAACTAACAGTCTTAGCTCTGTGTGTCTATGGGTTACATAGATGATCTTATATGAGTGCATTAGTACCTGATGTTTCTTTGCCTGGACACACAATGGCTCAACTAGCAGTCTTAGCTCTGTGTGTCTATGGGTTACATAGATGATCTTACATGAGTGCATTAGTACCTGATGTTTCTCTGCCTGGACACACAATGGCTCAACTAGCAGTCTTTCTTAGCTCTGTGTGTCTATGGGTTACATATATGATCTTACATGAGTGCATTAGTACCTGATGTTTCTTTGCCTGGACACACAATGGCTCAACTAACAGTCTTAGCTCTGTGTGTCTATGGGTTACATAGATGATCTTATATGAGTGCATTAGTGCCTGATGTTTCTCTTTGCCTGGACACACAATGGCTCAACTAGCAGTCTTTCTTAGCTCTGTGTGTCTATGGGTTACATATATGATCTTATATGAGTGCATTAGTGCCTGATGTTTCTCTGCCTGGACACACAATAGCTCAACTAGCAGTCTTAGCTCTGTGTGTCTATGGGTTACATAGATGATCTTACATGAGTGCATTAGTACCTGATGTTTCTCTTTGCATGGACACACAATGGCTCAACTAGCAGTCTTAGCTCTGTGTGTCTATGGGTTACATAGATGATCTTACATGAGTGCATTAGTACCTGATGTTTCTTTGCCTGGACACACAATGGCTCAACTAACAGTCTTAGCTCTGTGTGTCTATGGGTTACATAGATGATCTTATATGAGTGCATTAGTGCCTGATGTTTCTCTTTGCCTGGACACACAATGGCTCAACTAGCAGTCTTTCTTAGCTCTGTGTGTCTATGGGTTACATATATGATCTTATATGAGTGCATTAGTGCCTGATGTTTCTCTGCCTGGACACACAATAGCTCAACTAGCAGTCTTAGCTCTGTGTGTCTATGAGTTACATAGATGATCTTATATGAGTGCATTAGTGCCTGATGTTTCTCTTTGCCTGGACACACAATGGCTCAACTAACAGTCTTAGCTCTGTGTGTCTATGGGTTACATAGATGATCTTACATGAGTGCATTAGTACCTGATGTTTCTCTGCCTGGACACACAATGGCTCAACTAACAGTCTTTCTTAGCTCTGTGTGTCTATGAGTTACATAGATGATCTTACATGAGTGCATTAGTACCTGATGTTTCTCTGCCTGGACACACAATGGCTCAACTAGCAGTCTTTCTTAGCTCTGTGTGTCTATGGGTTACATAGATGATCTTATATGAGTGCATTAGTACCTGATGTTTCTCTTTGCCTGGACACACAATGGCTCAACTAACAGTCTTTCTTAGCTCTGTGTGTCTATGGGTTACATATATGATCTTACATGAGTGCATTAGTACCTGATGTTTCTCTTTGCCTGGACACACAATGGCTCAACTAACAGTCTTTCTTAGCTCTGTGTGTCTATGGGTTACATAGATGATCTTACATGAGTGCATTTGTACCTGATGTTTCTCTTTGCCTGGGCACACAATGGCTCAACTAGCAGTCTTTCTTAGCTCTGTGTGTCTATGGGTTACATAGATGATCTTATATGAGTGCATTAGTACCTGATATTTCTCTGCCTGGACACACAATGGCTTGACTAGCAGTCTTAGCTCTGTGTGTCTATGAGTTACATAGATGATCTTATATGAGTGCATTAGTGCCTGATGTTTCTCTTTGCCTGGACACACAATGGCTCAACTAGCAGTCTTTCTTAGCTCTGTGTGTCTATGGGTTACATATATGATCTTACATGAGTGCATTAGTGCCTGATGTTTCTCTTTGCCTATACACACAATGGCTCAACTAGCAGTCTTAGCTCTGTGTGTCTATGGGTTACATAGATGATCTTATATGAGTGCATTAGTACCTGATGTTTCTCTGCCTGGACACACAATGGCTCAACTAGCAGTCTTAGCTCTGTGTGTCTATGGGTTACATAGATGATCTTACATGAGTGCATTAGTACCTGATGTTTCTCTTTGCCTGGGCACACAATGGCTCAACTAGCAGTCTTAGCTCTGTGTGTCTATGGGTTACATAGATGATCTTACATGAGTGCATTAGTACCTGATGTTTCTCTTTGCCTGGACACACAATGGCTCAACTAACAGTCTTTCTTAGCTCTGTGTGTCTATGGGTTACATAGATGATCTTATATGAGTGCATTAGTGCCTGATGTTTCTCTTTGGCTGGACACACAATGGCTCAACTAGCAGTCTTAGCTCTGTGTGTCTATGAGTTACATAGATGATCTTACATGAGTGCATTAGTACCTGATGTTTCTCTTTGCCTGGGCACACAATGGCTCAACTAGCAGTCTTAGCTCTGTGTGTCTATGGGTTACATATATGATCTTACATGAGTGCATTAGTGCCTGATGTTTCTCTTTGCAGGGACACACAATGGCTCAACTAGCAGTCTTAGCTCTGTGTGTCTATGAGTTACATAGATGATCTTACATGAGTGCATTAGTACCTGATGTTTCTCTTTGCCTGGACACACAATGGCTCAACTAACAGTCTTAGCTCTGTGTGTCTATGGGTTACATATATGATCTTATATGAGTGCATTAGTACCTGATGTTTCTCTGCCTGGACACACAATGGCTCAGCTAGCAGTCTTTCTTAGCTCTGTGTGTCTATGGGTTACAAACCCTTCTTGCTTAAATATCTATTCTTATATGTGTTTTAACCCCCATTGTCAAATGAACAGAAATCCATTTTCAAATCAGAAGATGAACATGGGCTTAAACTTTAAATTACTTAAAATGAGCCCCAAGTTATTTGCATGATGTTATATACAGAAAGTGTTGCAAGGTGGCCAATCATGTGGTCAGTGTGATTGGGTTCACGGATTTCCTTAATCAGTCAAATCATTCATAACTTTCGTAATACTAAGTCAAATTTCATGTGGTAAAGTGCAAAAAACCATCATATTTTTCTGCACGAGACTGTGTCAAAGTTTCTCCTTGGTTTGCTGTAGTTTCCCAGATTACCAGGACCAACTGAAAAAAAAAAACGGAAAATTCTCTGTGATTGTGCTTGACTTGAGACTGAGGGGCCGCAGGCTCAAGCCTCACCGGCGTCACTGTGTTGTGGTCCTTGAGCAAGACACATTTATCCTAGCTTCGTACTGGTTGAACCCAGGAAGACTCGTCCCTATATAACTGAAAGATTGTTGATGGGACGTAAAGAATCAAATCAAACATAATCTGTGATTGCGTACACACTTCAGTTGGTCGAAGTAATCTGGAAAACTGCAGCGAACAAAGGAGAATCTTTTACACAGTTTTGTGCAGAGAAATATGAGGGGGTTTTTGCACTTTACCGCATGAAATTGGACTTAGTATAAAGAAAGTTATGAACGATTTTCATTACTTGTGATGTCCGATTACTGGTTCGTAAAGTCTGTGAACCTAATCAGGCAGACCACGTGATTGGCCACCTCTGTGTTGCCGACCAGACTGATCATTTCCCAATTCTTTTGTTCGCAGAAACTTTGCTTACAGTGTGTTATGATGTTCAAAAGTTTACATCTGACGGCATTTTGTTAAGAAAAATCCAGTGTAAGAAAATGGATATTTAAATGTTTTCCTGGTGTTTTCAGTGCCAATTTGTTTGAAAAAAGATAAAATATGCAAGAATACCGATCACATATGTTTGTTTCATAGCATTAAATTTGATTGTAAACTAATGCAACATAATGACTCATTTCAATGCATGAGCACTTGCTCCCTTGGGAGATGTTTGAACACTCTATCTTTTCAGCATCATTTTCTTGTGACCAGGCAAATGTTAATGCATGAAAAAAGATGTGATCCTTATATTATCTTTGTTTTATCAACTATTTGATTTAGTTTGTGAGCTCTTTGATAATAAGTTTAGGAAGCCTAGGTTTAGTTGACTCTTATCCCATTGTTGCCTTCATTTGCTAAACTTATGCTTAGTTTAATATTCCCTATGGATGCTTCTGAAAGCCTGTTTAACTTGATGCCTTATGTTAACAGGTACTTTTAATGTTGTCTTTCAGGCCTCAAGATAAGAACGTGTATTGGATTTTTTTTCATTTATATCTCATCCAGAATATATGATGTTGGTACTCAAAAGGACCATTTCCATGAAACGGTTCATTTGAGCACCCAAAACACATGTTTAATTTGATGGGTAAGAAAATAATCACAATTTTACACTCATAAAATTTCCTTATCTGGACCTATGTCTTTACACTGGAGTATGTTTTTATGGAATTATTTGTGGGTAATACTATAAGAATCTATCATGAGTGTGAGGGTAGGATAGAAAAATCCCTCCCGAGGATCACCGTTCGGCATCACGAGGCTTGCCGAACGGTGATCCTGAGGGACGGATTTTTCTATCCTACCCTCACACGAATAATGGATTTTTTTCTTGCTCACCACTGTTTTTATTATTTTAAAATAAGCTTCCAGAAGTCCCTGAATATGCTAAGATGCAATTTCACATGATGACGACACTTAAACATAACAATGACGTCACTTGACGCCCATGTGTGTGAGTTCCAATACAACCAATGTATGTAGCCCTCACTTGACAGCCTGGGTAAGATAGCATTGGTTAGATAAGATTTTCTATCCCAGGGTAAAATCTCAGATATCCTTATCCGGTGTGCAAGAATGAACGAATGTATTCAAAACTCATTGTATGTAAATCTGTTTATTCCAGGCTCATATCTTTGGTCAACATTTCTATAACTTAGTGGAGCAGACTGGTCCTACCATACTATTTACAGTGGACGGATTAAGTGGACAAGTTTCTACAAGAACTGACCTTTATTCTGACAATGGTTTGGAATACAAAGTAAGTCTCAGTTAATTTCATTTATGCTTTCTGTGCTTTTACTTAAACACCCTATGATTGTAAACTAATGGGACATTAAATGACTTATTTCAATGATGATATTGATATTTAGTGAAGTGATGTCAGCAATGTTTAGAAACTTTGCAGATGGTTTTCCATGGTCTGAATAATGCGAATGTAGTTTTGTGATTTTGTCACGCCAAAGCTAAGTGGTGCAAGTTGCCATCTATTTGTCAACAATTCAAAATGTATATCTTGTGATGATATCCGTTTGTACATTTTGAGCTTCACAGATGTTTTGGTCTGAATTAAGATATGCATATCATTTGTTCATCTAAAGACAAGACTTGGAGGGAATAGTTTCTTATCCTTCAGTTTTAACATTTGTTTTTGGTTCTCATTTTCAATCATGCACCCTTTTATTGTCCATACTTCATGGGTGAAAGTTTTCACGATTAATCCTGAATTCAGCATTTTGAGGCTGACTTTCCAAAGAAAGTCAGCCTCAAAATGCTGAATTAAGGAGATTATAATAGCTTCTTTGATTAGTTTTCAGATTATCTAAGCACAATAAATCATTTTAAGTTTAAATTATCCATTTTTGTAGCCATACTGCAAGTTTTAAAATTTGAATTTCAAAAGTTCAGGATTTTGGAAATTTTGAACTTTCACCCATGCATACTTGAAAAAGATGAGGCATATTACTTTCATTTGTCATTCTGTCTATCAAGCTTTACTACTAGGAAATCTCATACTATAAAAGGTTACAGTTTTAAAACTGATTTTGTTGATAAGAGATGATTATTCAGTAGATGACCTTACGTTTTGAAAGAATTTGTGGCCCTTTTTTTATGAAAGAATGCCACCCTTATTGACTGTAACCTATGGTATTGGGTGACTGTGTTTGACTAACAAAACTATTGGTTGCTTAATACCATTTCACAGTTGTTGTCTTGTAAGGGCAACTCTATTAACATTTTTGGACAATCTTTTCAACGCTTCATAGCCATTCCCATAATCAATGGTTTGACCTTGCTGGCAGACAGTTCAAATGGAAAAACAATGCTAATTTATAAGAAGATTCACATTGTTAGTAGGACATAAAACATGAATAACACAACATGCTGATGTTAATCTATTGTGACATTGCAGCTTGTTATTCACGTCAGTGATGGAGGCACTCCCCGTTGTACAGCAACAACATCGTTAACAATGACTATCAACCGTAATCTCAATGAACCTGTCTGGCAGGATACTCTACCTGGTTCTACAGATCAGTTTGTCTTCACCATCTCTGAAGAAACACCAATACAACAGACATTTGACACAATTCGGGCTATTGATTCAGATTCCAAGGTGAGATAACAATGGCATCTAAACTGGGCTGTGGAAATGCTATGCCCCACTTGTCTGAACTGTTTCCATTTCATCTATTTACTTATTCTAGACTTGTTTAAAGAAAGTTAATACTTTGCTGAACTCACATGTTGTGGGCAAACAGTGTGTATCCTGATCAGCTAGATTCAGCTCATCTGGATCTACACTGTTTTCAAAAGTCTAAGAGCTAACAGGGGTTGTCCAAGAAAGTCGTAGACTCTTTATATAACAAGAAAATTGAACATTTTATCCCAATCAATTTTTATTTGTGAACTCTTCCATTATTTTTGCATTACAATGCATAATTTGAAGGAAAAATATCAAATAATGAAGTTTGTGGACTCATTTTAACAGCTATAGGTCTGACCCACAAGGCGCACACCATTTGAATCATTAAGGGCATCAGAAAAATGACAACTGTAACTAGCTTGGTTGTGTTCCCAATCATCTTCTAATAATAAATGTGGAAGTCTGATTTTAATATCATGTGAACCGTAGGGTTTCCTCAAATTATTACAGCTAGGTAGCACACCGTTTTTCTTCTGTCTTTGCTGACGACTGATTCAACTTTCGTACCTTTGCCTGTATTTCAAAGTGGCCATCTTCCCATACACTCAGCTGCTGGTTTGCCCTCCTGAAATCTCATAGATGAAAATGCTAAAAATATAGTTCAATATTTCTACAAAATATAAATATGCTCTTGCGTCAACATTTCTTGCTATTAGAAAACTCTATGACTTTCTGGGACAACCCTTCTATATATGGTTACATACTGATTTAAACAGAGTGAATGCATTACATTAAGGGCTATATGCAAGCTAAAGATTTATCTGTTCCTATTCCTAGGTCCAGATAAGCAAATATTGGGAGCATAATAATGATGTTTCTTTCTTATAAATCAATTTTAACCCTTAAAGCGCCAATCGCAGCAAAAGTTGTTTGCTTTTCAAGTCTGCTGAAATGTTTAATAGGCCTCATTGGCAAACATAGTGGACCCAGATCAGACTGCTCCTATAGGACCAGTCTGTTCCAGGTCCACACTTTTTGCTTGTATACTTGAATTTGCCAGTAATGTTAGGCAATTATTTGCAGCAGACGACTTCAGCAGACATTTTCAGATGCATTTTACTTGGCGCTTTAATGGTTAACATATTTTTGGGTGCTCAAAAGAACTGTTTTCTTAGATGGTTCTTTCAAGTACCCACAACAATTTATTTTGGTTGAAAAATATCAAAATTCTTTTTGATTATGGACTTTATTCTTGAGTCTCACTTTAACCCTCAACTCACTGCAAACCTGTAAATAGGTACTTTGACAAACAGTGAATACCCAGATGAAATACAGCATAATTTGGTGTTTCATCGAGTTCAGCACTGTTTGCTGAGACAGAAACAATTTTCAGAGAAGGTAATATATTAAATGTATTTAGAAATTATAGGATAAATACACATGTGATCTATCGATTCACATTAGCTCATGTGAAGTGTACACCCTAGTGTTTTACATAGCAATTGTAAACAAAGTATTACGTCACTGTCACTCTTGGTTTTCACGACAGTAGTTAACCATTTTTCATTCATGTTCCAATATTTGCCTGAGTTGAACTAGTATTAGGTACTGAACAAGCATTTTGTTGAAGTACACAATGACGTGCAGACAGTGGAGTGGAATTCAAATCCCCCACCTGTGGTTCACTTGTCCAGCACTGTTATCAAATGAGCCCAGTCCTCCCCAGCTAAAGAAGGAAAACACAGGGTTCGCAGAGGCTTGAAAAGTACTTGAACTTAGAGGGCTTTCTTGAAAAGTCCTTGAAAATTAAATCTGCGTTGAAAAGTACTGGAAAATCATTCAAAAACCTTGAAAAGTCCTTGAATTCTAATATTTTCTGTAGGACTTAGCACTGTTGATAGAGACTGAAATCATATGCTGCACAAAATAAAGGCACAACAATTTTATACTAACTTTCTAATACTGATGTCTCCATTATCTCAGTCTAGCATTTCTGAAGTCGAATTTTAACATTTAGATAAGTATTTTCATTAACTTTAAGTCCTTGAAAACTGTTGGAGATGCTTTGAGAAGTCCTTGAATTTTACTCATACTTGCCTGTATGAACCCTGAAACAACAAAATTTTGTTAGAGGTCCAGATAGATATTTTTTCTGTTCTAATGGAGTCATTTTCCTATTGAGTAGGATCTGACAAAGACATCTTTAATTTTATTTCAGAGGCCTCACAATGTTGTGACCTACACTGTGGACACTCATTCGGACAAGTTTGGAGTTAAAGCACAAGGAGAGCTATATTTGATTGTCAGCCAGCTAGAATATACCCAGCCTAGCTTTACTGTACGTATTTCTCAGCCAGCTAGAATATACCCAGCCTAGCTTTACTGTACGTATTTCTAAGCCAGCTAGAATATACCCAGCCTAGCTTTACTGTACATATTTCTCAGCCAGCTAGAATATACCCAACCTAGCTTTACTGTACGTATTTCTCAGCCAGCTAGAATATACCCAACCTAGCTTTACTGTACGTATTTCTCAGCCAGCTAGAATATACCCAGCCTAGCTTTACTGTACATATTTCTCAGCCAGCTAGAATATACCCAGCCTAGCTTTACTGTATGTATTTCTCAGCCAGCTAAAATATAGCCAGCCTAGCTTTACTCTACGTATTTCTCAGCCAGCTAGAATATGCCTAACCTAGCCTTACTGTGCGTATTTGTCAGCCTGCTAAAATATAGCCAGCCTAGCTTTACTGTACGTATTTCTCAGACAGCTAGAATATACCCAGCCTAGCTTTACTGTATGTATTTCTCAGCCAGCTAGAATATACCCAGCCTAGCTTTACTGTACGTATTTCTCAGCAAGCTAGAATATACCCAGCCTAGCTTTACTGTACTTATTTCCCAGCCAGCTAGAATATACCCAGCCTAGCTTTACTGTACATATTTCTCAGCCAGCTAGAATATACCCAGCCTAGCTTTACTGTATGTATTTCTCAGCCAGCTAAAATATACCCAGCCTAGCTTTACTGTACGTATTTCTCAACCAGCTAGAATATACCCAACCTAGCCTTACTGTGCATATTTCTCCACCAGCTAGAATATACCCAACCTAGCCTTACTCTGTGTATTTCTCAGCCAGCTAGAATATACCCACCCTAGCTTTACTGCTCAAATTAACCAGCCAGCTAGAATATGCCCAGCATAGCTTTACTGTATGTATTTCTCAGCCAGCTAGAATATACCCAGGTAACTTTACTTTACAAATTTCTCAGCCAGCTAGAATAAACCCAGGTAGCTTTACTTTACTTTCTCAGCCAGCTAGAATATACCCAGGTAGCTTTACTGTACAAATTTATCAGCCAGCTAGAATATACCCAGCCTTGCTTTACTGTATATATTTTTCAGCCAGCTAGAATATACCTAGATAGCTTTACTTTACAAATTTGTCAGCCAGCTAGAATATACCCAGCCTAGCTTAACTGTATGTTGTTCTCACAGCTCATGTAATGCTACCTTTTGTATTAACTCAGCAGTATCAAGTAACATACACTAGACAGACCAGGGCTATAGGTTGTATACTTTTTTATGGTTAACTGACATGAGCATGAAAATTGTCCTGGTGATAAATTTTAAAATGCTATCATTTAATGACATGTTAAAATTTATAACCACTGTTGTATATTATGAATGCTGTAGTTTGCACTTCTGAGCTCGAAATTGGTCTTATGATTTAGTGTTTTGATATGAAGATTATATATTTCATGCTGAAGTGAGTCAAAGTTAGGGTATATATCTCATTATCTCATGCTCAAGTGAGTCAAAGTAAGGCTATATATTTCATGCTCAAGTGGGTCAAAGCTAGGCTATATATTTGACGCTCAAGTGGGTCAAAGCTAGGTTATATATTTCATGCTCAAGTGAGTCAGTCAGGTTATATATTTCACGCTCAAGTGGGTCAAAACTAGGTTATATATTTCATTCTCAAGTGAGTCAAAGCCAGGTTATATATTTCATGCTCAAATGAGTAAAAGCCAGGTTACATATTTCCTGCTCAAGTGGGTCAAAGCTATGTTACATATTTCATGTTCTAGTGGGTCAAAGCTAGGTTACATATTTCATGCTCAAGTGGGTCAAAGCTAGATTATATAATTCATGTTCAGGTGAGTCAAAATCAGGCTATATATTTCATGCTCAAGTGAGTCAGTCTGGTTATATATTTCATGCTCTAGTGAGTCAGTCAGGCTATATATTTCATGCTCAAGTGAGTCAGTATGTATATATATATATATTTCATGCTCAAGTGAGTCAGTCAGGCTATATATTTCATGCTCAAGTGAGTCAGTCTGGTTATATATTTCATGCTCAAGTGAGCCAGTCAGCTTATATATTTCATGCTCAAGTGAGTCAGTCTGCTTATACATTTCATGCTCTAGTGAGTCAGTCAGGCTATATATTTCATGCTCAAGTGAGTCAGTCTGGTTATATATTTCATGCTCAAGTGAGTCAGTCAGGTTATATATTTCATGCTCAAGTGAGTCAGTCAGGCTATATATTTCATGCTCAAGTGAGTCAGTCTGCTTATATATTTCATGCTCAAGTGAGTCAGTCTGGTTATATATTTCATGCTCAAGTGAATAAAAGCTAGGTTACATATTTCAAGCTCAAGTGAGAAAATCTCGCTATATATTTCTAGCTCAAGTGTGTTAAAGCTAGGTTACTTTTTTCATGCTCAAGTGGGTCACAGCTAGGTTATATACTTCATATTCAAGTGAGTCAAAATGAAACATGCATACTCAATTTTCTAGTGGAGCAAGAGGCTTAAAGTTTGGTTTGAGAGGTCGTCTACATCCCTACTTTGTGTGTGTGAGAGAGGAGCCAATACTCTGACAAGACTGTGCTGACGTACAGCTTCATCTATAGTAGAACTTTACTTTCATCAACTAGTTCATGTAGGTTTTCTCATTCTTCATAGAATAAGATGAGAGGAGCCAATACTCTGGCAAGACTGTGCTGACGTACAGCTTCATCTATAGTAGAACTTTACTTTCATCAACTAGTTCATGTAGGTTTTCTCATTCTTCATAGAATAAGATGAGAGGAGCCAATACTCTGGCAAGACTGTGCTGACGTACAGCTTCATCTATAGTAGAACTTTACTTTCATCAACTAGTTCATGTAGGTTTTCTCATTCTTCATAGAATAAGATGAGAGGAGCCAATACTCTGGCAAGACTGTGCTGACGTACAGCTTCATCTATAGTAGAACTTTACTTTCATCAACTAGTTCATGTAGGTTTTCTCATTCTTCATAGAATAAGATGAGAGGAGCCAATACTCTGGCAAGACTGTGCTGACGTACAGCTTCATCTATAGTAGAACTTTACTTTCATCAACTAGTTCATGTAGGTTTTCTCATTCTTCATAGAATAAGATGAGAGGAGCCAATACTCTGGCAAGACTGTGCTGACGTACAGCTTCATCTATAGTAGAACTTTACTTTCATCAACTAGTTCATGTAGGTTTTCTCATTCTTCATAGAATAAGATGAGAGGAGCCAATACTCTGGCAAGACTGTGCTGACGTACAGCTTCATCTATAGTAGAACTTTACTTTCATCAACTAGTTCATGTAGGTTTTCTCATTCTTCATAGAATAAGATGAGAGGAGCCAATACTCTGGCAAGACTGTGCTGACGTACAGCTTCATCTATAGTAGAACTTTACTTTCATCAACTAGTTCATGTAGGTTTTCTCATTCTTCATAGAATAAGATGAGAGGAGCCAATACTCTGGCAAGACTGTGCTGACGTACAGCTTCATCTATAGTAGAACTTTACTTTCATCAACTAGTTCATGTAGGTTTTCTCATTCTTCATAGAATAAGATGAGAGGAGCCAATACTCTGGCAAGACTGTGCTGACGTACAGCTTCATCTATAGTAGAACTTTACTTTCATCAACTAGTTCATGTAGGTTTTCTCATTCTTCATAGAATAAGATGAGAGGAGCCAATACTCTGGCAAGGCCGTGCTGACGTACAGCTTCATCTATAGTAGAACTTTACTTTCATCAACTAGTTCATGTAGGTTTTCTCATTCTTCATAGAATAAGATGAGAGCAGCCAATACTCTGGCAAGACTGTGCTGACGTACAGCTTCATCTATAGTAGAACTTTACTTTCATCAACTAGTTCATGTAGGTTTTCTCATTCTTCATAGAATAAGATGAGAGGAGCCAATACTCTGGCAAGACTGTGCTGACGTACAGCTTCATCTATAGTAGAACTTTACTTTCATCAACTAGTTCATGTAGGTTTTCTCATTCTTCATAGAATAAGATGAGAGGAGCCAATACTCTGGCAAGGCCGTGCTGACGTACAGCTTCATCTATAGTAGAACTTTACTTTCATCAACTAGTTCATGTAGGTTTTCTCATTCTTCATAGAATAAGATGAGAGGAGCCAATACTCTGGCAAGGCCGTGCTGACGTACAGCTTCATCTATAGTAGAACTTTACTTTCATCAACTAGTTCATGTAGGTTTACATAGAATAAGATGAGGAGACACTCCAATTAAAATTTTCTTTTGTGTTTATCAACAGGTGGTTTTTACAAAGGGAGATAACCCAATTTGCAAAGTACTGAACAAAGGAGAACTCACTTATTTCTTATGATTTTTTTTACAGTTTAATGTGAGCGCTTATGATGGCGGATCCCCTCGTCAACGCACTCAAGGTCAAGTGACACTGAATTTGAACAGGAACTTGTTCCCACCAGAGATAACAAACACGGATGTTGAGTTCAATATTAATGAAGATGCCCAAACATTCAATGAGCTGTTCCGGGTTCAGTCTCGTGATAATGATACAACACAAGTAAGTGACTTTTTCAATTAGCGGATCCAGAGGGGGGGACAGGGGGTCCAAACCCCCTGAAAATTCACAAAAATATAGGGTTTCTTTGCAATACTGGTCCGGATCCCCTGAGAAATCACAAAGCTACTTAGCCAGCAAGCCAGCATTTAATGTTTGGCCATCATCGGCCCACCAGCAAAACCATCCCTTTCATTTATAGCGGTATTTGGATCCTCTTTCCCCTCACTAACTAAAAAAAAAAAAAAAAAAAAAAAAAAAAAAAAAAAAAAAAACGTTATCAAATTTGGACCCCCTCTGACGAAACTTTCTGGATCCGTGCATGCTTTCTTTATCCTAACTCATTTTAGGGAAACTGGGAATGTGGGGTTAAAAGCAAATATAGTATTTTAACAAACAAATACAGGGCAGACCCTTTTATAACAAATTAGGTTATAACAAAGATTAGGAAATGATATGGTTATGTTGTGGCTTGCAATATTTTTAAACTGGGATTTTACTAAGGAATTCTAGGTATATGATCATGAACTGTTCTATTCTATAATTCGTTTGTAAAATTGTATTTACGTATAACACTGTCCATTCTTACAGAGACCAAGCCAATTGCTATAGAGGGACTGCACTGTGCTCCAGTAAAGGTGATATCCTAAATATGGGCCTCAACACTAAATAACCTGTCTTCGGGGGTTTGCAAACTAGTTCACAGACCAGCCTGTGCATATGCCCAGTCTGACCAGCTCCTTTGTTATTCGTTTATTGAAAAGTAGCATATTCACTTATTGAAAAGTAGCATATCTAAACTTGCTTCAGGTGACATTTCGATTTCTAGCTTGTCTTTGAAGCTGAGCAGACTGGTTTGAGTGTCGCTTTGTCGGAAACCCTGACAAGGCCCATATAATAATAAGTAAGAAGATTGATGCTACAAAGAGAAGAAAACATTTCAGCTGAGAAAAGAAAAGAGCTTTATTTCTATTTTGTTAACTCTTAGTATACTAAATTAAATGTATTCTTTATTTAAGAATTGAAAGTTATTTTTCTGCATTTCACTGAGGTATGAAATGTCGGAAAAATTACATCTAAAAAGTTCTAGCGATAAGGACGTAAAAAAATATATAAAAAAGCTCTGAAAATGACCAGTTAACTGGTCATTTTCAGAGCCTTTTTTTAATATCTCCGGAAAAAACAGTAAAACTAGTAAAGTAAACCAGCAGTCTGTATTAAATCTTAAATATGTTATCATTTTCCTAAAAATCTGGACAGAGCAATCACTTATAACAGTGTCACTCTCAAAAACCTCAAAAATATTTTTTCCTTTCAACGAAACAAATGATGTTTAGAGTTGCCGGATAAAATAAAGAAATAATTTTAGAAATTATTTTTTTTCTACTTTAGGGAAATTTACAGTAGGAGGGTTCGTAAATCAACTAATAAGAAAAATCTGGCCTAAATTCACTCCAGAAAATCTTTACAATTGAAGCAAACACTTTGAGCCCTGAGAAGACTGCTCCGAAAGGTTTGGAGAAGTCTGGTCTAAATCCATATTGTTAGCATTATAATCTATGAAAGTAATGTCGTGCCAACCAAGAGTGACAGTGACGTAATGCTTTGTTTACAATTATTAAGTAAAACATTGATTTGTACACTCCACTTGAGCTAACCCGAATCGATAGATGATGTGTATAAATCCTATCCATAGGATGGGATTTATACACAAGTGATCTATGGATTATAAATCCCTGATAACTTTGTAAACAAAACATAATATGACGTCACTGTCACTCTTGGCTGGCATGACAGTAGGTAAGCAGATGAGAGAGCAGATGACAATTGTTGTGACTGGTAGGAAAAGGGTTGAAAGAAAAGTCTCTGACATTATATGGTTGATAAATGTGAGTACTTCATGTTATTTCAGGTTCCATTCTACACAGTTCGCTATGATTTGATTGGTGATGAAGAGGCCAACACTTTCTTTAGAGTGAATCCAATCTCTGGTGTTGTCGAACTGACCAGACCACTCTCGCTAGATCCATCATTCTACTCTGTCACGGTAAGGAAGAAACACAAACCAATAGTTTAATTTTCACATGAAATGGCAAGGGTGTATCTCCCAATACGCAGTTAGGTAGGTTTGTAATGAAAAATTGAACACATTCAAGGGAAACACCTAATGTGAAAATAAGGCGTTTTCTTATTGCGTACCATAAGCAGGGTTCGTACAGGCTTGAAAAGTACTTGAAGTTAGAGGGCTTTCTTAAAAAGTCCTTGAAAATTAAATCTGCCTTGAAAAGTAATGGAAAATCACTCAAAAGTCCTTGAATTCTACTATTTTCTTTAGGACTTGTTGATAGAGACATAAATCAGTATAAAATTGTTGTGCCTTTATGGTTTTCCAGTACTAATGTCTCCATTTTCTCAGTCAAGCATTTCTGAAGAAGACTTTTTACACTTAGATCAGTATTTTTCATTAACATTAAGTCCTTGAAAACTCCTGGAGAAGCTTTTAGAAGACCTTGAAAAGTCCTTGAGTTTTACTCATACTTGCCTGTACTAACCCTGATAAGGGTACATAAAGGAAAGTGGAGGAAATTCTTTAAGGGAACACCCCGTTTTTGAAAAGTGATGCTTTTGTTGAGAATAACTGCTTGTTTATTAGTCTCCCTTTGACTGGGCCCCTATTGTGTTTGACTACGGATGTGTCTCTAACTGCAGATCCCAGGGTTGTGAGTTCCATCTCGGCCTGGTCCCATACTTATGTGAAGCTTCAAACCAAGCAATGAAAAATTAGTCTCCCTTTGACCACAGGTTTGTCTGATGTTGTGCTTGGGCTAGCAAACATTGTAAACAATATGGACCCAGATCAGACTGCTCCTAAGGAAGTAGTCTGATCAGGGTTCATATTGTTTGCTGCCATGATACAAACAGTCTACAGTGCCTTTGAATATATGCAGCACACGTAATGGGAGTGCAGTGGCTCAGTGATAGAGTGCTTGACTCGAGACCGAGGGGCCCAGGGTTCGAGCCTCACCAGCGTCACTGTGTTGTGTCCTTGAGCAAGAGGCATTAATCCTAGCTTAGTCTGGTTCAACCCAGGAAGACCCGTCCCTACATAACTGAAAGATTGTTGATGGGACGCTAAGAATCAAATCAAACAAAACAAAGCAGCACACTTAATAAGCAGATCACATTTTCGACACTTTGAAATATTGGCAGGATATGTGTTCTGCCTTAAGATGTCTTATATGTAATTATATTTGGCTAACCCTAATGTACTCCAACAGACATACTCTGTTCAGTTTTACCACTCTCTATGAATTGGTTTAAAAAAGGAAAGTAACTTGAATTAGCCATCTGCTGCAAAGGAAGACATGAATTTGTCTCGATATGACTGAAAAACTGTTGACGGGGACATAAAGCATCTACACAAAAACATTTACACAGTTTCTTGTCGTTTGTTTTTTTCAGCTTCGAATCCGAGCAGAAGATCAAGCTGAGAGGCAGAAATATGTAGATAGACTGTTTAAATTTACTGTGAATAGAAATAGAAACGCACCGTTCTTCCCGTCTGACCAGCAGCTTTACTTTGTCACCATATTGGAAACACAAAGGGCTGGAGTTGCAATACAACAAGTTACGGCACAGGACCCTGATGAAGAGGTAGCAACCCTTTTTAGACTAATGAACTATACTACTGTCCTGCCAGCCAAGAGTGACAGCGACGTCATGTTTTGTTTACAATGGTTTAGTAAAACACTAACTTGTACACACCATGTGAGCTAACGCAAATCAATAGATCACTTGTGTATTAATCCTATCCACAGGATAGGATTGAGACATAAGTGATCTATTGATTCTAAGTCCCTGATAACTTTGTAAACAAAACATGATGTCACTGTCACTCTTGGCTGGCAGGACAGTAGAAGATTTGATACAATATAATTTGGATGGTCCATAGAATACACTGAGGATATAATTTCCTAATTCTATATCATTTCTGTCCCTCCTAACTATTTTTTTTTCTTGGCCAACAGTGAAGAGCCTTCACTG
Source organism: Loripinus fragilis (assembly GCA_964019695.1). Classification (NCBI taxonomy): domain Eukaryota; kingdom Metazoa; phylum Mollusca; class Bivalvia; order Lucinida; family Lucinidae; genus Loripinus; species Loripinus fragilis. The sequence continues at coordinate 77,746,504 of OZ026516.1, forward strand.
TTAGATTAGGTACCCATTTATGGGTTTCCTAAAATCTCTGAATATACCTTTGGCATAATGTTACGCATATTGTACTTTCATTGACCAAATTGTAATATCTGATATGCTAACATAAAATGCTTTTTATATTGGTCAACCATACTTATTTTGAGTCGGAAACCATAATTTCGGTATTCTGTAACACATTCGTACACTCAAACAACAGGTTTTTGGATTTACTCTCAGTATGTGAAATGCCAAACTTGGATGCTTTGTTTACAAACAACGGATAGGAGAGGGCTAAGCTTTTCTGACTTTCAAGACCAATGCTCCTTCTAAGTTGTGACAGTAAAATGTAACGGATCAAGTGATCTGTTTTGGAGCAATTTGAAAACAAAATTGAGCAAAGTTTAGTCAAGTAATGTGTTAATGAAATGCAATTCAGGCAATAATTTTGTTATTTGACTGTTTAAACCTTCCCTTTTTGCTGCAAAATATTGCTTGGTGTTGTGAGAAGAATCAGTGTGACATTTACAGATGATAAGGGCTATATAGCAGATTTCTTAGTCATTATTCTAAATCCAGCCTAGCCTTAAAGGGCAAGAATTCGTCATTATTTAAACCCATTTGAAATTACGGGAGGCAAACAGGTATGCTGGTGTGATTTAGCAGGGATAATTATCTGAAAACATTGACAGACAGTCAACAAAACCAGTTGAGCCATGGCATGGGATTTCCAACAATGTGGTATGTGCATCCAGCAAAGGCTCAGATCAGCCTCTGCATACGCGCAGTCTGATCAGAGCCTTTGCTAGTCGCTTGAATATTCTGTGAGTGTTAAGCTACTGACTGAACATCATTTGGAGTTTCTAAGCTTAAAAGGAGTCTGCAAAGGCTCATCTGAGTCTACACTTGTCAAAATGCCACATTGTTGGAAATCACGTGTCTCGGCTCATTTCTGAATTTCTGAGAAAATTACCATTTGGGTTTTGGGAGGTGTTTCATTAAAGTTGCATACTCTGTAACTATGAACATTTTTCGAAAAATTTTCTTTTCGTTTTAAATCATTTGTAAAAGTAGAATTAAGCTATGTTTTCACAATAAAAATGTTCAGTACAGCTGAAAACTGCATGGAAAAGTGAATAACTTATCAAATAGGTGTGTTTTTCTCTTGTTGGTAATTATTTGCGTCCCTCCAATAATTCTAGACCGTTGAATTTTAACATAAATGCAGTTGTTTTGATAGTGATACCTTGTTAATATTTACGAAAATGGTAAAATATTTACCTGAATTTGAGTATTTTACTGTGTTCTTGAAAAATAAAAACATTATTTTTAAAATTAAAAGATCAAAAGTTACAGACTATGCAGCTTTAAGTACAGTCTTTGCATTGCTATGACATCAGCAGGATTTGGTAGAGTTTTATGGATAGTAGACTAACAAAATATTCTAATGTGCAATAAATATCTTTGCAATAATTGACAGTCTGGTAAAAATTAGCAACACCATCAAAATATGCTTAACTTTTTGCCATTAGTATATTTCGGTATATACAAAGTCCTAGATGTTCAATAAAAGCCAGAATTAGGGCTGTAATTTCAGTTTGTACTAGACATAGAAAAGTAGACGTCTGTCTTACCTTATAAAACCTAGAGTAGGTCCTTATCCTGCTTACAAGCTTGATCAATAGGATGACTTAAAAGTGAAAGGCTACATAATTGGGGTGTTCTACTAACATTCTTCTATGGATCTTCTTATATTTCCTACAGGCGGCCTGAGCTAACAGTGTATACACATACTGGACTGATGTTTCAGGAGCAATCTGATAAGGGTCAACATTACATTAGCTTTTTTATCACGGCCTGTTACACACATTCTTCATCATCAGGACTTGAGGATAAAAACATTTTTTCATGTTCAACTCAACTGGGCTTAAATTTGTCATGCTCATAAATGTTAAAATGCCAACAATATAATCATTTCTGAACATAGTAAATACATCTGATAGTTTGAATGCAAGACCACTCTTTACTTTTTAGCATTTTTATTACCATTTGCAATTGAAATTTCATACCCAGTTGAGTTGAGCATGAAAAAAGTTGAATAGCCTCGGGCCGGGTCTTGAAGTTACAGTACTTTTTCTTGCTCAACTTATCTGAGGATGAAATTAGTATAACAAGAAAAATCTTTATATTCCAGCAGTCTTTAAAGTTGAAATTTCAAGCTTCATTGAGTTGAGCACAAAAAGTTTTAAATTGTCTCATCCAGAATGTAAATGGACTTAATCAGATTTTTGACTAAAAGTGGTGATTAGCTAATTTTGTACAAATATTTAAGCTTAATAGGGTATATAACTGAAGTTGATGTTTTTGTTTTCAGACTCCGAATAATTTGATTGAATACTTCGTGGATCCAACCAACTCTTTAGAAATCCGCCAGTATTTCCGTGTGGGATCATCTAGTGGCAATGTTAGTCTACTACAGAGTATGAGATATTTTAGCGATAGCCGCACAATATTTACTATAGATGTAAGTGCATTGATTTATACTACATAATTTTCTGTCAGCTTAGTTTATAGTCCGACTTTTCTCTGACAGTTTAGTGGCTTTTCTTTATTTTGATATGGGAAATATCAAAATATGGAAAAGCCACTTATACATCAGAGAAGGGATCGGATTACTTAGTTTATAAAGTTAAAATTTCTGTTCAATAACACATCATGTCACTGGGCCACGTAGTGCAGTCGGTAACATGGCTGGCTACAGATGCGTGTCTGACTACAGATCCAGGGGTCGCGAGTTCCATCTCGGCCTGGTCCAATACTTTCGTGGAGATCAATCATGAAATAATTTCTATGGTCATTCTCTTCCCTTCCACTGAATCCTTCAAGAAGGGTTGTTGTCACAAGCGAAAGTGTGTGCATGAAGTATTGGTTAATCACTTGTTCAAGCTTTCCCAAGAAAAAATGTGGTTAGATGAGCTGGCCATCCTGTCATGACCATAGCTGTTGACTTGGGATGTAAAGCAACAAAAACAAACACATGTCTATGCAAATAAAAGTCAAAACTTGTTTTGTTCTATGATAAAGATATGCTATGTATTTCCTACTGTTTTGGACCATTGAAACCATTGAGATTTCAGCTTGAGTATGTGGAATAAGTTCCTGAAAGCCATTCAATATAACTTCATGTGGTTTTTAATGTCACTTCTTTAAAACTATGCAACATGTAGTTATATCAGTGACAGTTGATAAGCTTCTGTGCCAATCAGAAAATGTTATTTTTTAAAGATAAAATATATGATATTTATCATACGACGTCGCATCTGGGAGTGAAATAACGCCATGCATTAAAATGGATAAACCACTAGTGGTTTACAGATTTTTGGGAAACGCTATGAAATGATGTTTTTAACGTTATGCACATGGCAAAACCCTAACGTTTTCTGCCAAAAATGATTTCAAAATAATTTTGATTTCATATGATAATTAGAATCTAACATTTGTGCTCCAGTATTATTGAATTTATTAAACTTGTTGCGAAAATAAGATTAAAATTAATGCTCTGCAAGCCTTGCATTTTATCTCTTTTCCTCAACTCGTTCAATAAATTTAATAAAACATGAGCACTCATGTAAGATCCTCTATGTATTAATTGAATATTAAATCATGAGGTACAATGTAGTCTTGTCGGTTATGAGTCACAAAAATAATTTCTGAATTCAATTATGACACTATCCAGTTTGTTCATTCTGTAGGATACAATATCCAGGCTTTGAACACAATCTATTTATATATCTTACATTTCTGACTTTGAAATTGCAATATTTGAAGATCATATGAGCTGTGACATGAGATTTCCAACAATCTGGTATGTGAGACCAGCAAATGTTCAGACCAGCCTGGGCCTATGCCGATACTGATCAGAGGCTTTGCTAGTTACTTAAATATTCTATGACTGTTAAGGTACTGACCAATCATCATTTTGAGTTTCTGAGCTTAAAAGGGGACTGCACTGGCTCATCTGAGTCCACGCTTGTCAAAATATCACAATGTCGCAGCTCATAATGGTGATTTTTATTATTATGTTGACTGGTTTTAGGTTTTGATTGGAGCACGAGACAAGGGAGTACCCCCAAACACTGGCTCTACCTTTGCAACTGTCAGAGTTACAGTCATTCGTAACACAGCCCCATATTTTGAGAATACCAATAACTACGTTGTGTCTATTCCGATGGCAACTTCTGCAGGAAGTACAATATATCCAACCACTGTACGAGACGATGACACCAGAGTAAGTTTTATCAGTTAGGCCAGAATTTTTTTATTAGTTGATTTACAAACACTCAAACTGTAATTTTTCAGAAAGTAGAAAAAAATTCTAAAAAACTCTAAATATTATTTGTTTTGTTGAAAAAGAAAAATTATATTTTTGAGGTTTTGAGAATGACACTGTTAAAAGTGATTGTCCTATGCAGGAAAATTATGAAATATTTAAAGATTTAATACAGACTGTTGGTTCACTTTACTACTTTACTAGTTTAACTGTTTGTTCTGGAGGTGTTAAAAAAAAGGAGCTCTGAAAATGATCAGTTGATCATTTTCAGAGATTTTTTTTTTTTTTTGTCCCCCCGACCCTCAATCTGAAAATGTTTTCCCGTTATCTACTCATAAAAAAAATCTGGCCTTACCTCTCATATTAACTGCATTGCTGCGCATTGCCTGATAAACATTATCTATCTCACAGCATGGGCCTTTATCAGGTCATGTTGACGTTGCACTTTTTGAATGAAGTGGCAAATGACCCTGAATCAACACAAAAATCGAAAATTATGTCATAATTGATGGTTTGAAGAGTGAAACAATGGGTAAACTGATAAATAGAATACCAGGTTGGCGTCTTTTGATATCAAGTTTACCAGGCTCAGCTTTGTGAACACCAGATGAGTCGCTCGACAAGCCTTGCGATGTCAACAAGTGTTCTCGAAGCCTTGCCTGGTAAACTTGATATCAAAAGACACTCACCTCTCATCTATTTATCAGTCATTATTTATCAGTCATCTTGATCAATCATAAACCCTTATCATTCCTTTTGTGTCCTGAAAAAGTAACTACTATTTACGTCTGCTGCATATATTCAAAATCTACTCCAGACTACTTTGATCATGGCATTAAACACAACAGACCATGGTCAGATTGTTCTCTATGGTGTAGTCTGACTAGGGTCTGTATTATTTGCAATATATGCTACCAAAGTACATCAGCAGATGAGAAAGCAGACATCATTTACTGTTAATGGAGGAAAATAAGGCTATGGCACCTCCTTAAATTTTAGAGTAGATTACATTTTAAATTGCTCTACACCATCTATACAACCCTAGGTTCATTTAAGAAACTTCCTTGCGATAAAAGTCATTCGCTTCTGCAAATCTGAAGCTTTTCAATATTCAGGGTGGGTAGTCACGTGGTTTTTGCTTGTATACACTGTAGGGATGTTCGAATACACTGTACGGACATTCTGATCGAATGTAGGTAGATTTCTCTGTTTTCTCATCTATACCCAGAAAGTTATACACCATTTTCCAGCCCACATTTTTCCCTATCAAACGCTACCAGGATAGCGTCTTTAAGCTTCTTACTTTGATTACTAACTCTGTCACAAATGTTGTCCGTACAGCTTATTTCCAAATTCAGGCCCGATCTTCGCCGCTAAAAATTTTGTGACAGAGTCTGTACTCAAAGTAAGAAGCTTTATGAGGATATCCTGGCATCGTTAGATCGGGAAAAATGGGGGCTGGAAAATGGTGTATAACTTTCTGTGTAAAGATGAAAAAACATGCAGAAATATCTACGTACTTTTGCTTAAAACATCGGTGTGGAAAGAAGTCCGCCATTTTTCCGTACAGTGTATCCTTACAGAAACCACGTGACTACCCACCCTGATATTTTGGCATTAAAAATCAAAACTAACCCGTAAAGCGCCAATCACAACTGCAGCAGACAAAAATTTTTGTGACATCTTTCCTAATTTTCAAAAAATTATATGGTATGATTTTTCATGAGAATCATCTGCCTTATTTGTTTGGTTTTAAAAATCAGCAAAATTTGCAATTATAGGTGGCCCTTTATGGTTTAAAATGACATTTTTCGGCTTTGAGGTTAACTTGCAAGATAATACATAATCATATTGACCAGGGGAATTAACATTGGCTTTGCAGCTGTGTTCAATCCTTAAAGCACCAATCACAATAAAAGTTGTCTGCTTAAATGTTTTAGAAACCTCTTTGACAAGCAATGTAGACCGAGATCAGACTGCTCAATGATATTAATATATACAGCAGAAGACTTCAGCAGACAACATTTTCAGATGCAGTTTTAAATTTGCTGGCACTTTAAGTGTTTAATATTTAACTCTAGGATCATGGATTTTTAACCCATAAAGCGCCTCCTATAATTTGCAGCAGATGACGATTTCAAATTTTGCAGCTTTTTCCAAAATGACACACAAGGCATGATATTTCAGAGAATCGTCTGCTGTCATACCTTATTTTTGTTGAAAACTAGCAAAGACCTGGCAAAATTTGTCGACTGCTGCACTCGTGATTGGTCTTTTAAGGGTTAAGGCAACTTCTGTGTATATTTTAGTCCCTAGCTGTTTCACTGAAACAAACTATAGGTTTATCTTATGTCTGTCAGTCTGAGGTAGGATCCTATGATAACTCAAAGCTGCATGAAACTTGATGCATTTATATAGCTAGAGGGACATTATGCACATTCTTTTATTTTTCTGTTCAACAAAAAGCTTGCTTGCTTTGGCAACCAATATTTTAAAAGACTGTAGGAATTATTAGAAAAGTATTTGATCTCAGTCAATCAAAGTTGGTGCTGATTTTTTTCAATGTTCACTTTTTTGAAAAAATATTTCAGAAATACCATCTGAGTGTTGAACCGTTTGGATACAGATGAGATCCAATGTCATGGCAGACCAGATTTTGGGTCTTACTGTTTGCTCAGGTTATCAGCAGACAACACTAGAAGGCAAAGAAAGAAAAAAATGACAGAAAACAACCAGTTATGATGCATGTTGCTACTTACACTCATATTATTTGGCTGTTGTCATGACTAGGAGGGTTCAACATAGGAGTTCAAATTTCTGTTGTTCTCCAGTTTGAATGTCCATCTCAGGCCCCAAGATAAAAACTGATAGATAAGAAAATAATCACAATATTACTGTGAGAAATTTTGCTTAACTGGCCTTATGCTGTTTGTCAAACTTACATATTAGAATGCTTCTCAGCAGCAGTGATAGGTGCAAGTGTCAACCCTGGCTAAATAATTGGGGCATCATAATCTTCTGGCACGCACTCTGACCTGCTGACCTTAACCTACTTTTCAGGCGCCAGTAACTTTGATACAGTCAGATGTGATACCCCTTCCGTGAAATTCTTGTATTGGTATTCAGAATTTTGAAAATGTTGTAATCATTCCTAAATTATTCAACACCAATTCACAAAATACTGTCTGATTTTATCAATATAGTCTCAGCATATTGCCTACTTCATTGATATAGTTAACAAAGAAAACCATCTTGTTTTTATAATATTGCAATGAAATCCCCATTATATGGGCTGCGCTGCGAGAAAACCTGTTTTCTGGGTTTCTGACAAAGTGAGATACAAACTAGCCTGTTCAGCTACCTAGGCTAGCTAGAAAATTGCAATTTTGCTTGTAGCAAGTCTAGTTATGATACTTTCCAATAAGCGAATAACAAAGGCACTGATCTGACTAGGCTGGTCTGTGCCTGAGTGTTCACAAACCCCCTAAAGACATGTTTTCTCTCTTGTCGAGACCCATATTTGGTATCTATACATTGTATTTCATCCCAATAGTTTCAAAATTTTGAATACCTAACCAACCATACTGGGGCTTAATGGGCAGGGAATATATTGCTTGCAATATCATGAACTTTTGTTAAATCTACAGCCTCCATTCAACACATTAAGCTACTCTGTGATCGGAGACTCCGCAGCCACTGCTTTCTTTGACGTCAACCAGGACGGTGAGATTGTTTTAAAAGATACAGTTAATCTAGACACAGATACATCAGGCGTTGACTTCACGGTAAGTTTATCTCAGTTTTACCATATACAGGTACTGCATACAGAAAAACCTGTGTACAACGGCCACTCAAAAATAGGAAAAACAAAGATCTTAATGACAGATTGTAGCTGAATGAAGGTCGAAAGTATTGCAGAATATTCCACTTGACCTGCATTAAGCGAAAAAGGGGTCTAGAAAACCAACTTTGGTCTTTCTGAGAGTGGCCAGTTTACACAGGTTTAACTGTATGAGTGAGGAGTGAAGCGGGTAATTGATGTGCTAGGAGATAGCAAATTGGATTGTTTTCTTACATTACTCATGTTTCATCTTACATTACTCATGGTTCATCCTATATTAAAAAAGATCTTGATCCATATCTTTTCTAGGGAGCTCAGTGGCTCAGTGGTAGAATGCTTGACTCGAGACCGAGGGGCTGCAGGTTAGAGCCTCACTGGCGTCGCTTCATTGTGTCCTTGAGCAAGAACATTAATCCTGGCTTAGTACTGGTACAACCCAGGAAGACCCGTCCCTATATGATTGAAAGATGTTGATGGGACGTAAAGAATCATAATATATAAGAAACAAACAAAACTTATCTATTTTAGTGTTTACATTTGCTACATATTATAAAAATGTACTGCAGAAAACTTTGATTATTGAAGTTAAGGCCAGAATTTTTTTATTAGTTGATTTACGAACCCTTCTACTGTAATTTTCCAGAAAGCAGAAAAAAAAATTTTGAACATTTTTTTTTATTTCATCCCGGACTTTAAATGTTGAAAAAATAATAAATTTTTAGGTTTTGAGAATGACACTGTTAACAGTGATTGTCCTATGCAGGAAAATTATGAAATATTTTAAGATTTAATACAGACTGTTGGTTTACTTAACTAGTTTAACTGTTTGTTCTAGAGACATTTAAAAAAAAAAAAGCTCTGAATGCAAAAAAACAAAACAAAAAAACTCTGAAAATGACCAGTCTACTGGTCATTTCCAAAGCTTTTTTTTCGTCCCCCCAGCCCTAAATCTGAAAAAGATTTCCCCTAATTCAACTTATAAAAAGATCTGGCCTAAAACCTCCTCCTAAGGTCCATATTAATTGCAACCTAGGCTACCAAAGATCCTATTGTCTGCAAATGATAAGTAGATGACAATTGCTGTGCATGGCAGAAAAAATGTTAATACATTGTGGTGCAAAAATGTGACCTGAGGCCAAATAAGAATTAAGTGTGTTTTGGGTAACAGGTCTGAAAATTGTATGTAGGATAGGCACACATATATTTTCTTTTTTTTTTGGGTGGTGGGGGGTGGTGAATATAACTTTATGCATTTTGAAAGGCAAACTGCCTTTCAAAATTCATAAAATCTTCTCTTTTTTTCTAGAAAAACCTGAACAAATTCTAGGTTTCATCAGTAACTTGAGGTAGGGTCAGGTTACCATAAATACAGGTAATTTTTTTATTTGGTTGATACGATTGTCCCTATAAATTGTCTTGCTTTAAGTTTTTAGAAATTTGCTTTCAATTTTATAATTCAGGTCCGAGTAAAAGTTCAGGATGGTGGGGAACCTGTATTGAGTGCCACTGCCCTGGTGGATATTTTTGTGAGTCGAAATTTGTTTGTGCCAACCTTCCTACCTGACAATAGCCGATTAGAAGTGCATATCCCGGAGAATTCACCGCCAGGGAAAAACATCACAGTGCTTTCTGTTGAGGATGGAGATAAAGATGTAAGTATAGGGGTCCAGGAACTTAGGTCCTTACGGATTGGCAAGATTTTGAGTGTAAAATTGTGAATATATTCTAATTAATTACTTTTAGCACTCATTAAGACAGGTCTTCATGATATGTTTTGTTTGAGAAATTAGAAAATGACTTTAATTACACTCCCTTATCTGGAGGCGGGAAGGGAGCAGCAACATCAGTGTATAATACACTCAGCACTGTTTTACATCCTAATCTAGATAAAGATTAGCAACTTTCAATATTTTACTCCTTAGTTTGAGATAAACTGAGCATTCACTGAGTCCCTACCTGATCCCTTATGTTATTATCCAGCACAAATGAGAAGATACTAAATCTTACATACCATGAGTAGACCTCATGCTTATTAAAGTAAGAAAAATGGCAAAGATCAGGAATCAATACAATCAAGTACCACACCTGACCCAGGATACCACCCTTAATTTGTATTTCAGAAACACCTAACAGGTACTTTTGCAAACAGTAAAGACACAGATGAAATGCAGCATTATGGTTGCCATGACGTTGCAATAATTCTGAGACAACCCAAATTTAAAAGTCACAGTGTATCGATACCTTCCATAATGAGCCCAAAAAAGTTTTCCATCTGATTTTTGTTCTCAAAAGCAAAAGAAAAGAAAAAATCAAATTATGAAATTAAAGGCCTCTGGCAAGGTTCATTTCCTTTACATGACGTCATTTACTTTTTGACATAATTGGCCATTTAAATCCTAAGGAACATGAATAATCAAAATCTTTATGTACCACCAGATTCTCATCAACTCGTTGCATAAAGATCAAAAGTATCGCGGCATGAGTGAACTTCATCCGCCTGTTAGTGCAGTTTAAAAAATTAAGACTGATGTTAGCAAAGAAAGGCCATGCCTGGGAGTATAATTAAATGATTTTTGTGTTTTTCCATTGGTTAACACATCTGGCTACTAGCTTAAAATGTTTGTTTTCAAATTGAATTAATCTAACATTTGTCAGGCGACAATTATTGAAAAGCACTTAACGTCAGTGTTACGCCAGAATGAACAACATGAGCAAATTGAAATGGTCCATTGCGTAAGAGTATAGAAATGATAAAGGAAACATCATCAAGTTAGAATTGTGGAAGAGACAGTGAATGTAAAATGGTGCGTTTCTCAAGACCCTCAGTATACAATAGACTATCCGTAGTTTATTGTATCAAACCAGAAGGAAGAATCCAGTACTATATAAAGGGTTTATGCAATTTTTACGGTATGTCAAAAGTTAACAACAAGGCCATTGAATAGCATTTTCTGAATGCTTGAGGGCTGACCTTGGCTCTTTTTTATGTGTGATGTTTTCTTGTGTTTTTGTAACTTTTCCATAAGGTGTCCTGGGTCAAGTGTGGTAATTGATTGTATGGATTCCTGATCTTTGCCTTCTTTATTTTAATGTTGACAAAGATTTAGTTGAATGTACAGGGTGCGCCCAGGCTTGAAAGTACTGGAATATACAGGACTGTCTTAAAAACTCCTTGAAAATTAACTTTGCCTTGAAAACTACTTGAAAAGCACTCAAAGGCCTTGAAAAGTCCTTGAATTTTACCATTTGCAGGAGGATTCAACTGTGTTTTTGGAGACCTAAATCAGTATAAAATTGTGGTGCCTTTATTTGGTGCAGCATATGCTGCACCAAATAAAGGCACCACAACTTTATACTAATTATCTTAAACTAATATCTTTAGTAATGGACTCTAGCATTTCAGAAGTAGAATCAGTATTTTTCTTAAGTTTTCAGTCCTTGAAAACAGTAGGAAGTCCTTTAGAAGTCCTTGAAAAGTCCATGAATTTTACTCATACTTGCCTGTACGATGTAAGGTTCTTATCATTCATAGGAAACATGTCTCTCTTCTTCATCACACAGTATTGATTTATACTTTGAAGAAGATGAACTGGTAGGGTTGTGTAATTTTATTTTTTGTATTTTAGGAACCTAACAACCAATGGACTGTGAAGTTGGAGTCTTCAAATCCCCTATCAGATCATGTTGACTATTTTGAATTAATTGAAAGCACTGGGAAAATAATTCTTGCCAAGACCATACCTTCAAACATTGATCAGTTCTTTGTAAGTATTTATATTTGACTATAAGCCTATCATACCTTTAACTCTTTGCCTGCTGGGGAATTTTCCATGCTTTTTGTTGTCTGCTGTTTTCTCAAAATCAGTTTTTATTGAAAATTCTTTTAGGAATATCATCAAAGTGTACATGAGTTTAGATATTTTGTTGAGTCTGATCTGGGTCCAAACTGTTTGCAAAGGTTATCAGCAGACAACAGTAGTAGGCAAAGAATTAATCATGTAGTATTGCATCAAAGAGTTAATCATGTAGTATTGCAATAAAGAGTTAATCATGTAGTATTGCAATAAAGAGTTAATCATGTAGTATTGCATCAAAGAGTTAATCATGTAGTATTGCATCAAAGAGTTAATCATTTAGTATTTCATTAAAAAGTTAATCATGTACTATTGCATCAGGAAAAAGTATATAACTTTTGACTATTCTTCTTAAGGATATATAACCCTTTGCTCCACACAAGTGCCTTTGGAATCCCTCTTCCATTTTCCATAATATTATAAAAACTATTGAAATGTAAAAATTATTTTTATGCCCCCAAAGGAACTTTGGGAGGCATATAGTAATCGCACTGTCCGTCCGTCCGTCAGTCCGTCAGTCCGTCCGTCCGTCCGTCCGTCAGTCCGTCCGTCCCGCTTTCGTGTCCGGTCCATATCTCCTATATTCTTTGAGGTAGGAATTCCAAATTTGGTGTGTGGATACATCTTGGGATGGCGGAGTGTCGCGTACCATTTTCGGGTCACTGTGACCTTGACCTTGACCTCTGACCTAGTTTTTAGAATAATCGTGTCCGGAGCATATCTCTTATATTATTTGAGGTAGGAATCTCAAATTTGGTGTGTGGATGCATCTTGGGATGACGAAGTGTCGCGTACCATAATTGGGTCACTGTGACCTTGAACTTGACCTCTGACCTAGTTTCTTGAAAACTGCATTAAGTCTGGTGTATATCTCCTATATTCTTTGAGATAGGAATTCCAAATTTGGTGTGTAAATGCATCTTTGGATGACGGGGTGTCACATGCCATTTTTGGGTCACTGTGACCTTGACCTCTGACCTAGTTTTAAGAATTATTGTGTCCAGAGCATATCTCTTATATTCTTTGAGTTAGGAATTCCAAATTTGGTGTGTGGATGCATCGTCCGTCCGTCCCGCTTTCGTGTCCGGTCCATATCTCCTATATTCTTTGAGGTAGGAATTCCAAATTTGGTGTGTGGATACATCTTGGGATGGCGGAGTGTCACGTACCATTTTCGGGTCACTGTGACCTTGACCTCTGACCTAGTTTTTACAATAATCTTGTCTGGAGCATATCTCTTATATTATTTGAGGTAGGAATCTCAAATTTGGTGTGTGGATGCATCTTGGGATGACGAAGTGTCGGGTATCATAATTGGGTCACTGTGACCTTGAACTTGACCTCTGACCTAGTTTCTTGAAAACTGCATTAAGTCTGGTGTATATCTCCTATATTCTTTGAGATAGGAATTCCAAATTTGGTGTGTAAATGCATCTTTGGATGATGGGGTGTCACATGCCATTTTTTGGTCACTGTGACCTTGACCTCTGACCTAGTTTTAAGAATTATTGTGTCCAGAGCATATCTCTTATATTCTTTGAGTTAGGAATTCCAAATTTGGTGTGTGGATGCATCTTGGGATAGCGGAGTGTCATGTACCATTTTCGGGTCACTGTGACCTTGACCTCTGACCTAGTTTTTAGAATAATCTTGTCCATAGCATATCTCTTATATTATTTGAGGTAGGAATCTCAAATTTAGTGTGTGGATGCATCTTGGGATGACAAAGTGTCGGGTACCATAATTGGGTCACTGTGACCTTGAACTTGACCTCTGACCTAGTGTCTAGAAAGTACATTGAGTCTGGTGCATATCTCCTATATTCTTTGAGATAGGAACTCCAATTTTGGCTTGTAAATACATCTTGGGATGACAGGGTGTCACATACCATTTTTGGGTCACTGTGACCTTGACCTCTGACCTAGTTTTAAGAATTATTGTGTCCCGAGCATATCTCATATATTCCTTGAGTTAGGAATTCCAATTTTGGTGTATGGATGCATCTTGGAATAGGGGAGTGTCATGTACCATTTTCGGGTCACTGTGACCTTGACCTCTGACCTAGTTTTTAGAATAATCATGTCCAGAGCGTATCTCTTCTATTATTTGAGGTAGGAATCTCAAATTTGGTGTGTGGATGCATCTTGGGATGACGAAGTGTCACTTACCATAATTTAGTCACTGTGACTTTGAACTTGACCTCTGACCTAGTTTCTAGAAACTGGTGCATATCTCCTATATTCTTTGAAATAGGAATTCCAAATTTGGTATGTAAATGCATCTTGGGATGCCTGAGTGTCACAAACCATTTTTGGGTCACTGTGACCTTGACCTCTGACCTAGTTTTTTAAGAATTATTGTGTCCAGAGCATATCTCCTATATTATTTGATGTAGGAATCCCAATTTTGGGGTGATGATTCCTCTTGGGATGGCGGAGTGGTGCATACAATTTTGAGTCATTTTGACCTTGACATTGACTTCTGGCTTCATTTCTAGGTTTTTCTTGCTATATTATAGCTATCTTTCCTCAAATGTGTCTTGTGCTAGACCAATTCCTTTGGGGGCATTCGTCACGTGTTTGTGACATTTCTTGTTGGAAAATATTTGAAAATTTGAATTATTTATAGAAAATCATGCAATGTTCAAATATAGTATATGGGATAAAGAGATAGCTGACCTAGTATTCCTGGAAGACAAAGATTGGAATCATTGTGGTGGTAAATAAACTAACGATGGCTGTCATCCATACCACTTGTTATATTCTAGGTACAGCAAAACTTGTGTAAAGTGGCCACTCAAAAATAGACAAAACAAAGATCTTCTTGACAAATGATAGCTTACTAAAGGTTGAAAGTATTACAGAATACTCCCCTTGGAGCATTCTGCAATACTTTTGACTTGCATTAACAGTAATAATTATTGGTCTTGAAAACCAATTTGTTTTCTTTTTGAGAGTGTTCATTTTACACTGGTTTTTCTTTAATTGAGCTTATGAAGGCTGTCATTGGCACAGTACCAGGCAGAAATAAAGCACAATAAGAATTGAATCAAAATGTCAATCTGTTATGTCTAGGAAAACAGTTGATTATTATCCAGCAATGTAAAGTGTTGAAATAAACATTCCCTTTATTGGCTCTCCGAGTTTATTTCATCAACCAATTGTTGGTTTAATCTTTATGGATCAAGTCGATTAAGTTCAAAAGGATTTTAACCTATAATATCGTTTTGTTACCCGTAGGCTGGTACAAAGGGTAAAATCACATACAGTGATGTCAAACATTTGTTAAGTCACCATTATTGCCAAACTTGATACAGTAAAACCTGTGTAAAACAGCCAGTCAAAAATAGACAAAACAAAGGTCTTAATGGCAAAAGGTAGCTTGATGAAGGTCAAAAGTATTGCAGAATGCTCCATTGGAGGTATTGCAGAATGCAATACTTTCGACCTGCATTAATCAATAATTGGTCTTGAAACCCAATTTTTGGTCCTTTTGAGAGTGGCTGTTTTACACAGGTTTTATTATAAAACCGAATTTTCATGTCTTTTGAATTGAGGATCAATAACATTGAAATACTGCCCAACACATCTATCTTAAATAAATGCTAATATTAATTCCTTGAGGGTATTAATAGAATAAAAGACAGCTTTTCCTCAGCCACAGATCAAAATTAAGGAAAATTAGTGGATAACTGTATTCAAAATTTACATTTGGGAATATATATCAATAGATGTACAGTTGGAAATGTAGTTTTACAGCGACACTGGATAGGGGGGCCATAAACGTGATTTCCGAACATATATCTGACATTATAACTCCTCAAATAAAATTTTGAATATGGTTATCCCCAATTTAATGCCTTTCTGCAGTTTTATCTCGAATTGGGGTTTTGCAAGCTGGATAATGCTGCACGTCATCCAATGAAATGTGATTTAATTAAAGGAGTCAAACTGTTTTCGACAGGATAAACTGTCACAAATTTCACGTTACAAAAGCATGTGCATTAGAAGTTCACACAAATGTTTCTCCACATTGTCCTCTGCTTAATTGCCCAATTGATGAAAAAATGGCTGCCAGAGCTGAAAAACCTTTTGATGTCTTGATGAAGGGAGTGAACCAAGACCTCATAGGCCTTGTTTGGTGCAAGCCTTTTACAAACATTATATAAAAGATAAATAATGTGAATCTCAAACGTAGATCAGGGTCGTACCTACGTGTACACAAATACACATGTGCGCACATCTAGGCACTACAAGTTAAGGATCTGAAGCTATTCAATTTGATTTTCAGATGAAAAATGCAAAAATAGTGTATACTTGTGTGTCTTGAGAGCTCATTTAAGTCCCTAGACATGCTCTTAAGCCATTTTCGCAGCAGGGAGGGTGTACACACCGACCCTCTTTTTAGAGTGTGTATTCTATAAAATGTCTCTGGGTACTCTCATGTAGATGGGTCTTGTGAGGTTGATCTAGCTTTGAGCTGTTAGCCATTGGCATGTGCATACAGCAAAGAATTTTATCAGTCTAAGCATATGCAAAATCTGATCAGAGTCTTAGTTTTCTGCTTAAAGACTTGTTGAACCCTTGGCTACACCACCATAGACTCTGATCAGACTGCACAAATATTGGGTATGATTTTAAATCCTCTCTGGACACATTATATTCTAATGGTCTTGTCATGTATTACCTCTTATGTTACAGGAACTGTTTAGGGATAAGTTGTATCTCCTATTTTTCTGTGTTATTTTAGTTAACAGCAACTGCCACTGACAAGGGACGGCCAATAAGATTTAGTACAAAAGAAATTGTTGTTATCGTTGATAGAATAGATGGTGTAATTCGTTTTGGATTATCTGAGTACAGAACAAGCATACCTGAATCAACGGACGTTAATACATCTATATTATTTCCTAGAGCCTCACCAGGGGTAAGTTGTATTTCTTTAGTTGGCCCGTGTCCTTGTCTACCTGGGCCTCAGGGGGCCAACCTGTTCTGCTGATATACATCAAGTAAAGCCAGTTTTTGCTATTCCCTATTGTAGTAGAAGCTTTGTTTATAAGCTGACAATACCATGTGTCTGTCAAGTTATACAAAATGTATTAATTTTGTGTTTGGTGCTATTTATCAGTTAAGACTCATAAAGGCAACATTTTACTTGGTCATATTTGGCCAGTTAACGATATGAAATTTGCTTTTCTTAAGGCAAGTTTGGGGGTCAGAGACTTTTAGTCTACCTCATTCTTTTTTCTCTCCCTCTTAAAGAGGAGTCCCTACATGACTGAAATATTGTTGACTGGGATTTTAGGCCTTAACTCAATCAATCAATGATTGACAACTTTGAAAATAATGCCTTATCTGTTCACAAATGATGTTGTTGTATGAATGAGGCAGACTTTTTCTTTATAGATTCTGGGTCTGAGAAAATTTATGTATAAAAAGGTGCTCATTGGCCTGGTGCATCTTTTGTTTACCTTTTATACAATTTATGCGAGGATCCAGGAATTTTTGTCACGGGGATGCATGTCCAATTGACAAAAACAGTTCTGAGGGTTGTTTTTTGTATTCTTTTTTTCCCCAAGAAGATATATTGTGGAGAATATTGTGATTAGCCTGGCATCTATCCGTCTGTCCGTCCACTCTAGACTAAAGCTTGTGCACTCAATAACTTCAATACCCTTTGAGATATTTTGATAATATTTGGTAAGCATGTTTATCAGGTTAAGATGTTGTGTCGCCTGCAAGAATGGTTGTTCTCCCTTGCTGGCCTTTTGAGTTATCTCACTTGAAAAAACTTTATAGGAAATAGCTTGTGCGCTCAATAACTCTTATACCAGATGAGAAAATTTGATGATATTTGGTATACATATATATATCAGATCAAGGCAGTGTCCTGTGCAAGATTGGTTACTCCCCCTTTTGTGTTTGAGTTATCTCCCATGAGCAAATTTTATTAGTGAAAATTTTTGATGAAGCAAAACTATAATTTTCCAAGATTCCAGGAGAGGTTCAACATTTACCAGAGGGGGGGGGGGTGCATTGTGTGGATACTTTTTGTTATTTGATTTTTGTGTTTGTCATACTGTCTAGTCTGTTCCTTTGGATTGCCTGCTGAGAGGGGGTGGCTGTTTGGTTCTCTTGTGTGTGATGATTTCTAGTGTTTTGTCACTCTGGGTTAAGTGTAGTACTTAATCGTATCTTTTCCTGATCTTTGCCCTCTTCTTCACTTTAATTTGTTATTGTTTATAGATATTGCTAAGTTTTCATTTGAAGGTGTGCTATCTTATTTTTCTCTTTATTATAGACAATCATTGACTATCGACTGAATCCAGATTATGAAGGCAATTTCTACTTTGGTGTTGACCAGGGTACAGGTGACATCTATGTCAAGAGGACTTTGAAGGATGGCCGCACTCAAACAGAATATGAGGTAAGTCTTTTTAGGCTTTGTCGGAAGGAAACCTGCATTTCGTGTTTATGAACAGGTACCACCTTTAGAATGTTTCTCTCTTAGCTACACAGACAAGCTAGAATTTTTAAACTTCTGGTTGTAGCAAGTATACTTCATACATAGGTCCATATAGCAGAATGTTTCTCTTAGCTACACAGACAAGCTAGAATTTTAAAACTTCTGGTTGTAGCAAGTATACTTCATACATAGGTCCATATAGCAGAATGTTTCTCTTAGCTACGCAGACAAGCTAGAATTTTTAAACTTCTGGTTGTAGCAAGTATACTTCATACATAGGTCCATATAGCAGAATGTTTCTCTTAGCTACACAGACAAGCTAGAATTTTAAAACTTCTGGTTGTAGCAAGTATACTTCATACATAGGTCCATATAGCAGAATGTTTCTCTTAGCTACACAGACAAGCTAGAATTTTAAAACTTCAGGTTGTAGCAAGAATACTTCATACATAGGTTCATATAGCAGAATGTTTCTCACTTAGCTACACAGACACGCTAGAATTTTAAAACTTCTGGTTGTAGCAAGTATACTTCATACATAGGTCCATATAGCAGAATGTTTCTCACTTAGCTACACAGACACGCTAGAGTTTTAAAATTTCTGGTTGTAGCAAGTATACTTCATACATAGGTCAATATAGCAGAATGTTTCTCACTTAGCTACACAGACACGCTAGAGTTTTAAAACTTCAGGTTATAGCAAGTATACTGTATACATAGGTCCATATAGCAGAATGTTTCTTTCTTAGCTACACAGACAAGCTAGAATTTTAAAACTTCTGGTTGTAGCAAGTATACTGTATACATAGGTCCATATAGCAGAATGTTTCTTTCTTAGCTACACAGACAAGCTAGAATTTTAAAACTTCTCGTTGTAGCAAGTATACTGTATACATAGGTCCATATAGCAGAATGTTTCTTTCTTAGCTACACAGACAAGCTAGAGTTTTAAAACTTCTGGTTATAGCAAGTATACTGTATACATAGGTCCATATAGCAGAATGTTTCTTTCTTAGCTACACAGACAAGCTAGATTTTCAAAACTTCTGGTTATAGCAAGAATACTATAGACATAGGTCCATATAGCAGAATGTTTCTCTCTTAGCTACACAGACAAGCTAGATTTTTAAAACTTCTGGTTATAGCAAGAATACTATAGACATAGGTCCATATTGCAGAATTTTCTCTCTTAGCTACACAGACAAGCTAGATTTTTAAAACTTCCGCTTGTACCAAGTATACTTCATACATAGGTCCATATAGCAGAATGTTTCTCTCTTAGCTACACAGACAAGCTAGACTTTTAAACTTCAGGTTGTAGCAAGTATACTGTATTCAAAGGTCCATATAGCAGAATGTTTCTCTCTTAGCTACACAGACAAGCTAGAATTTTTAAACTTCTGGTTGTAGCAAGTATACTTCATACATAGGTCCATATAGCAGAATGTTTCTCTTAGCTACACAGACAAGCTAGAATTTTAAAACTTCTGGTTGTAGCAAGAATACTTCATACATAGGTTCGTATAGCAGAATGTTTCTCACTTAGCTACACAGACAAGCTAGACTTTTAAAACTTCCGCTTGTACCAAGTATACTTCATACATAGGTCCATATAGCAGAATGTTTCTCTCTTAGCTACACAGACAAGCTAGACTTTTAAACTTCAGGTTGTAGCAAGTATACTGTATTCAAAGGTCCATATAGCAGAATGTTTCTCTCTTAGCTACACAGACAAGCTAGAATTTTTAAACTTCTGGTTGTAGCAAGTATACTTCATACATAGGTCCATATAGCAGAATGTTTCTCTTAGCTACACAGACAAGCTAGAATTTTAAAACTTCTGGTTGTAGCAAGAATACTTCATACATAGGTTCGTATAGCAGAATGTTTCTCACTTAGCTACACAGACACGCTAGAGTTTTAAAACTTCTGGTTGTAGCAAGTATACTTCATACAAAGGTCCATATAGCAGAATGTTTCTCACTTAGCTACACAGACACGCTAGAGTTTTAAAACTTCTGGTTGTAGCAAGTATACTTCATACATAGGTCCATATAGCAGAATGTTTCTCACTTAGCTACACAGACACGCTAGAGTTTTAAAACTCCAGGTTATAGCAAGTATACTGTATACATAGGTCCATATAGCAGAATGTTTCTTTCTTAGCTACACAGACAAGCTAGAATTTTAAAACTTCTGGTTGTAGCAAGTATACTTCATACATAGGTCCATATAGCAGAATGTTTCTTTCTTAGCTACACAGACAAGCTAGAATTTTAAAACTCCAGGTTATAGCAAGTATACTGTATACATAGGTCCATATAGCAGAATGTTTCTTTCTTAGCTACACAGACAAGCTAGAATTTTAAAACTTCTGGTTGTAGCAAGTATACTGTATACATAGGTCCATATAGCAGAATGTTTCTTTCTTAGCTACACAGACAAGCTAGAATTTTAAAACTTCTCGTTGTAGCAAGTATACTGTATACATAGGTCCATATAGCAGAATGTTTCTTTCTTAGCTACACAGACAAGCTAGAGTTTTAAAACTTCTGGTTATAGCAAGTATACTGTATACATAGGTCCATATAGCAGAATGTTTCTTTCTTAGCTACACAGACAAGCTAGATTTTCAAAACTTCTGGTTATAGCAAGAATACTATAGACATAGGTCCATATAGCAGAATGTTTCTCTCTTAGCTACACAGACAAGCTAGATTTTTAAAACTTCCGCTTGTACCAAGTATACTTCATACATAGGTCCATATAGCAGAATGTTTTCTCTTAGCTACACAGACAAGCTAGACTTTTAAAACTTCCGCTTGTACCAAGTATACTTCATACATAGGTCCATATAGCAGAATGTTTCTCTCTTAGCTACACAGACAAGCTAGACTTTTAAACTTCAGGTTGTAGCAAGTATACTGTATACAAAGGTCCATATAGCAGAATGTTTCTCTCTTAGCTACACAGACAAGCTAGAATTTTTAAACTTCTGGTTGTAGCAAGTATACTTCATACATAGGTCCATATAGCAGAATGTTTCTCTTAGCTACACAGACAAGCTAGAATTTTAAAACTTCTGGTTGTAGCAAGAATACTTCATACATAGGTTCGTATAGCAGAATGTTTCTCACTTAGCTACACAGACACGCTAGAGTTTTAAAACTTCTGGTTGTAGCAAGTATACTTCATACATAGGTCCATATAGCAGAATGTTTCTCACTTAGCTACACAGACACGCTAGAGTTTTAAAACTTCTGGTTGTAGCAAGTATACTTCATACATAGGTCCATATAGCAGAATGTTTCTCACTTAGCTACACAGACACGCTAGAGTTTTAAAACTCCAGGTTATAGCAAGTATACTGTATACATAGGTCCATATAGCAGAATGTTTCTTTCTTAGCTACACAGACAAGCTAGAATTTTAAAACTTCTGGTTGTAGCAAGTATACTTCATACATAGGTCCATATAGCAGAATGTTTCTTTCTTAGCTACACAGACAAGCTAGAATTTTAAAACTTCAGGTTGTAGCAAGTATACTGTATACATAGTAAGAAAAGGTGCAAAGATCAGGAATCGATACAATCAAGTACCACACCTGACCCAGGATACCAATGGGAAAGTGGGTCCATATAGCAGAATGTTTCTTTCTTAGCTACACAGACAAGCTAGAGTTTTAAAACTTCTGGTTATAGCAAGTATACTGTATACATAGGTCCATATAGCAGAATGTTTCTTTCTTAGCTACACAGACAAGTTAGATTTTTAAAACTTCTGGTTATAGCAAGTATACTGTATACATAGGTCCATATAGCAGAATGTTTCTTTCTTAGCTACACAGACAAGTTAGATTTTTAAAACTTCTGGTTATAGCAAGTATACTGTATACATAGGTCCATATAGCAGAATGTTTCTCTCTTAGCTACACAGACAAGCTAGACTTTTAAAACTTCAGGTTGTAGCAAGTATACTGTATACATAGGTCCATATAGCAGAATGTTTCTCTCTTAGCTACACAGACAAGCTAGACTTTTAAAACTTCAGGTTGTAGCAAGTATACTGTATACATAGGTCCATATAGCAGAATGTTTCTCTCTTAGCTACACAGACAAGCTAGAGTTTAAAACTTCCGTTTGTACCAAGTATACTTCAAACATAGGTCCATATAGCAGAATGTTTTCTCTTAGCTACACAGACAAGCTAGACTTGTAAAACTTCTGGTTATAGCAAGTATACTTGATACATAGGTCCAAATAGCAGAATGTTTTCTCTTAGCTACACAGACAAGCTAGAATTTTAAAACTTCCAGTTGTACCAAGTATACTTGATACAAAGGTCCATATAGCAGAATGTTTTCTCTTAGCTACACAGACAAACTAGAATTTTAAAACTTCAGTTTGTACCAAGTATACTTCATACATAGGTCCATATAGCAGAATGTTTTCTCTTAGCTACACAGACAAACTAGAACTTTAAAACTTCCGGTTGTACCAAGTATACTTCATACATAGGTCCATATAGCAGAATGTTTTCTCTTAGCTACACAGACAAGCTAGAATTTTAAAACTTCCGGTTGTACCAAGTATACTTCATACATAGGTCCATATAGCAGAATGTTTCTTTCTTAGCTGCACAGACAAGCTAGAGTTTTAAACTTCCGTTTGTACCAAGTTTACTTCATACATAGGTCCATATAGCAGAATGGTTTCTCTTAGCTACACAGACAAGCTAGACTTGTAAAACTTCCGGTTGTACCAAGTATACTTGATACATAGGTCCATATAGCAGAATGTTTTCTCTTAGCTACACAGACAAACTAGAATTTTAAAACTTCCGGTTGTACCAAGTATACTTCATACATAGGTCCATATAGCAGAATGTTTTCTCTTAGCTACACAGACAAGCTAGAATTTTAAAACTTCCGGTTGTACCAAGTATACTTCATACATAGGTCCATATAGCAGAATTTTTAGTTTTAGATTGTTTTTGTGCCTATCAGTTCATTGGAGGCAATGCTCGGTACTCATCATTATAGAAAGTTGGATGAATTCTCGATCCATAAAGTTCTTTTGTGAAAACATCAAGATTTTGCCTTATTTACGAGACTTTGCTTATAATTGGCATCATTTCATAATGTTAACAAAACATGTAAATCACTGTTGGCTTATTGATTTGATACATGGGTGCTATAGTAAGTACTCCTCAATGCAATGTCTGGTAATAATTCTTTTGTTAAACTTGTTGATTCCACAATTTGATGGGGAAGACAACTGCTCATTTGTAAATAAAGGAAGTAGTTTTAACTGTTCAAACTAAACCTTTCTTTCTTACAGTTGGAAATCATAGCCACCAGAAGAGAGATTGTCACTCAAGAAGCAACGGCCAAAGTTTTTATCACTGTTACACGTAATGAGAATGCACCCATCTTCACAAGACCTGTGTACGATGTTAGTTTCAGTGAACTGACATCATTCATGAACCTCACCAATGTACTGGCTACTGATGCAGATGGGGTAAGCTATAAGGAACTTGTTTCATGAAATAGAGAACTCTTGATCGGCCATACTCTTGCAAACTCTATAACTTGAATCTTTTTTATCCAATAAAGCGCCTGCAAATACTCATCTAAAATGTCTACTTCTAATATACAATTATTGACTTATGTTGAGGTGGACATGGAGTGTTATTGAACAGTAAACGTCATATTCACCGACGCAGAGCGGAGGTCAATATGATTAAGTTTACTGTTCAATAACACTCCATGTCTACCGAAGCATAAGTCAACAATTGTTTTATTATAAAATAACATTTCCTGTCATTTTATACCGTTAAACCATGGACGTTACGGATGGATTCTGTGAAATTACTTGACGTTCTGACGTCACTTCTTGTATGCCACTGACTTCACTTCCTGTATGCCATGCAATATTACCTTGTGCCGTGTGCTTTGCAACCTCACGTCTGGCAAACCATGCAATATGTTGTTTTATTGACTCGAGTGGATATGCATCTGGGCCAATCAGAAGATGTTTATTTATAGCTTATATCATAAAATATTTGAATAGATGACAAAAGCAGACAACATTATTAACGAGGCCCATCCATCGTGTGTACATATACTGTAAACAATCCATAAATTACACATTGTGTGCTTGTATGATGAGCATGTATGTTCATCTAGTGTAAACAATCCATAAAATACACATTGTGTGCTTATATACTCAAACAAAAAAGATACGTCCGATTTTCATGGTACTGTATCTTTTGATACAGTTAAGATGTTGCAGCAAACAATTAACCAAAATGTTTATCAAACGTTCGACACACAAAAAAATGTTTTTTATTTGAGTTTATCTCTTATCTGGAAGAGTTGTTTGACCTAAAATGAAAACAGCTCATTTTGTTATAATCAGCAAGTTGATCATCAAAACGTGACACATTTTACGTTAAATGGCAACCAGGAACGTCCAACAAAAAAAAAATTGTGACAAATCATGGTCCATTGTGTAAGGGGATAGAAAATGATAAAGGAAACGTCGTCAAATCAGAAGTATGGAAGAGACAGTGATTGTAAAATGGTGCATTTCTCAAGTCCCTCAGTATATATGATCACAGCATACATGCTCAGTTGAGTTTATCATGATTTTTTTTATATTATACTTGGGCTCTGGTTGTTATGCCAAGGAAGAACGTGTGGCAGTTCCAATATATCTTATAGAGATAATGGGGAAGCATTTAAAAAATCGTGTCAAAACTATCAGCCTGATTTTTATGTCACTTGGAAAAAATGGTACTTGTGTAACCCTCTTTCTTAATTCTGATCCATTGAAAAATGGGAATTGTCGAAGTTTCAAATGCATATGAAGGGATTTATAAAATAAAAAAACAAACACAACTACTGGCCAGATTTGAAAATAGCTTTACAAGAAGTCAGTATGGAATGAGCTTGGTCAAATTATTTCATCTGTAGTAAACTATGGCTGCCAGGGGGTGTGGACATCCTGTCTCCAATATGAAATGGTAAAGAGATACTTTATATAATATTACAATATGGTTGAAGGTGTTCAGAATTCCTCCTGAATGCTGACTTTCCATAGGAAATCAACATGAAGCAGATTATCATAGGTTTAGATAAGCAAAATTTTCAGTGTAAAATTGTAAATATTTTCTTAGCCATCAGTTTTAACATATGCTTTGGGTGCTCAAAAGAACCGTCTCATTGAGACGGTTCTTTTGAGTATCCACAACATATGTTTTGGTTGAGAAATAAGAAAATTAAATTTTCGTTACGCACTCTTAACTAAAGTCCTGGATTATAATAGCATACCTGATTTAAAACCAGTTTATCAAAGACAGTTGAACAGTCAAACTGACATTGTTAATATGATTAGGCATATTTCCAGTTCTATGATATGATTTTTAAATGTCATGATTTTGTCAATTTACTATATTGTTACTATAATGTTTTTCAGGATAAAGTTACGTACAGAATTACTGGAGGTGATTATGCTGACCACTTCATACTCTATGAGACATTAGGTAGCTTTGTCTTGACGAAGTCATTCATGGGTCTTCCTGGAACAATTTACAATGTAAGTAGAAACCTCGCCAACTGCAACAAAAGAGCATGTTTTTTGTGATAGTTTTCTGTTGTGTGTGTGCTGTTTTTTTGGAGGGAGTTGAGGAGGCTTGATATTCCTTGAAAATGTTCTGCCTAATTCACATTGAATTTTCAATATGGGCAAAAGTTGATAATGATTCCTGCTGAATTTATTTCATTGCCATTCAGTTTATCACATGTCCTGCTGAATAATTATAAATGACTTATTCACTTCTGTTTTCTAGCTAGTTCAGTTGCATGGTTTAAATAATTACAGTGGATTCTGAGGCTGAAGTGGTTTTCCAAAGATGGTTTAACCAGGTGATTGAGAAGTCCATAAAAGTTTTATATTTCCGAAAGCTCTCACATACCAAGGATGAGGGCAAGAGTCATAGCTCTCGCATACCAAGGATGAGGGCAAGAGTCATTTGTGAAATGGTTTCAATTTGAAAATAGACTCTTAATACCCTCCATCACCCCCACATGTCCATAAAAAGAGTCCATTATTGTGATCGGTAAAGGGTAAAACAGATCAGCTGGTCTGAAACATACTGAGGTTTATCTCTATAACTTGCAAATGGCTAATTGATAAGAAAGTAATTGTAATTTTGCGCTAAAGGTACTTTGGATAAGGATTGAAGCCTTGCCACTGTCACGTTGAAAGGCCCAGTGACAATTACCATATTTGGGCCACTGTGACCTTAACTTCTAACCTCGTTTCTAAAATAATCTCCTATATTATTTAAGGTAGGTAACACAAACTTGGTTGATGCAGAGTGTCATGTACCATTTTTGGGTCACTGACCTTGACCTCATTTCTAGAAAAACTTTGTATGGATTATATCCTTTATTATATTTGAGGTAGGACTCATAAATTTTGTGTGTGGATGCATCTTTGGATGTCAGAGTGTCACATACCATTTTTGGGTCTTTGTGGCCTTGACGTCTGATCTCATTTCAGGAATAATCATGTCCATAGCATATCTCATATATTTTTTGAGGTAGGAATCCAAAATTTGTGTTTGGATCCATCTTGGGATGACAGAGTATCTCCTACCATTTTTGGGTCACTGTGACCTTGACCTGACCTCATCTCTAGATTAATCGTGGTCGGAGCATATCTCCTATATTAGAAAAAAAACCTTTTCATAAATTTGTCTTATGCTAGACCCATTCCTTTAGGCATTTCTTATTTTACCTAGTATCCAACCCTACTGATGCAAATTGAGTTTATTTCTTTAATAATTCTTACTTCCATTTTCCTATTTCTATGTTTAGATTAACATTCGAGCATCTGATGGTCGGGGAGGAATTGATGATGCTATAGTGCGCGTCACAGTACTAAGGGATGAACTTCCAATACGCTATATCAATCTGGATGCAAATACTGAAATTGACGAAACCAGATCTGAATCGGACCCACCATTCTTCATCGTTCAAGCTGAAGATCCAGACAAAAAGGTTAGTACAGTCAAACCTGCTGTAAGTACCTAAGAGAGAGTCATTTAGAAGCAGATAACAAATTTGTGATATTTGTTTACATTTTCATGGAAAATAAGGCCTGATATTTCAAGTAAATGACATAGTAGGAGGTTCATAATATCAATACTTACTTGGTTTCTTAGTCTTATTTCACTCAGATTGGCCACATCTCATTCATAGCCCATCATCAGAATATTCTGTTCAATATATCGACCAGTATACAAGATTAACTTTTCTCGCACACCAGATGGGACTTTCCGTAATTTTTACCGATGTGAGGTAATTCTATCTGCTGGTGAACTTTGATGGCCTACATTGCAAAAATTATGAGCCAAGGTAAGTCACTGCTCTCTTAGGAGCCGTTCTCTAAGGAACATTCTGATCAGAGTTCATAGTGTTTGTTTCCATAGTAAAGGTTTACTGGAATGCATTTAATAATATATGCAACAGGTGTAATAAGCAGGCAACATTTTATGTGGTAGAAAAATACTGGCAGGATATGGTTACAGTGAAAGCTATGGTCAAGTAGGGAACATGTAAATGGGAGTCAACTGTATTTGATATAATGTACTGTCCTGCCAGCCAAGAGTGACAGTGACGTCATGTTTGTTTACAAAGTTGTTGGGGACTTAGAATCAATAGATCACTTGTGTATTAATCCTATCTGCAGGATAGGATTAATACACAAGTGAGCTCTCGATTCACATTAGCTCAAGCGGAGTGTACAAGATAATATTTTGCTTAACAATTGTGACAAAACATTACGTCACTGTCACTCTTGGTTGGCACTTCAGTATATCACTTCCATTAATTATATTGTTTTGTACACAGGGACAGTAATGACATGTATATTGTTTTGTACACAGGGACAGATTATGTATGAGTTTGAAGGTGATGGAGTGGCCTTGGCATTGTTTGGTGTTAGTTACAATGATATTGATGAAACTCTGCCTGTCTTTGTAAAGAATGCTGCAGAGTTAATGGCAGATTCAAGAGATGTATATACAGTAAGTAGATCATTCATTCATACCTATTCCAATACATCATTACCGAATGTGACTCCATTCCTCTGATTACAGTCTTTATGGATGTTCTATGGGTAGCCAAGGGTCCATCATTTCTGCAGGCAGAAAACTAAGACTGTAGATGCACAGACTGATTTGAATCTTCTCTTTAAGCACATGCCAACTTGAAGCTCATTTGATTAAATAAGTTCAGGCCAACCTCGTTATCTCAGTTTAAGGAATCTTCTCTTGAAGCAATGCGAACTTGAAGCTCATTTGATTAAATAAGTTCAGGCCAACCTCGTTATCTCAGTTTAAGGAATCTTCTCTTGAAGCACATGCCAACTTGAAGCTCATTTGATCAAATAAGTTCAGGCCAACCTCTTTATCTCAGTTTAAGGGATCTTCTCTTTAAGCACATGCCAACTTGAAGCTCATTTGATTAAATAAGTTCAGGCCAACCTCGTTATCTCAGTCTAAGGGATCTTCTCTTGAAGCACATGCGAACTTGAAGCTCATTTGATTAAATAAGTTCAGGCCAACCTCGTTATCTCAGTTTAAGGGATCTTCTCTTGAAGCACATGCGAACTTGAAGCTCATTTGATTAA
This sequence comes from Loripinus fragilis, assembly GCA_964019695.1. Taxonomy (NCBI): domain Eukaryota; kingdom Metazoa; phylum Mollusca; class Bivalvia; order Lucinida; family Lucinidae; genus Loripinus; species Loripinus fragilis. Next base: position 77,775,679 of record OZ026516.1, read on the forward strand.
ATAAGTTCAGGCCAACCTCGTTATCTCAGTTTAAGGGATCTTCTCTTGAAGCACATGCGAACTTGAAGCTCATTTGATCAAATAAGTTCAGGCCAACCTCGTTATCTCAGTCTAAGGGATCTTCTCTTTAAGCACATGCCAACTTGAAGCTCATTTGATCAAATAAGTTCAGGCCAACCTCATTATCTCAGTTTAAGGGAATGGAGAAAATACCATGATGTGTACATGCCTTATACAACAACTTGATTGAATCCCTAATCAGCAATAATGCACATCTGGATCTGGTATAAGTGTTGCTGCACCTTCATCAAAAAGTAATGAAGTTTTTATTGACCGGAACTATTGTCACACCATAGACTAGCCAATAAATGGAACTGTTTAATCATTAATTATTTTTAAGAACTGATCACTGACAAGCAAACAGTGAACACCCTGATTTGAATACCAGATTATGCCTTGTTTACTTGTACGAAGTAATATATTTTGTTGAAAGAAGCACTGTGTGAACTAATAAAATGATATCAAAGTAAGATGATATTAAAATAGGCCAAATTAGCCAAAGAGGGGGAATTTCGGTTTGTCTTTTTAGCCTCGTCACAGACTGTATGTGTCTGATTGGTATTTGAAATTAAACTAACATTCGCTACATGATTAAAGCTTGAAAATAAACAACCATACAAAGAATATTTTAACAAATGTCAAGCCATAATCACTTTGTCGTCTCCTACATCACCCATGATTTGCTTCTGATTGGGCTCGGACACAGTATAAACGGACTGGTCACTGACGGAAATACAAAGTTATGTTGTCGAGGCTTTGTTTTAGCGCTTTACTGGGTCTGAGGAGTTGGTTCACGTCAGACTCGTTCTGACAACTGTTCTTCTTTGAATCATAACGCAGAATAAATACGGTAATGTTTCACTCCCAGCGGCTAGCTCTACAATGTAAAGCTGACATATATAGGTTGGGATTGTTTTGCGTCAATAAATGCAAATTTATAAAAGAGTCAGAATTTCATATCGGCTCAATATCTTAAGACTAAGGGAATTTGATAAAATTTTGCAAATGCTAGATATTGACAAGCTCTGGGTTGGTATTGTTATGCATCAATTGGTGCAAATTCATAACAGAGTTATGGCCTTTAAATCATGTTAGAATTTTGTTTCTGCTCCTTATTACAAAAATGAATCGATGGGACTTGACAAACTCTGTTATAAAATTTCTTAAATTTAGATTTTGTCAATATTAGTGAATCAGTCATAACTGGGAGACTTTTTCTCTCATACAATGACCCCAGGCGGGGGCATCTGTGTCACAAATTTCTAGTTTATTGATTTGAGATAAACTGCGGTACCTTAACAATGATAAGATGAAACAGAGAACCCAATTTCGGTCTCAAATATGGTGCATACTTCAGTATGTGTGTTTATTGGAAGGTATTGTGCACATTACATAAGCACCAATTTTCTAGTGCTTGTGCATAGTCTAGTTTATTGCATGTATTATGTATTTTGTTAGCTTGTTTATGTCTTTCTTCACATTGAAATGTCAATTCCAAAGTAAGGAGTTATCAACTCTTTTTGTTTTCAGCTTCGATTCCAAGCTTATGACAGCAGCTATCCTAATAAGAAGCTTGAAGGTCGACTCAACCTAAAAGTGAACAGAAACACAAATGCTCCCGACTTCATTGATGTACAGAATTACAGAGTGGAAGTGTGGGAAACAATACCTCCTGGCACACACATTATCCAAGTGAATGCCTCAGATGCTGATAGTAATGATGTATGTCATTTCTTGTTAATTATACTATGTATATGGTACGGGTCTAGTTAGGGCAGTATATATAGATAGCAAGTGGCATTGTTAACTTCTATTGCCTACAATAGTTGGGTCAGGAGTCTAAAGCTTCTTTTCCTATTTTTGATTCAACTGGGACTCTTAGTAGTTTCTTACAAAAGTATTATTACAATTTATTAAATTTTGTTTAGAATACTTCCACAGACATAAGAATATAACACAGGAAAATCTGGCATCAAGCATGAGACTTTTTATGATAAAGGGTTGATTTCCTAATTAACTTTTGACAAATTTCTGAAGAAAAGTCAGGAATTATGGCCGATGCTTAGGCTTAATAAAAGATAAGTGTGTTTCGGGTAATGGGTCTGAAAATTTTATGTAGGGTAAGCACACATATATTTTTTTTTTTCTGGAAAAAAAGTACAATTTTATGCATTTTGAAAGGCATTTCACCTTTCAAAATGCATAGAATTATATATTTTTTCCAGAAAACCTGATTTTTTTTAGGTTTCACCAGTATTTAGGGTTGGGTTAGCATTAACACAGGTATTTTTTATGTGGTCTTTTAGAAAAATGTAAATACAATTTCTTGGTTTTCATTTGCAGAGATTGACATTTTCGATCACAGATCCTAGCACTTCAGATGCTTACATGTATTATTCTATGATTCCAAGCACTGGAGAGATAACCCTGAAGAAACTCTTGACGGATGGCAGACAGCCAGCCCATTTGGTATGTTATTTGTAACTGTTTATTGTTAATCAAAATCTTGTCATCTGGGGAAGTTTCTGTATCAAATAAAGTGCATATAGTTTTTTGGGTGTAATGTTTTCGCTTAAATAAGACCCAAAATTATTTTTAAGAGTTCAGTTCATTATTTATTTCTAACTTTTCAATAGAGTATCATTTTTCAGTAAACTTGACAATAATTTTGGTTTTGCAGGCAATTCTCTGATTTTTAGCCTTATGTAGAAAAAAAACAACTTACTATGTGTCAATCATGTAAAGCACTGTGGTCATACTACAACGGCAGTTTGGGTTTGGTCACTCCCTACAGTGTTATAGTAAAATTACCTTCCAAAAAAAGGCTGACAAAAATGAGAACTTTTAAATATGTTTGCATTGAGGGTGCATACTCCAGGCAACAACCTCTGTGTTGTTTTGCCAAAACGGAAATAAAATCGGATTTTAAACATGATTTTTACAGTTATTTTAAAGAAATTGCCCATTACCGTTTAGTCATAATTTTACGGTTTTATCATTGTTGAATTATCCACGAAGACAAAACCGTAATTTGTCATTTCATGCCTTGACATGAAACGTCAAAGTTTTTATATAATTTAAAAGTTAAGAGATACAATGTGAATTTGATGAACCAAAATCAATCGGAACTCAAGCATTCTGGGGCATTTATCTGTGATTAAATAAGACATTGAACATGATGAGAAAGTTGCCTTAACACCAGAATAATTGAGGAAACCCAAATTGTTCTTGTAGTATGACCACAGTGGTAAAAGGGACAAAAGGATAAACGATCATGGAAACTCATGATATTATATGAGCCCCATCATGTGATTTCCAACAATTTGGCATTTTGACATGTGTAGACTCCCAGGAGCCTGCACCTTTAAGCTTATAAACTCCAAATGATGTTTTCTAAGTATCTTAATATTTAAGTGACCAGCAAAGGCTCTGATCAGACTGCATGTCTGTGCAGGCTGGTCTGAGCCTTTGCTGGTCACACATACCACATAGTTGGAAATCTCATGTTGCGGCTCAATCATATTATCATATGGAGTCAATCTAACTGTGCAATTTCAAAATTAATGTGAATGATGATTTAAACAATGTGATTGAAGAATACAATTTCTGATAAAAGATTGTGTATACAGTGTTCTTATTATGTCAAATCTGGTATTATAGCTCAATATAGCGATTGGCAGGCCTTTACTTAAGAGCATGTACCAAAAATTTAATTTTCTTATTTCTAAACCAAAACATATGTTGTGGGTACTCAAAAGAACCGTCTCAATGAGATGGTTCTTTTGAGTATCTTAAACATATGTTAAAACTGATGGGTAAGAAAAAAGTTACAATTTTATGCTCAAAAATTTTGTTTATCTAAACCTATGGTGATGTGTTTCTTCTAGATCAATGTGCAGGTTTGTGACAACCGAGCAACCTTCCGGAAGTGTGACCAGGCCCAAGTACAAGTATCCATACGGAGAAATTACGAAAGCCCGAGATTTGATAATTTACCCTACTTCAAAGAAATACTACGAAATGCACCAAAGGGTCAGTTTGCTCTTCAAACAACCGGTCTTGATGCAGATAAAAGGGTAAGTGATGGACATTGCCACTGTGATTGACTGATAGAACAGTACATTCAGTTTAACTCTTTACTCCATAATAACACCCTTTTCATGCCTTTGAAATATCATGTATTTAAAAATAGTATGGAAAATGATATTCCATTATATTTTCAAAACTTAACTTAAATTTTCCTTCGATTTTTTCAATATTGTCTGAAAATAGAAAATGTTGTCATGATCTAAAAATAGCCTATGGAGTAAAGGGTTCTGATTGCCAACTATATATTTTGAGGAGTCAAAGAATCTAATTTATCACATGATGTCCCATCTGGGAGTACTAGTGAAATAACGCCATGCAATAAAATAAAAAAAGCCACTAGTGGTTAACAAATGAGAGTATAACGTAATGATGTCCATTATAACGTTGTGTGAAAGATCGTAAAATATTTACGTTTTCACGTCAAAAGTGTAAATTTTAATTGATTTTAATGTCTTGTGGTAAAAAGATTCAAACATTTGTGCTTCGGTGTTATTGAATTTATTAAACTAGTTGCAAAAAAGAGTTAAAATGTTTGGCAAGCCTCACAATTATCTCTTTACCCCAACTTGTTTAATAAATTCAATAGAACATGAGCACTCCTGTAAGATCCTCTATTTTCAAATTCTTTTGTGTTTCCTTCCCTAGAGACTGTTTTATGCCTCTACCATAAGTATCTCTGCAGTCCTTATGCTCCTACATACATTCATTTCTGTGCTATATTTCTTTAAAGGCTGAGTATCAAGCACTAAAAACCAAATTCTTAACTGAGGCTTGAAGTGTTTAATGGTTTTTGAGGCCCTTATGCCTGAGCCATTATGTAAAACAGTGTGGAGCCAGATCAGACTGCTCCTATAGGAGCAGTCTGTTCTGGGTCCACACTGTTTACTTCTATACTTAATTCGTCAGTAATGTTAGGCAATTATTTGCAGCAGACGACTTCAGCAGACGACATTTTCATATGCATTCTTTTTTCTTGGAGCTTTAAGGCTAATTTTTCATAGACCTCAATACAGAGAAAAGATCCTTTTTCTAGCCCTTAGAATGATTCAACCTGTCTTTCTCACCATTAGTTATAAAAAAGCACCCTTTAATCTTTCAAATTTTAAAAAGAAATCGATACGTTGTGTTGCTCTCCGGTTGACCACAGCTGGTCAAAGGGAGGTAACCATTATTTTCAGTAAGGAAATGGTCATAACTGGGTGACATGCATATCAGTTGAAAAATGCAAACATTTCATTGAATGCTAGCTATAGAGTTAGGAAATTCTGAATCTATAATTTCATGTGCCACCACCACAGGCTATATTAATTTATTAGAGAAATATAACGCAACTTACCAGTTTCTTCAATTTATCCAATCACATTGGTGTATAGTTGTAACTGTAAGCTCAGTCTACAGGCCACAGGCCTCCGATTGGTCAGTATTACAGGAACATAACCTTAAGGGTTAATCTTCAGGTCAGGTGTGGTAATTGATTGTATTGATACCTGATCTTTGCCTCCTTACTTACTTTCCATCCAATGAGCCAATGCATGAGATTTTGGCAATTATCACATCGTTAAGCAAGGGTACTCCGGGCAAGCTTGGGAAAATATCACTCCTTAGAGCCATTGCTGCTCACATACACAAGTATGGATGTAGATGAAGACTTGAGCCAAAACTGAGACTTAAAACTAGCTATTTACAGTAAGCCTTGGAAAATTCAAACCCCAATTTTGGACATTCCCGCTAATTCAGAATAAATTTGGGACACACTGCATCCTTATGTATGAACTATTTCAATTAATAACTTTCTATTATAACATGTTTTTGATACTGAAAAGAAACATCTCTTTGAGATGTTTTTTACCTACTCATGGGTATGTTTGAAATGAGAAAATTGAAAATAATCATTTTGGGGGGGTATTATGAGTTTTATGTGTTCCTTCCTATAATTAGAATATTCCATACTTCAGATAAACCTCCAGTCTACAGGAGATCAGACTGTATGAACATATGTGTTTTAAGAAGGATTTTGTGCAAAGGCTATAAATATCAAAATCACATGTACTGGCTCAAATGTTAAGTACAGCTCTTGCTAAGCACCATGCAAATGGCGATACATCCATGGTTACAGAAATTGTAAATTTGTGTCCTATCATGTAGTACTTGTCACCAAACACAGACTGGTACAATATTTCTTTGATTGGAAGCTCGTTGCCATGGCAACCAAAAATTTTCAATTTTACCTCATTTTCCAGTGTAAATGCTACAAAAAAGCTGATTTTTGGTTATTTTGATTTACCAAGAGTTTGTGCCGTGGTAGTAGAATAGTTAATTTGGTATATCAGTTCTGTAGATTGATCTTGGCTTTAATAAATGATATACTAACAATTGTATTATGATAACTCGTACACGAAAATCAAACTAGTATTGGGAGGTGGGGTACTTATAATCTGGATTTTAGCAAAATTATGAAAAATCAGCAAATTTCAAGATAATTTTTCTCCCATGACCATCCTAATGTAAGACAATGATGTATTTAAATCAATAAAGTGATATATGTTCTCAAACAAAAATGGAAGAAACCCGTGTGTTTTTTCTTCTCTAACATGCAATTGTGTTAAGGTAGCAGCAACCTTTTTCAAAATCTTAGAAATCGACCAAAAAGGCACATTTAAACATAATTTTTCTCCCATGACCATCCTAATGTAAGACAATGATGTATTTAAACCAATAAAGTAACGTATGTTCTTAAGCAAAAATGCAAGAAACCCATGTGTTTTTTCTTCTCTTGCGTGCAATTGTGTTAAGGTAGCAGCAACCGTTTTCAAAATCTAAGAAATCTGCCAAAATGGCACATTTTAACATAATTTTTCTCTCATGACCATCCTAATGTAAGACAATGATGTATTTAAATCAATAAAGTGATATATGTTCTCAAACAAAAATGGAAGAAACCCGTGTGTTTTTTCTTCTCTAACATGCAATTGTGTTAAGGTAGCAGCAACCCTTTTCAAAATCTTAGAAATCGACCAAAAAGGCACATTTAAACATAATTTTTCTCCCATGACCATCCTAATGTAAGACAATGATGTATTTAAACCAATAAAGTAATGTATGTTCTTAAGCAAAAATGCAAGAAACCCATGTGTTTTTTCTTCTCTTGCGTGCAATTGTGTTAAGGTAGCAGCAACCGTTTTCAAAATCTAAGAAATCTGCCAAAATGGCACATTTTAACATAATTTTTCTCTCATGACCATCCTAATGTAAGACAATGATGTATTTAAATCAATAAAGTGATATATGTTCTCAAACAAAAATGGAAGAAACCCGTGTGTTTTTTCTTCTCTAACATGCAATTGTGTTAAGGTAGCAGCAACCCTTTTCAAAATCTTAGAAATCGACCAAAAAGGCACATTTAAACATAATTTTTCTCCCATGACCATCCTAATGTAAGACAATGATGTATTTAAACCAATAAAGTAATGTATGTTCTTAAGCAAAAATGCAAGAAACCCATGTGTTTTTTCTTCTCTTGCGTGCAATTGTGTTAAGGTAGCAGCAACCGTTTTCAAAATCTAAGAAATCTGCGAAAATGGCACATTTTAACATAATTTTTCTCCTATGACCACCCTAATGTAAGACAATGATGTTTTAGAACCAATAAAGTAATGTCTGTTCTTAAGCAAAAATGCAAGAAACCCATGTGCTTTTCTTCTCTTGCGTGCAATTGTGTTAAGGTAGCAGCAACCATTTTCAAAATCTAAGAAATCTGCAAAAATGGGCACATTTTAACATAATTTTTCTCCCATGACCACCCTAATGTAAGACAGTGATGTTTTAGAACCAATAAAGTAATGTCTGTTCTTAAGTAAAAATGCAAGAAACCCATGTGTTTTTCTTCTCTTGCGTGCAATTGTGTTAAGGTAGCAGCAACCATTTTCAAAATCTAAGAAATCTGCAAAAATGGGCACATTTTAACATAATTTTTCTCCCATGACCACCCTAATGTAAGACCGTGATGTTTTAGAACCAATAAAGTAATGTCTGTTCTTAAGCAAAAATGCCAGAAACCCGTGTGTTTTTTCCTCTCTTGCGTGCAATTGTGTTAAGGTAGCAGCAACCGTTTTCAAAATCTAAGAATCGGCAAAAAATGACACATTTTAACATAAAATTTCTATGATGTGTGAAATGTTAAAGTACAAGTGTAAACAAAATGAATAGTTTGACCACGGTGAGGGGCTGGGGAGCACTTCAGTAATTTTTTTGATATTTTCTATATGTTGAATATGCGTAGCAAAAACAGAGTTTTTACCCATATCTTTAAATTGTTATTTGTCCAATGAGAAAAACACTTTTGTGGAAAATTCGAGAGTTGAACCTACTATCTTTTTCATGGAAAAAATCATTTTCTTTGAAACTTTTATCCGGCCATTTTATGGGCAATCCTTCATTAAGACTGTCAGGATATATACTATAGATGACTCATGCACTCTCGCAGCAGCAGCAATATAATCTTACAGGCTTAACCCACATTGTCACTTGTTCGTATACACTTGTAGAATAAAGTAGTTATTAGTACATACCGTATTGTCTCTAAATACATTACATGGTGTCAGAAGAAACAATTTGGATTTAATTTAATTTTGAAAGAGGAAAATAAGCAAAATGGAACGGTTACAACCACCAAGTGCACTATGTTTAACTGGAAATTTATCAGAAAATTGGAGGCGTTTTAAGCAACAATTCGAAATTTACATGACAGCAACTGGAATTGCAGAAAAAGAAAACAGTATAAAATCAAGTACATTTCTTCATGTGATTGGACCTGAAAGTTTGGAAATTTACAACACTTTCACTTGGGCAACAGATGGTGACAACATGAAATTAGACAAAATTATGGAGAAATTTAAAGCTTACTGCAATCCTAGAAAGAACTTAACATATGAGAGACACATTTTCAATACAAGAATTCAGCAAGCTGGGGAGAACATAGATGCATATGTGACAGACTTGAAAAATAAAGCAAGTTTGTGTGAATTTAGTACTCTGAAAGACTCATTAATTAGGGACAGGATAGTATGCGGTATTAGAAGTGATGAGGTAAGAGCCAGGCTGTTGAGGGACCCAGACCTTACGTTAGTAAAGGCAATAGATGCATGTCGGGCGGCTGAGACAAGTCAGACACAATTAAAAGGTCTGACTGAAGAAAAGCCAATTGATTTCGTCCAAAAGAGAGGAAATTTTAAGCCTAGACAGAATCCTGCAAAGAATGGAGCAGCACAACAACCTCATAGACAGCAGCCACGCAAGGATCCGTCACAATCATACAAGTGTCAAAGATGTGGATATACTCATGAAAAAAAGAAATGTCCTGCTTTTGGAAAGAAATGCAGAAACTGTTCAAAAATGAATCACTTTGCAAAAATGTGTAAAAGACAGAAAGTACATGCGTTAGATGGAACTAACCAGAATGATGACTCAGATTGGGAATATGAACAGTATTTTGTGGAATCGATTGAAAATGACTTGACACAGGAAAAAGATTGGAAAATAGTAGTTGAAATAAGTGGTAAAAAGCTTGAAATGAAATTGGATACTGGATCACAGGTGAATGTTCTACCTATCAAAATATACAATAGACTGAGCAGTAGTCCATTGAGAAAATCAAGATGCAGACTTATTTCATATTCAGGACATAAACTGAACACAATTGGTAAAGCTACACTACTAGTTGGAACAAGAGAGAAATTCACACCGGTAGAATTTCAAGTTGTAGATCACAAATCACAGCCTGTTTTGGGTTTACAGACATGTCTAGACTTACAGTTGATTAAAAGGATGTATACAGTGAACACTGAAGATCCTAATCAGTTGTTAAATGAATACAAGGATGTATTTGAAGGACTAGGATGCCTACCTGGAGATTATAATATTCAACTCCAAGACGATGCGAAACCAGTTATTCACCCACCTAGGAAAATACCATTTGCTCAAAGGTCAAAGGTCAAAAAAGAGCTAGATAGAATGGTAAGGGATGGAGTGATTGAGCCAGTAAGTGAGCCGTCAGACTGGGTAAATAGCATTGTAGTTGCTGAAAAAGCAAATAAAAAGGATGTAAGGATATGTCTTGATCCTCGGGATTTGAATAAGTATATAAAAAGGGAGCATTATCCAATGAAAACTGTCGAGGAGGTAGCAGCGATGGTTGATGGAGCTTCTGTTTTTAGTGTATGCGATGCCAGCTCAGGATTTTGGCAAATAAGACTGAGAGAAGACTGTACAAATTTGACTGTGTTTAATACACCATTTGGCAGGTATAAATTTCTCAGAATGCCATTTGGACTTTCCAGTTCGCCAGAAGTGTGGCAAAGAAATGTATGTCAGCTTTACGAGAACGTGGAAGGGTGTGCAGTCATCGCAGATGACATATTAGTGTGGGGTAGTGACATTGAGGAACATAATAAGAGATTGCGGGCCGTGTTGCAGAAAGCTAGAGACTCGAATCTTAAGTTGAACAGGTCAAAACTTAAAATAGGGCTACCTGAAGTAACCTATGTAGGTCACACCTTCACAAAGCAAGGCTTAAAAGCAAGTGAAAGCCATGTTGAGGCTATTTTGCAAATGGAAGAGCCACAGGACAAAACTGAGCTTATGAGATTCAATGGAATGATCAATTACCTAGGAAAATATATTCCAAACTTGTCAAGTTTAAATAAGCCTTTGAGACAATTGCTAGAAAAAGATGTTGCTTGGAATTGGACTGAGGAACATAGAAAATGTTTTCAGCAGTTAAAGGAGGTTATCACCAAAGCACCAGTTTTGAAATATTATGATCAGAATCAAGGGCAAATAACCCTACAAGTTGATGCTTCTAAGGATGGTTTAGGTGGATGCATAATGCAGAATGGACAGCCTATAGCTTATGGATCTAGATCATTGACAAAAACAGAACAGAACTATGCACAAATTGAGAAAGAAATGTTGGGGATTGTGTATGGAGCAACCAAGTTTCATTCATATATTTATGGTCAGAAAGTAACTGTAGAAAGTGATCATCGTGCATTGGAAATACTGTTTAAAAAACCATTATATCTTGTGCCACCCAGGATAGCTAAAATGATGTTGAAAGTACAGAAATATGACTTGAATGTGATTTTCAAACCAGGCAACGAAATGTTCATCAGTGACACTTTAAGCAGAAAGCCATTGAAAACAACAGAAGGAAATGAAAACTGTAGAGAGTATACGGTATTCAGCATTAGGAATATACCAGTCAGCCAGGAAATTATGTCAAAGATAAGGCATGAAACTGAAAATGATATGGTGTTGATTAAACTTAGAGAAACAGTTATACAGGGATGGCCACAAATTAAGCAAAATGTTGATCCTTGTTTGAGAGAGTACTGGAACTTTCGTGATGAACTGAGTGAAATGGATGGATTTTTATTGAAAGGAGAAAGACTGATTGTACCAAAAAGTATGCATAAAGAAATGCTTGATAAAATCCATAATGTAAGCCATCTAGGAGTTCAGAAATGCCTTAGGAGAGCTCGGGAAATTGTATTTTGGCCAGGAATAAATGGTCAAATAAGGGACAAAGTTGCTTCATGTGAAATCTGTAATGAATTCAGAAATAAGCAGGCAAAGCAACCTATGAAAGGACATGAAATTCCTGAGAGGCCATGGCAGATTTTAGGAACTGATTTGTTCGAATTAGATGGACAGCACTATTTGGTATTAGTGGATTACTATTCCAAGTTCTTTGAAGTATCTAAAGTTAATGGAACAGGTACTGAGGATACAATAAATGCGTTGAAGCAGCACTTTGCGCGACATGGAATAGGAGAAAAGCTTATTTCGGACAATGGGCCTAGTTATGCTAGCCAAAGGTTCGCAGAGTTCGCGAAAACGTATCAGTTTGAACATATAACGTCCAGTCCAAGGTACGCGAGATCAAATGGTATGGCTGAACGAACAGTCCAAACTGTGAAAAAACTATTGATGAAAGCAAAAAAGAGTGGAAATGACCCATATCTTGCTCTTTTAGAACTGAGAAATACACCTTTGGATGGTTTAGAATCGCCAGTTCAACTTCTGTATGGGCGTAGAACAAGGACAGTTTTACCAATCAAGCCCTCATTGTTGAAACCAGAGAAAGTTGAAACAAATGTTCCTTCGGTATTAAATCAAAAACAGCAAGAACAGAAACGTTATTATGATAGAAATACTAAACCGTTAAAACCGCTAAAACCAGGTGATCAGGTCAGAATAAGATCTGATAAGAAACGTTGGGAACCAGGATTTGTTGAAAGCAAATGTCCAGAACCAAGATCGTTTAACATAAAAACTGATTCGGGCTCGATATTAAGAAGAAACCGGGAACACATACTCAAAACGGAGGAAAATAGAATGCAACAACAACAATTCGACTTAGAAGATGTAAATCAGGATGACAACATAGTACATGTACAGGAACCAGCACAACAGATACCTTTGGGACAGAAAACAACAGCTAGTGGTCGCATTGTTAGGATGCCAAAACGATATGAAGATTTCGTTATGTCATTGGATATGGATTAAGATCAGTACAAAAGTTTAAATGAGTGTGTTATAATATAGTGTTCAAAATAGTGTTCAAAATCGTGTTCAAAATAGTGTTCAAAATAGTAAACATCTTATTATGCAGTCTGGTCAAAAAGGAGGTTTTATTTGTTTTTTAATAATCAATGTCTATTTTTATTATTGTTTTTTAATCAGCGCATATTATAAAAGTACTTCAGACCTTGTGATGAGATGTTTTCTGTTATATTTGTAATCACAGTGTAGTGCTTATTCTCATTTCTAATTTTTGGAATACAGTGTAGAAGAAAACAAAATTCCAACGGATTAATGTTTCACATCATGGAAATTACACACTGCTGATAATGTTTATTTAACTGAGAGCCGCACATAAATTTATCGCCACCTAATTACTTTCAGATTATCACCCAGACTCTGTGGCCAGGAGAAACAGTCAACAGCTTGTTATCAAATGATAAATGACGGTGTACTGAAAGAACTGCCTCTTAGACTATCTCCCATTCATGAAATAAAGTTCAGTGATTCATTCATGATTTTAATGCAGATTTCTTTAGTGAATATAATTTTAAATTAAAGATCAATTTAATTAATAATTTAAAGATCTTAAGAGGGGAGATGTCAGGATATATACTATAGATGACTCATGCACTCTCGCAGCAGCAGCAATATAATCTTACAGGCTTAACCCACATTGTCACTTGTTCGTATACACTTGTAGAATAAAGTAGTTATTAGTACATACCGTATTGTCTCTAAATACATTACAAAGACTGTCCGATGTCCTTTAAAAGCATGCATGCATTTTGTGTGCAATTGTATTAAATTTAAGGAATATGTATTAAACCACTTTCAAAATCTAAGAAATGGAGGAAAAGGCACATTTCAAGATATTTTTTCTCCCATAGTGGATAAACCACTCGGTTATAAACCAGGGGTTGTTGGTTTGATTCTTGGCTTCTCCAGTCTTTCCATGACCGTTATTGCTTAACTGTTGGTTGAACGTTGAACAGAATCACACTGTTTCATATTGGCGATCGATAACACTATAATTGCATTCTACTATACTACCGTTATGACAATCGAAAACCCTATTTTCGGCGATCTAAAATGTAGTTTTGATAAATCCGTGTCTTGGAGGTCGCCCTAAACCGTTGTGGTAAGTCTTGACATAGCTGAAAAAAGCCATGAAGAACGGAATTTTTGTGTTTAATGAGTTGTGCATGTGTTTTTTGGCAGGCCTGTTAGGGAGTATGTTAGGGGGGCTACATCTAGAATATTGAAGTTTGACGCAAAAGATAAATAAAATAAATAAATAATACTCAGTGTCTCTGGGTCTGGTACCGGGCATTCTTTGAGTTCGGTATCGGACACCTAGACACAGAGTCTCAGAGTCAGATGCCAGACCCCGAGCCCCACCTATAAGGAGTGACCCAGGGTCTGGTAGTATGTGCATTGTCCAGCACATTGTTGAATAACTGGCTCAACCCACGGACTTGTCGTATTTTTTTTGTCTTTGCCACATTGCACTTTCAATAGTTAGCAAAAAGCGATTGCAGGCACATTGTTTAATTGCTTTCGTACCCGACAAAGATAATCCTAAAGCTGTGATACGATTTTCGCGAACAATACAATTATACACAATTAACGACCAATCATCCTTGAAGCTGTGCAATTTTTCGAGTGAAACGCGCAGTCTTTGAAAGCTGCAAAGGGCAGAGTTTCTAACAAGACAAGCTCTACAATATCATGAAGTATCTTAACACTGTATTAGCGGCGGCATGAACATGAAATCCAGATGGATATGAAAGGAAAAAAACCAGGTATATTTGATCGTCCGTCTGTCTGCCACTCCGTCCGTCCGTCTGCCAGGAACCTAGATCAGATTGCGTGATTGAAATATTTTTCTTTATTCCCAACCAATGAAATTGTTCTTTTGAGCACCCAAAAGCTGGATAAGAATTTATTTACAGCATACCGAACAGCATGATTACAGTAATGCTTCAGTTTGTTGCATATACCTAAATCATTGTACTTTTAATAATATGTTCCGCCCGTCAATGAGACAGTTCTTTCGAGCACCCAAAAGCTATGTCAAAGCTACATACATTATTCCGTTATTGTGGCGGTGTGCCGCGGTCCCTGCGCACGAGGCATAGGCTATATAGCACACACGGCACACCCAGTTTTATGCACCCACTTTGGCTTCAAAAAAGGAATTTGGGCTGTATCCTGCCCTTATCCTACGCCTATCTGCGTTAAGTAAAGGTGTGGGGCATTAATTAGTTTGAATTTTTGAAATGCTCTAAAACAGGTTTCAATCTTGTGGGGATTGACGTGACAATTTGTCTGCACGGTGTCACCCCCACTGTTCCTGAAAGTGTAAGTTTTTTATTCCGCTTGGAAGGGCAAGGAGTTTTGTTATCGTTTGTTTAAGTTTGCCGCTCCCCTTAATGGTGAGCTATGTCAAGGCTAAGCATAAGACTCAAGAGTTGCTACTGTCGACCCGCCAGAGGAATGCCGTACTGGTGGGATGGGCCGATTTTTAGACAATACATAAACTTGCATTTGCCAAAATTAACTATTGACTTAGCAGACCCATATAACAGTATGCTCGCGATCGAGTCTTGCAACCATTATAGATCCAGTTTTAGTGTCTCTGTAGCACACATTGTGGATCCTTTTCAGAGCAGTTTGATCGTGGTCAAGACTGTTTGCATGTATGCAAAGTAAGTCATTTCTGTTTCCGCCTTATAATTTGTTAGTTACCTGAAAATTGGTAAAATATCTTAATAAACAGTGCAGACACTGATGAAATGCCACTGTTTGGGTCTTCACTGTTTGCCTAAGTACCTGTTTCCAGTACCCAGAATGAAAAGGTCAAGTATCCCTTTAGTAGATATGTGTGTTTATCACTGTATTTTTGCACATGAATGATGATGTGGTCAATGTTCAAACAGAGCTCATATTGTTCAGGTTTCCGTTTATTTTGGTTGGATCCTTTTAATGGTCCAGTTTGAGAGATAGTCAACCTTTCCCATGTGTGGAACACCTCCATTCAGTACAATTCGCCTGAACGTGAGAAGGTAATTAGTTTAGCCTACATCTATTTTTATAATGCATAAATATGACACCAATTTAAAATATTATGGGTTTTTTCTTCTTATATTTTATTATTGTTTTTAGTGATTAAAGGCTTGCAGTCAATGGCATCTTTGGTAGAATATAAAATTATAAAATATCTAAAATAAAATTATTGTAATTTGGAATAAATATATATATTAAAACAAGCAAATAATCACCTTGGAATTACCAAACTTGCTAAATTAATTTCAACAAGGGAGCTAATTCAAAAAACGGCAAGGGAGGGCAATTGCATAATTTTTTACCGATATTTTTCTTACTTGAGTTCTTACTTGAAAGTATGTGCATGAATTACTGGTTATTCGCTTTTGCCTCATAATTATTTGTAATGGATGATTTGCAGTATTAGGGAAGAATTTTTAAATCATTTGTTATGTATTTGAAAAGAGGGAAGATCACCCTCTATAAAATAATAAAAAATATATATAGATATGATAGATCTAATAAATAATTTCTAAATTGGGCATTTTCAGAACCAGCCTTCCGGAGTTCCTGGACATAGAACCACAAAAAGCAAAAACCCACCCGGCCAGTACTGGTACATTTTAAAAAAGCTGCCATACTTGTTAGGGATCCCTCATTAAATAAATCAGGAGTAATATAAAATAATTTAAGTTTTGGATAATTAAGGAGTTAAAACCTATATTACAGTGTTAAAAATAATTAGAAAAATAAACTGTTGTTTTTAGCATAGATCAAAGAAATTATTTTAAAATAGTTATAGAAATTATAATGTTTTCGTTTCAAATTGACGATTTCTCCCGAATATTAAGGGAGGTATCTCCATGACAACTGCATTTTAGCCTTTTTACCATAGATAACCTAAAAAACACACGGGTTTGAATTTTGAAATAAGAAAACAAAGGCTGTTGCCATATAATAGACCCAGTTTCATAATAATAACAGGACCATCATGAGAGAAAATTTAACTTCAACTTTCATAATGGAACCCTATGGGAATTTCATCTCAAATGATGATTTTTAATCCATCGATAGCATTCTTCTACAAAATCGTTTACCAGTAGAAGGGGTCATTTGACTTATTTTAGGACATAATCAATTGGGAAAAACAAAAAATGTTCATTTTTGTAACATGCGATGTATCACCTTTTGCAGGTTTTGCATGGTTCTTAAAAATCCTTAAATGCCCCTCCACAACAAATTGTCTGTCAGCTGTTGAAATGTTCCAGAATCATGATAGGTTTACACTGGTTGCCTCTACTCTTACATTGTATAAAGGGGTGGGGGTTCACTTTATGATTTGATCTCAGTTTTCTTAACCCTTAAAGGGCCAAGAAAAAAACGTATCTGAAATGTAGTCTGCTGAAGTCGTCTGCTGCAAATAATTGCCTAACATTACTGACAAATTAAGTATAGAAACAAACAGTGTGGACCCAGAACAGATAGGAGCAGTCAGTTTGCCAAAGAGGCTTCTTAAACATTTCAGCAGACAAGAAAAGCAGACGATGAAAATTAAATAATTTGGTCTCACTGATATTAAGAAAAAAAGGGGGCAGGGAGGGGGGTTTGAGCGGGTTTGAGTGAACCCCCTGAGCCCCCTCTGGAACCGCAACTGTACATTAGTCTGGTCATGTTAGCTAATATATGCAAGAGATAGCATTTTCAGATCCAGTAGCATATAAGAGTATGTGAGCTCATTCACACCTTCTGCAGGAGTACTTCATAATACATAGAGGATATTCAAATTTTTGGAATGAATATGCCATTTATTTCATCAAGTGAAGCGAAAAATGCATATTTCATGAGTGGCGAAGCCAGGAATGAAATATACATTTTCTCGCTTCAAGAGATGAAATAGATGGCATATTCATTCCAAAAAATTGAATTTTCTTTTTATTATATACCATTTTAAGCGTTTTTGCAGTAAATGACGTCATACACATTCGCACATTGCGTCAATTTAATGATGACGTTGCATAATGTACAATGACGGCCAAAACTGAAACCATAAGAGCAGGAGTAGAAAAAGTGAAAATTTCAGCAAATCCTGACAATTTAATTACCAAAATGTTCTTGTGATCTAACTTAGAAAATGAGTACCCACACTTTGTGTTTTTGTCCACTAATAAGTTAGTTACAGGCGTTTGAAATTCTGAAGTGGGCTCAAGGAAGTCAATGGAGAAAGCAAAGGATATCCAATTTCACCCGTGAAATACAACTTATATTTACACTGCAGTGAAAATACAACTTTTGATATTTTCACAGCTGTGAAATACAGCTTTTTTAAAATATGCATTACATTTAATCAATATTTTTCTGTATTTCATTACTTTGTATATAATAAAAAGTTTTATTTCTTTTTCAGGGAGAGCTTGTCTATAAAGCAGAAGGAAATCGTTACCCAGCTCCTTTGTTGTTTGATATCAATTCAATTAATGGTACTATCACCTTGAGTCAAGACATCACTACGGATACACAAGATCTTTATGAGGTATGTGTACTCATAATTTCCTGTTTTTGTCACTAAGCAGTACCTTTTTTTATCATTTTGCTTGTTTGTTTGATTTGATTCTTTACATCCCATCAATAATCTTACAGTTATAAAGGGATGGGTCTTCCTGGGTTGAACCAGAACTAAGCTAGGATTAATGTTCTTGCTCAAAGACACCTCGTAGTGACGCTGGTGAGGCTCGAACCCGCGGCCCCTCGGTCTCGAGTCAAGCACTGTACCACTGAGCGACTGCGCTCCCCCCTTTTTTTATCATTGAAATTCTGAGGTGCATGATATAGATTTAAAATTTTTGCCTTATTTACACAGGTTACACATGTGCGTAATGAAAAAAGTAACTTGCAAGGGAGGTCACTTAATGTGATAAAAGTGATTTTTCATACTAAAAGGAACTGCTCATAAAGGAAAGAATTTGCTCCCTCTGGGAGCAAATTCTTTCCTTTTACAGAAGTGCTCATTTAAAAATGGACACAATTGAAGAGAATCATTGCTTGATCCAGTAGTCTCCCTTTGATGTGCGTAACTTTTTCAGCGTTTTGGCTTCTCCGTTATTATTTTCTGATTAATTAATGTTGTTTTTTTTTCAGTTTGTAGTTGTGGTATATGATGAATATTATCCTAATGATCGAGGCACAGCAACAGCCACTTTCTCAGTAAACAGGAATCCAACCTCTCCGAGATTTGTTGAAGGCACATCGTACACAGTGACTATTGATGAGAAACATCCCTATGGTTCATTAGTACTTAAACTCAATGCTACAGATAGCGATGGTGTAAGTATTGACTTTTTATCCCATTACCCATCATTTACTACAATTGTTTTCTGCTCTCTAGTCTGCTTATGTTCATTGGAAGCCTATATTGCAAACAATATTAACCCAAATCTGAGTCAATCAGGGTTCACAGTATTCTGGTGTGCGTTTACCCTGTAACCTCACAGAGACAGCTTTTAGCATATTTGCAAACAGAGCAAACTCTGATCAGGCTGCCTAATCAGGGTCTCCTCTGTTTGATTTTGCAAATATGATTATATATGATCCTATATTAGTATATCTGACTAGTAATTTCTTAATTCTATTGTACACAAGTGAAAATTTATTTCTAACATAAAGAATTTGCCATTAAATATGGAATTTGAGAATTTCTAAAGCATAATTTAAATTCTCAAACACAACTTTTGGCTTATCAATATTTTTTATGAGCAGTTGAAATATCATGCTTTGTTGAGATGAGGATAACCTCGGAGCCGGATCTTTTATTTACAAATTATTAGTGAGAACAGCAACAAGTACAGATTATCAGGGGACCATTTACTGTTAACTGATCCTAACGCTCAAAGCGCCAACCACAACAAAAGTTGTCTGCTTTATGTTTTAGAAGCCTCTTCGTCAAACTTCATAGACTCCAGATTAGATTGCTCATGTAGAGCAGTCTGACCTGGGTCTGCACTGTTGCCTCAAAACTTATATATAGAGGATCTTACATGAGTGCTCATGTTTTCTTGAATTTATAAAATGAGTTGGGGAAAAGAGATAAAATGCGAGGCTTGCCGAGCATTTAAACTCTTTTTAGCAACGAGTTTAATAAATTCATTAATACAAGAGCACGAATGTTAGATTCTATTCATCATATGACAAATACTTTGAAATCTCATTTCTGGCGTAAAAACGTTATAATTTTGTCATTATGTACGCAACATTGTTATGGACGTCATAATATTTCCCGTAAATCTATAAACCACTAGTTGTTAATTGATTTTATTGCATGGCGCTATTTCACTCCCAGACGCGATGTCATGTGATAATAGTCATTAATGTATACAAATATACACTGCTAAAAATATTTAAAGGAACACCTGATAATTTTCCATAGGTGATAATGTTAACCCTTGTCCAAAAGACAAGTAATGCATTTCACGAGACAAGAAGACAGAAACCAAGTTTCTGTTGCCATTTTTGCTATGGTAGTCTCAGCTTTCTATCAAAAAAAGTTTTTGATAAAACAATCGCTGGTTAAGGTCATGGCTCAAATTTTTTATTTTAAATTTCTTGAAAATGACGATTTTTTCTGGAACTCTGTAGAATCTTCCGAATTTGTTAATAGTGTAGCCTTATGATTTCTGAAACATTAAAAGACTATTGACTGTACAGAAATTATGCTGCTGTAGTGCTTGATTGAAAAATCCGTCTTAAAATTTGGTTTTGAAAAAAAGTGGTATTTTTAACAAAATTACATTTTTACATAAATAATTTCATGGAGAGTTCTGGAAAGGGATTACTTCATTTTTATCAACAACCATCATCATAGATAGGTAAACAAACTAATCATAGGACAAACATGTTTTGCCACGTTTATTCAACTCTCGCTATGAGTCAGACTATGAGTGCATTTGTATTGTGATCAATGGGAAAATATGCAGTGTTCCTTCAAATATTTTGACAGTGTAGGAAGCAGAATACTCAAGCAGATGTCATGTCAAATGCAGTTGTTGTTTTTTTTGCTGGCACTTTAAGGGCTACAATGTTGATGCTTCCATAATCATCTTCAAAAGCTAAATTGATTCTATAATATATGGAGGTGTTTGTTTTCAGGACCCTGTGGCCTATTATTATGGTGACTTGTGGGACCTGGAGGATTATGATACCTTCCGTGTTATTGAAAAAACTGGAGAGATCACCCTTGAACGTGTACTAGATAATGCCAATACTGTACCGCAATATGTGGTGAGTATTTGTGCCATGTCATGCTCTGATGGTTTTGTTTATCCTCACTGTTTGCAGCAGACAACATCTATGTCATGCTTTTTTCTCAGATAACAGAGTGCAATTGTTGTTTTCTAATTTCTTAGTAAAACATAAAAAAGTGTGTTATGAGTAAAGGGTCTGAAATTTTAGGTAGGGTAGGCTTGTATATATTTCTTTTTTTAATTTGGAAAAAAATATATAATTTTATGCATTTTGAAAGGCAATTTTGCCTTTCAAAATTTATAAAATGATAATTTTTACAGAAAATTGAAAAAAATTCTAGGTTTCACCAGTAAGTTTAGGCAGGGCCAGGTTACCCTAAACACAGGTATATTTTTATTTGGCCTTGTGAGTACTCAGAAGGGTTATTTCAATGAGATGATTCTTTTGTGCACCCCAAAAACCAATGTTTAATCAGGTGGATAAGAAAATAACTACACTTTTACTCTTAAACGATTTATTTATCTAGACGTATGCACAAATGATATTTGAGACAATTCACTTCTTCATTTTCCCCAGGAGACGAAGAATTGTAGCAAAACCCTTTCTCTCTTCACTCGTAGTTTTTTTTTCTATTGGTTTTTACATCTAAATGGTAAACAATTTGGATCTTGATCAGCTGACCACTGTCATAGCTCACTTCTAAACATATGGTGACTGGGATGTAAAAATCAAATAAAAAAAACAGTCATTTGTATGTGGGATTATCTCTTTACACATTACTATAATTAGCAGAAAAAAAATATAAAAGCTTATTTCAATAAATTTTTTGTGACCTACCAACTAGATTGTGACCTATTTGATGAATTATCATTTAGAATTAAAAGACAAAAGTAACATTGTGGTCGAGGGAGAGTGGTGGTAGAGTGTTTGACTCAGCTTTGAGCCTCATCTGTGTCACTGTGTTGCATTAATTCTTGTACTATTCAACCCAGGAATACTTATCCTGATATAACTTAAAAATTGTTGACTTGGACATAATCAAATCAAAGCATTGTAGTGGATGTATATTGAGGAATTTTATTTCATTTCAGTTCCAAGTCATAGCAAGAGACCCACTAGGACAGTTTGCTGTCGCATCAGTGACAGTAAATGTGATTTATGATTCTCCACCCATATTTGATGTGGTAGAGTATAATGTCACAATTCCTGAGACATTAGCATTGAACAGTGAAGTTTTCCCTATGATTGCACGAGACCCAGATGATCTTACAAGTGTGAGTATATCATTAGATATTACTTTCTTTTATTAATAGCCCAGTTTACATGTGTGCTCGTGTTTTATTGAATTTATTAAAAAAAAGTTGGAGAAAGTGATAAAATGTGAGGCTTGCCAAGCTGCAATGAGTTTAATAAATTCAATAATACAGGAGCACAAATGTTAGATTCTGTTTATCGCATGGCATTGAAATTACATACAACTCACATTTTGGGAGAGAAACATCAAGATTTGCCATCTTTTACACAACATTATCATGGACATCATTACGTTGATTTACTAAATCTGTAAACCATTAGTGGTTTATTCAATTTATTATATGGCATTATATCACTCCCAGATGTGATGTCATGTGGTAATAAGATGTACAGGTAAAACAAAAACCAGTGAACTTTTAGTGGCTATATGATACATTCACATTATTATAGATGTAATTTGTTCCGGCATACTGTATCACGTCAAGTGGATGATATCATACTATCAAATCACCCGAGGGACAAAGCGTTGAGGGTGATCCAATGGTATGGCCTCAACCATGAGATGTGATACTGTATGCCAGATCAAAGAACTTTTTACAATAATATGTTTTTATATTAAAGTAAGAAAGTGGGCATTTTTGACATTCTGATTTTATATATTGTTTTGGTCTTTAATCCTAAAATATTGCTGGGACGTTTGCAATTACATTACATTTATTGGCGTTACATAGTCATGTTTTCCTTCTCTGGTTCCATGCTTGTACTTTTCTTCTTGTAACAAAACCCCAAAAACAGGTAACTGGCTTAGCCTCCTTTTTAAAGGATAGTGATACGGAATCAGAAAACCTCAGTTCATTGATACGGCTCTCTGTATCAGATGCCCAGAAAACAGACAGTTCAAAAGATGTATCATTTATAGGTATATAATAGTTTTAAGATAACATTAATTAACCCTTGTCATGCTGTATATTTTTGATGAACAACACTTCTTACCAATTTTATTCTGCTAACTTGCAATATTCCAGTCTGCAAACATGTATTTTATATCAGAGTGGAAAACAGTGGTGATCCTTATCAGCTGGTTTTATCAGATCTTCACTGATTTCAAAGAAGGATAAATCAGGGCTCAGCAGGACAAGGGTTTTGTTCCTTAAAGATAGGTTTTACTTCAGCAAGGCCCTCAGGTTATAAAACTTTTTTCATGATCAACTGAGCAAGAAATTTCAACTGCTCATAAAAACTAAAATACCGACAAATAGAGAAGTTTATCACTTTAAGTTTCTCAGATGTTGTATTTATCATACTAATGAATGTTAAAATGCCAACAATTGTCAGCATTTTAACATTCATGAGCAGGTTAAATCTCGTGCTCAGCTGTGTTGAGCATGGAAAAAGTTTTATAACCTCTGGGCCTGTATATCTTGATGAGATGCCAGAGAATATCTCACCAGAATCTACACTTGTGCAGGTTTTCCCTTTAGTAAACGGTAAACCTTGGCAACATGGGAGTAAAACAAAAAAAAGCTAATATAAAACTATCATACTTTAGTGTACCACAGTATTTTAAAATACCTTATTATAACCCTTTGGAGATGGAAATTCCTTAAATGAGTACTTTAGCAAACAGTGAAGACCCACATGAAATGCTGCATAATGAAACATTGAGAGAATGAAATAAAATACTTGGAAATATGAACCGTTGATACCCTTGATATAATCAACAACAAACAGAAGGAATAATCCATTTGTACACAATGGCTTAACACAGTTTAGCATCTCTTTAGAAAAGTATGTTTAACTCCCTCTGGTAAAACTCTCTGGATCAGGGCATGATATTGTCTATCATGACCAGTATGCCTATGTTTGAAGGTACTCTATTGGTAACCAAGGGTCCAACGTCTCTTCATGCAGTAAAGTTAGACTCTGATCAGACTTTGTTCCTGGTTTAAATCTTTGCTCTTACACTCATGTTAACCGTATGCTGGGATACCAGTTTAGATGTCTTTCATTGCCTCCTTGTATACTGTAAACCACATGTCATCCAAGCTGCATAAAATCACATTCTACCCAAGCTGCATGAAAACATGTTATCCAATGAAGATATGTAGTTGTCAACGTAGTATGTTGCAGGATTAATTGCCTTAAATTTGTTAACATTATCAAATCAGTCAGCATGTAACACATACTTGTGCCTTAAATTCTGCTAAAAACGTAAGTTAACAGATTGTACCCAGCTCATACCTGACACTCTGCTAAAGTACTGAAAGAAGGAGGGAGTGCAGTGGCTCAGCGGTAGAGTGCTTGACTCGAGACCGAAGGGCCGCGGGTTCGAGCCTCACCGGCGTCACTGCGTTGTGGTCCATGAGCAAGACACATTTATCCTAGCTTAGTACTGGTTCAACCCAGAAAGACCCGTCCCACATAACTGAAAGATTGTTGAGTGGATGTAAAGAATCAAATCAAACAAACAAACAAACTGAAAGAAGGACATTTTATGAAAAAGTCCATTATTAAAAAATAAGCAGACAATAAAAATCATAAAAAACACCCATCTTGCCTCTGACAACAAAAACACTAACATTATGGCTACCAATATTATGTTGGGCTTGAAAGTGAACCACTTCTTAACATGTTTTACAGGCCAACTTAGTGTACCGAGTTGCTGGAAACATGAGAGCTCCTGATTACTTCAATGTCAGCTACAATGCAGCCGGTGCTGTTGTTAGAGTAAAGAGTGATCTTAGAGGAGACAGGAAGAATTACTTCCAGGTGAGTCTTATGATTGTTAGAGTACAGAGTGATCTTAGAGGAGACAGGAAGAATTACTTCCAGGTGAGTCTTATTGTTGTTAGAGTACGGAGTGATCTTAGAGGAGACAGGAAGAGTTACTTCCAGGTGAGTCTTATGATTGTTAGAGTAAAGAATGATCTTAGAGGAGACAGGAAGAATTACTTCCAGGTGAGTCTTATGATTGTTAGAGTACAGAGTGATCTTAGAGGAGACAGGAAGAATTACTTCCAGGTTAGTCTTATGATTGTAAGAGTACAGAGTGATCTTAGAGGAGACAGGAAGAATTACTTCCAGGGGAGTCTTATGATTGTTAGAGTAAAGAGTGATCATAGAGGAGACAGGAAGAATTACTTCCAGGTGAGTCTTATTATTGTTAGAGTAAAGAGTGATCTTAGAGGAGACAGGAAGAATTACTTCCAGGTGAGTCTTACTATTGTTAGAGTACAGAGTGATCTTAGAGGAGACAGGAAGAATTACTTCCAGGTGAGTCTTATAATTGTTAGAGTAAAGAGTGATCTTAGAGGAGACAGGAAGAATTACTTCCAGGTGAGTCTAATAATTGTTAGAGTAAAGAGTGATCTTAGAGGAGACAGAAAGAGTTACTTCCAGGTGAGTCTTACTATTGTTGTTAGAGTAAAAAGTGATTCATATTTACAAGATCTAGTCTTACACATCATTTTTTGAACATTTGTTCAAGAGTTATGGCCCTTAATTTATACCAGAATTATGTTCGGCTCAATATCTTGAGAACAAACACACAGGATTTCACCAAATTTTATATATGCATTGACCTTGACAAGATCTGCATTGCAAATGTTAGCTATCTTTTTTTGCTATTTTGTATCAAAGTTATAGCCCTTTATTTATGTCAGTATTTCGTTTCACTCAATATCTGGAGAATCAGAATTTGTTTCTGCTCAATATCTTTAGCACTTGTCCTTTTTACAGCATAAAAAGGGCTAAAGGGGGCTATAAGTGAGATTCTGACAATTCTAGTTACTGGTGTGACTGGTTCCTGTTTTATGCTATGAAACCCTTTATTTCAGGTTCTTGTCTGTGTTTATGATGTTCGCTTCCAACACAAAGAAGTCTGTGAGGTACTCCATGTATACATTCTCCGCAACATCTATGCCCCGGTGGTTCAATCCAAAATAGTCGGTATATCTGATTTACATCATCCATGGGAGCCTGTGACAAACATTGATGCATCCGATGGTGATGGGGTAAGTATTTGGATTGGCAGATCACGATTATTGACCAACCATAAACATCACTTACAGTTAACCCTTAAAGGGCTGCTCACAACAAATGTCATTTCATTTTATTTTGTCAACTGCTGAAATGTTAGAGAAAGTAAAGAAGGCAAAGATTGAGAATTGATACAATCAAGTACCACTTCTGACCTGGGACAGCATATGGGAAAGTGACAAAACCCCAAGAAAACATCAGACACAATAGAGTCCAGGGGTCAGCCCTTTCCCGGCAGTGGATTACAAAGCTGCAAGGAACAGACAAGACAGTTAGACAAAAGCAAATACAAAACACAAACAACTAAAAGAACCCACAAAAGAAGCATCACCTTGGAATGGTTAGTACAAAATTACTGTGGGCTTAAACAAGATTAACCCTTTGTATACTGGTAGCCCCTAAACAGATACTTTGGCAAACAGTGAAGACTCAGATAAAATGTGGCATTATACTGCATTTCATCAGGATTTGTACTGTTTGCTAGCCTCAAAGCAATCTTCAGGGACAGATATACATGTACATCCTAAATTAGAAAATTCTAAAATACACAATGGGCAGTTGGATCCTTACTGTATTTATATGTAATGGAAAATCCATCAGATTTTAAAGGATAAACATAACAGTAAGTCATTTTGACAACAATTAAAACCCATTTTAAAATTACTCTGAGGAAACACTTTTTGTCCCTATAATTTAGTAGAGGACATTTTCAGATGAATTTTCCCATGCTCTTTAAAGGTTAGTGTAAGCATTGAAAAACAGTTTTGAACCAGATCAGAAAGTTCCTTCAGGAAATACCTTATCAGTTTTTCATTGTTTGCAATTCTGACTAGTATTTGCTTAATCAAAGACCAGGGCTCAGACTTTACATCTGAAAATTTTAAAATCATTTTATTTTTAAAGAATCTGAGAAAATGATTGATACAGCTTTAGCCAAAGATACCGGGCCACATAGCACAGACGGTAAAGTGTCTGGCAACAGATGCGAGTCTGACTGCAGATCCAGGGGTCGCGAGTTTAATCTCGGCTCGGTCCCATACATTCTTGGAGATGGATTATGAAATAATTTCTACCGTCTTTCCCCTCCCTTCCACTGAATCATTCAAGAAGGATTGTTGTCATTTACAAGTGAAAGTATCTGCACCAAGTACTGGTTAACTGCTTGTTCAAGCTTGCCCAGGAAAAAAGTGTTAGGTGAACTGACTGTCCCGCCATGGTCATAGCTGTTGACTTTGGACGTAAAGCAACAAAACAAACAAATTAGCCAAAGATGGGTTCTTGACAAGAATCACAAGCATGGTGCTGTAGGCTGACCTTGTTTTGTGACACTTCAAAAACTAGATGAACCCCCCTAAAAGATTCCCTGAGCAATATCAGTATATGCACTCATTGAGGGCATTCTTATTCTAAGTGATCTACAGTAAAAGCTGTGTAAAATGGCCACTCAAAAAAGACAAAACAATGATCTTAATGACAAATTGAAGCTTAATAGAAGTCGAAAATATTGCAGAATGCATTATGCAATACTTTTGGCCTGCATTAAGCAATAATTGGTGGTCTTCATTAAGAGTGGCCAAATTTGAATCTCGTGCTCCTCAATTAAAATAAAAAAACTATTATTGGAGTATTACAGCTTCATCTGAGGAGCACAGTGGCTCATGGTTTGAGTCTCACCTGAAGCACTGTGTTGTGGGCTGGTTAAACTAAGTCATTCTTTGATAAAACATATTTAGCTCTTCCATAAGTCTGATAACTTTTGTGAACAATTTTGACCCAGATCAGGCCCTTGAGGTCTGGTCTTCTAAGTAAACACAACTTAGATCTCGGAAGCTTATTTATATAAATAACTTATGCTTTCTATCTGATTGCAGGACCGACTTACTTTAGACGTCTATGGTACGCCTGAAGCTGTTGATATATTTTCTGTGAACACCTATGAACGGAAAATCTATGTTAAGGATCCAGATATGTTAGCAGCAACCAATACTAGACGCTTTGATGTAAGTACTTCCTTCTTTGGTGTGGAAAAATACCCATTTAGACTAGAATGTTCAAAGTGCTGATGAGGTGAGCTTTCACACATTTTAAAAAGGACCAATCATAACTTCAGCAGCAACAAATATTTCAGACTTTCATAGAAAATGTCTTATTAAGTTGGTAAAAATATTGCAAATTGCAAAGTACTGCAAGTTGTTCGTTTAAACAATATTTTATCTCAAAAATATAAAACATTGGATTGGATATACAGTCGGAAATTTAGCTTTACCGCCTATTATGAAATTAAAAATCATATTTCTTCTAAACTGTAAATACCCAACGTGTGTTGCTAAAGTGGTTTCCCTTAATATTATTCTAACTATTCCTAGTGGATGGAGCTTAGCATGAATATTCATTAAGGAAAGACTTAATAGAGGTCACAGCCACCAAGGTAAGATATATATTTTACTGGCCAAGTCTAGGCTTATGACATGTGATAGGATAACTCGTCAGCCACTAGGACTCAAGAATGATCAGGCCCTGAGGTTATAAAACTTTTTTCACAGGTCCGCGTAGAGTAGTGTGTTACGTGCCAGGCGTAACTAGAAACAAATGCAGGAAACCAAAATTTGCTATTTGGAAAGTCAGCAAAAAGCACTTTTAAAATTTAACAAAATTTGTTAAAAACAAAATTATCATTTACAATAAGCAATGGAAAATAGTTATACAATCAAAGAAAGTCTAATTTACAATACCTTGTATGTCCAAACTGTCCCTCAGAATATTTATCAACACAAGTCTTTCAGCAGTTTCTGATCCCCAGATTTTGAAGTTAAATCCAAATGAATGCTAAGTCTGAATCCAAAACTGAATAATTCAAAGTAATCCAGAATGAATAAATTAAACACAGTATTCCACTATAGAATTCCAGTACATAAGGTTTAGACTTTTAAATGGTGAAATTATTTCAAAGATGCCCTTATCAAAAATTTACTCTTATATATACTGTTTAAGAAAGTTCCAGAATGATGAAGTAATATCAGAATGATCAAGTAATATCTATGATATCATATGCTAAATATAAATCAATACATGGATTCTGGAAAGTTCTACATTTCCCTGGAAGATTCCAATAATTTCTAGAACCTACTCAAAGCTTCTATTGGCATGGAAAAGAAAATTCTAGAGGGTTCTTGACTTTTCTGGAACTTTCCATGACAATACATTTTAATTTCTAGATGATTAGTCATCCTTCTAGAAAAATCTTATAATCAAATAAACACCTTATTTACAACAACTTATTTACCATCAATGTCTCCAATATCTCGGTCAACAGAAACTAAGTAAACAAAATATGAAACAGATAAACAACATACATGTTACAAGTCGGTAACGTGCCTGGCTACAGATGCATATCTGACTGCAGATCCAGTGGTAGGGAGTTCCCAGTCTGGTCCCATACTTTCATAGAGATTGAAATGTGAAATAATTTCTATGGTCATTCTCCTCCCTTCCACTGAATCATTCAAGAAGGGTTGTTGTCAGTTACAAGCCACAGTATATGCACAAAGTACTGGTTAACTGCTTGTTCAAGCTTGCCTATGAAAAAGTGAGGTTAGGTGAACTGACCGTCCCGCCATGACCATAGCTGTTGACTTGGGAGGGACGTAAAGCAACAAAACAAACAAGCAAAAAATTATGCTCAACTCAACAGAGCATGAGTTTTTAACTGCTCATAAGAACTAAAATAGCGACAAATAAAGAAATTTATAGCTTTAAGTCTCTGAGATGTTGTATTTATCATGCTCATTAATGTTTAAATGCCAACAATTGTTGGCATTTTAACATTTATGAGAAGGATAAATTTCGTGCTCAGCTGAGTTGAGTATGTGAAAAAGTTCATAACCTGGAGGCCAGGTTTATCAATGTATTTACTGTTATTATCCGATCTCATTTAGTTGACTGTGCGAGCCAGTGACAACCGGGAACCAGAGAAGACTGGCGAGGGTATCATTACAGTACTAGTGAACAGAGATGACTCCCTACCAGAGATTACAAATGGTATATTCGATGTTATCGATGCACCTATTTCTGAGAATTTGAACATTGGACTATCTGTAGCTGTAGTAGGTGCTTCAGATGCTGATATCATTGAAGATGGAGATGTAAGTTTTCCCCACTTGAACATAATACAGTAAAACAGGTGTGAAGCCTGTGTAATTTAAACAGACACTTAAAAATAGATAAAACAAATATCTTTATGACAAATAGTAGCTTAATGTTTCTGCATTATTTTTGACCTGCATTATGGTCAATGTTCTAATATTTTGAACACTAGTTGCCAGCCAAAAAGGCCTGGACAAAGAGTGCAGACTCTGATCAGGGTCTTCCCTGTTTGTTATTCAGTAAAGCATTTTGTGAAATCCAGCCTTGAAAAGCAACATTTATTTGAACACAGAAAGAGAAAAATGTTTAAAATTTTAGAACACTTACTGTAAGTGATAATTTTCAGTGTTCTTGAGAGTGGCCATTTTTCACAGGCTTTACTGTATCTGACAGATGACAAGATCATGCCAAACTGGGCCAATCAGCGAAGGTAGCCTTTTTCTTTACATAAATCTACTGGTTCGAGACTTTATAATTTTTGTTACCAGTAACCCTCTTTCCTCTTTGAATGCCACTTCCTGTGAATCACCTTCTTTGACTTCTTGTAGCCAATTTAGACACATATTAGGCCAGAATTTTTTAATTAGTTGATTTACGAACGGAGAGTAAATTTCTCTGAAGTAGAAAAAAAAAATTAATTTCTAAAATTATTTTTATATTTTATCCGCTGACTCTAAATATCATCTGTTTCCTTGAAAAAAAATTGTTTTGATGTTTTTGAGAGTGACACTGTTAAAAGTGATTGCCCTGTCCAGATTTTTAGGAAAATGATAACATATTTAAAGATTTAATACAGACTGTTGGTTTACCTTACTAGTTTTTTTGTTTTTTTCTGGAGATATTAAAAAAAAAAAAAGCTCTGAAAATGACCAGTTAACTGGTCATTTACAGAGCTTTTTTATTTTATTTTTTCCGTCCTCCAACCCTTAATCTGTAAAAAATTTCCCGTAAATCAACTAATAAAAAAGTTCTGGCCTTAGACTGCTTCCATGCATCCTGTGGGAACATCTGATCAGGGCCTGTTGTGTTTGCTTCCATTATATGCCTATCCCAAATGATTTAACATGTTCATTACAAATGTGAAAACAATATGTGATATTGTACATGATAAATAGAATCCTTTTTTGTATACAGACAGAAGAGAGGGCCCTGAGAATGAAGATACAGTGAAATCTGTCTTAAGCAGCCACTCAAAAATAGACTACGCAAAGCTCTTTAAGACAAGTGGTAGCTAAGTGCAGGTTAAAAGTATTGCAGATTGCTCCACTGGAGCATTCTGCAATACTTTTGATCTGCGATCAGTGATTATCTGGCTTGAAAAACTATTTGAGCCTCGACATGAGATTTCCAACACAATGGTATGTGCGACAAGCAAAGGCTCAGACCAGCCTGCGCATACGCGCAGTCTGATCAGAGCCTTTGCTAGTCGCTTGACTATTCTATGAGTGTTAAGCTACTGACTGAACGCCATTCGGAGTTTCTAAGCTTAACAGGAGGCTGCACATGCTGGTCTGAGTCTGCACTTGTCAAAATACCACATTGTTGGAAATTACATTTTGAGGCTCATCTTTGGTCGTTTGAGTGGCAGGTTAAGACAGGTTTTACTGTACCTGTTAAGCATGTGACGATCCAGTTTGTGAGATTACACTGAAATATAATCAAACAGAATTTTGGTCTAAAATATATAATAAATAACAAGTATGTTAAACTGTGTAAGAATCCTTGGGTATCACCAGCTGGGAAGTATGGTAGGAACCTTGGGATCATGTTATCTTAGTCTGCTGCCATTACCATTGGAACAAACATATTTGCAGTAGGCAGCATAGCTTGTTGTGATAATGGGGGAAGTAGGGCTGGGGGTTGGGTTGAGAAGCTTTGCAAAGAGTTGGAACCTACGACAAGGTCGGTCCTGATCTAGATCCAACTATATGACAGGTATTCGTGAAAGAATCTTTTGGAAAGTTGATTTTGAAAATTAGCACATGGCAATAAACAAAAAGAATAAAACCTTTGGAGATCAGAAACCCCTTAACTTGTACTTGGCAAACAGTGAAGACTTGGGTGACGTGCCGCATAATGCAGCATTTGATCAAAGTCTGTACTGTTTGCTAAGACAACCCCCATCTTCAAAGGAAGAACTGCAGTACTTTCTGGAAATTTTAGCCTAAGATACCTCGTTATATACATTTGATGGTGTAAATTTCATTTGTCTGAAAAAGGGTTACCTGGTTAGGAGCCTGATACTGCATCTATGTTGGGCTCTCTGGGGTTTAATTGTTGGATTTCTTTTGCTCCGGTATTCAGTTGTATGTACTGTTGAGTCCTTATCTTTGTTTAATCTCTTTCTTATCTCTTAATTTATATATACTTGGAGATGATCCATGGATAAGTTAGGGAATTTTCATGAAAACCAAACCTCAATGTGTCCTGATCCACATCAGAATTAAGGGTGAGATTGGTACCATGAAACTAGTTTTAGCTTCCAGTAATTTTCTTACTGACTGTTTCAAGGGGGTGTTTATTTTGTGGATCGTATTTGTGATTCGTCTTTGTCACACTGCCATTTCTGTTTCTTGAAGCCTGGTGGTCACCTATTAGGGTAGGGAGGACCTCTTGGCTCTCTTGTATGTGATGTTTTCTTGTGTTTTTGTCACTTTCCCTAACAGTGTCCTGGGTCAGGTGTGGTACTGATTTTTGCCTTCCTCGTTACTTTAAATCTGAAGTATTGTTAACTATTTCAGGGTAAGTTAGTATTTGAAGAAGGATCTGGTAGCTGGGCCTACTTCAAACTTCAACCTGAGGGAAGAATTGATGTTCATCAATCTTTGAATGAAACTGACAGATGTACTACAGTGTATCCGGTAAGCACACATTCATTTATATTAGGTCAGCTTCTATTTATAGCAATTATGGATCCAAGGTTTGCTAGTTTGAGACTTACTGCAGGCGGAGTCACTGTATTGTGTCTTTGAGAAAGACTTTTTCTCCCCTGCTTAAAGCTAGTTCTACCCAGGAACAAAGGAAATCATTGAGACATGACTGAGATGTAAAGCATCAAAATAAAAACACGCTCATTTATAGCAATAAAAAAGTTCAGATACCAGTGTATCACTTTTACCTGGCATTGGTTCTTAACCCATTTATGCTGAATGTATTTTCCCATCCTTATCAATTGATGAGTTCATTTCCAATTTTAGGGTCATTGGGTGGTATTTTTCATTTTATTCCCATTTCCAAAAAAACTTTTGTAAGTAAACATGCTAGTAAATAAACAAGTTTTGCGGTGTCTGAACTGGTTTAGCAATGTTTGCTGATGTACCACATAAAGGATGCTTTGCTTATATGGGATAAGCTAGAATTGCCCAAGTTCCCACATTTGTTTTCCAATCTGAATGGTCTCTTACATATATGTGACTGTCCTGTTAATCTTTAAATGAAATGGACAAAATGGAAAAAAAGAATTCTTGACCCTCATAAGTCTAGTGATCATTTGTGGAACATGCAAACTTTGCTGACAGGTCAGGCTTGGTCTGCAGAATGCGGCATCTAATCAGTGTCTCCACTGTTTCCTTAAAGATCTTTCTTTAAAAATTTGAATAAAGATGAAAAATACCTCAAACAACCCTAAAAATAGAAATGGACAGGTCCAATTGATAAGAGTCGGAGATTTCATTCAGCTTTAAAGGGTGTAAAGAATTATTAAGAAAGGGACATTGTAGCTTCATTTTATTTTTAAGGAGGAAAAAACAGATAAAAGTGCAGAATATTACATTAAAATTTAAAGCAAGTCTGCTATGCCCAACTCCCTCCCTCCCCTACCCCACCGTATGTTTAAGCTAAAGTTTAAGTCAAGGTCACCAATTTATTTAGTGGCAACTTCCCTTGCTATTAATGAGTTAACCTTTTGTATACAGCATGCACACTCCTTCATAGGAACAATGAAGACCCATATGAAATGCTGCATTTCATCAGGGTCTGCACAGTTGTTTTTAAAACAAAAATGATTTTCAGAGAAAGAAATATATGTATTGTTAGGAATTTTGGAAGTTATAACATGTGACCATAATGTTAAAAAACATGCCATGCCAAGTTTATTGTATCAAACCTAAAGAAAGAATACATTAGTACACAAAGGGTTAACCCTTTACCTCATAGAGATGCCTTTTAATGCTTTTACAAACAGAGCAGACCCAGATCAGGCAGCTCTTATAAGAGCTGCCTGATCAGTGTCTACTCTGTTTGCATATGGAATATGATTACATTGAAATTATGATCCTACACAAGTGGACCTAACAAGTATTTCTTTGTTCTATGTACCAATGTGAAAGTTAATTTAATGAATTATTTATAGTGGGTGGCACTTAGCATGAATATTCATTAGGGAAAGGGTTAAATGATGCTGCTTATTGATTTTTTTCAGTTGCAAGTGCACGTCTTTGACGAAAGGTATCCTCATAACCAGACAATAGCCACAGTGAATGTTATAGTGAACCGCAATGAAAATGGTCCAGAATATGATCAAAATTCTTATTCATTTGAAATTGATGAAACAGTTGGTACTCTCAGATCTGTTGGACAAGTCCATGCTTTTGACAAAGACCTGGAGGTAAGATATAGCTATTCAATTTATATATAGCATTTGAATACTGCATTCAGAAAAGGGTCTGCTTTTGTCTCCTGCTGATGTGCTTTAAAGCCTCATGGTCAAACTGTGTAGACCAAGGTCAGACTGATTTGATCAGACTGCTTGCTCTTGCCGTGGCAGCCTGAGTCCACACTGTTAGCCTTTCAAGTTACGTTAGTCAATAATGTAGCAAAGTACCTAAACATACATCATTTTCAATTGCTTTTTTGCAGGCACGTTTAGGTTCAAAAGCTTCAAACTAGAATTTGATGGTGAAACTGTAACCTACTGCATATTTTTGTGAGGCTGTAAGGTTAAGACCAAATCTACCAACATAGTTTCTTGATCTCTTGCAGGATACTGTAACGTACGAGTTGGTAGATAGTACATATTTCACTATATCCCCAGAGTCTGGTGAGATTCATACGAAGATTGATTTAATGACTGAAACAAGAGAGACCTACACGGTGAGTTCAACTTCTTCCTGATTAGTTACATTTTTCACTATCTTCTATTAGAGTTAATTTTGCTGAATTTTACTGAACAAGTGTATTCATTTAAGAAATGATTTCAATTATGTTAATGTGGGAGCACAGTGGCTCAGTGGTACAGTGCTTGAACCAAGACCAAAGGGCTGCGGGTTCGAGCTTGATGTTTGAAGGGTATTGCACAGGCAAGTGAGCTTGGCAGCTGTCAATCAAATTTATGTCATTCATAAGGCTATGAACGGTTGCCAAAATCTTAAGCTTCATAAAAGGCTTGCTTTGAAAATGTAAATATATTAAGAGATTTGCTACTGTCTTCATTTGATGATTTTTCCCACTTAATGAAATATAAAGTGTAAATATTCATAATACCTATTTGTATTCACCATATCTACATTAATTGCTGGTTCCCTGTCTACAGGTGGTCAGTAATGTAAATACAGGTAGCCAGAAACCCCCCCCCCCATTTCCAGGTATTGGGGGGGTACTGGTTACCTGTTTTTCGATTACTGACCACCTGTAAAGGGGGGACCAGCAATTAATGTAGATATGGTGAATAGCTGTTCATTGTCAAATGAATGAAAATCCATGTTTAAATCAGGAGATTCACATGCTGTTTGAACATGGGTTAAAGCTTGAAAATACTCAAAATAAGCACTGAGTTATTTACATGATGTTATATAAAGAAAACATTGAAGTACATACTGATCATTTCATTGGTGATTTTGTTTACCAACCTTTATGATGTTGTTAAGACATTATGGCTTTCCAAAGTTTTCAGCCAATGCCATTTTTTTTGAGAAACCCAGTATTAGAAAAGGGCTGAGCTTTTCCAATTGGCAATATGATTGTCTATTTGGGCAATAAGTAGTAAAGCAGAATTATAATCTTGACTTCTGTAAATTGTGGCTTGAGACCTGAGTTAACCCCTGGCTCCAAGTTTTGAGAACCTTTTCATGCTCAACGCCATTGAGCACGTTATTTTAACTGCTGAATAAAAGAAACTAAAGTGCTAAACAAAGATTATTCTATTAAACTCTCAGATGTTTTATCTTTTCCCGTAATAGATATTCAGATATTTGTTTGAAGTTTAACTCTTTACTCCACACAAGCTCCTTTGGAAGCCTTTGAAATGTAAGATTTTTTAAAGATATTATGAAAAATGGAACATTGAAATGAAAAATTATTTTTGGAAAATATTTGAATTATTTACTGAAAATGATGCAATGTTCTTAATATAGCATATGGGGTAAAAGGTTAACCCTTCACTTCCTTACCACAAGTGCTGTTCGTTATAAAAATCGCTTCTCATATGCCAATATCATGAGTACTGCTCGTGATGAATACGTTACATTTTAAAGTGCAATTAATGGTCAAAGGGACAAAACTTAATTATCCTAATCTGTTCAAGAATGAAGGAGTTAACTTTTTCAAGATTTATCTCATAACTCCATGGCCAAAATGGCTTCTGTAGCTTGCTTTTTACAGGGAAAAAATCCCTTTTGATGAAGTACTGTTTTTTTTCCACAGATGGCAGCTGTTTGTTGCATTAGTTTGTCCTGTTTCTTGGACGTAGAGGTTATTTTGGAAGTCTAAAATTGCTTGTATATGTTTGACAAATGATATTAATTTGAATCAGAAATGGTAAATGAGGAAAATGAATGTCATTCTCAGATTGTTGAATTATTGTTTTCCAACCATTCGAAACAATGATGTTACATTCATGTATTTTCAGTTGTTGAAATAATATTTTTTTGACATAATATCACTAGAAAACGTTATTTCAGACATTGAACAAAATGTCTCAAACAAGCAGGAAAATATTTGGAGTAAATCCCTAGATTGGTTATGATTTTATATGAAATTATATGTAACACCATAATAACATCAAAATATTCTTATTCCCCCCCCCCCTGGCATATAGTGAGCACTTAGTGAAGGGGTTAACCTCTATCAGTAGGATGAAGTTCATGTTCAGTTCAGTTCAGTTGAGCATGAAAAGATGTTGTTTTTATTCAAGAAGGTTAGTTGTCAATTTCTGACAAGAGTTTGAGTGTACTTTAAGTTATGGTAAAGAATTGAGAAGTCCTCACAAATACAGTGTGATAGAATGAGTAACTATAGTGGTATGACTGAAAAATTGTTGACAGTAGCAACAGGTTAAGATAAAAAAAATTGAGCTGAAAATTGTATATATTTTCCCCATCAATTTTAGCATATCTTGTGGGTGCTCAAAAGAATTGTCTCAACAGGACAGTTCTTTTGTGCACTGACAACATATGTTTTTGTTGAAAAATTAGACAAACATTATACAGGCACTCTTTATGGAAGGCCTGAGTGACTGATGATAAGAACTGTATAACAATATGGTTGTCTATTGGTTTTTCTAATTGCAGGTGAGAGTACTGGCCTCCGACAACTACTGTCAGTCCCCTCGTATCACTGCAGTCGATGTTATTATAAGAGTTATACGTGACCGAAAAACTTATTTCAACCAACGTGATGAGAGGTTTTCTGTCTCAGAAAAAGTTCCTGTGAATACAACAGTTGGCAGGCCAATAAGTGTGACAGATGTGGATCTTCTGGTAGCTAACAATTTTAGTATTTACTCTCTTCCCTGCCATTCTTTAGGATTGTTGTCTACACTCTCATCTGCTTAAGTACTTAGCATATATTAATAGCAATATGGACCATGATCAGAGTGCTCCTTCCCATAGAAGAGATGCCAACCATTCTAATTTTTGCGGAATCATACTGATTTTCAAGGCCAATTTCCTCATTACAATACGAACGTCAAAATTACGGCAAACAAAAATTTAAAAATGGTATCAGATAAAATAAAGGGGGTTTTAAACCAGACATGCAGACTGTTGCATGACATCCAAGTTATATCCTACCTTTATATAACGTTTGATAATCTTTTTGAATTTATCTCTTAAATAAGGTTTTCCAACATAACCTTTGAATTTATTAATTAAATCACCATTCATAAAATATAGGTTCTGATATGCCCTGTTGCAGAAGAGCTTTTAACCCAGTTAACTCTGAGTGTCTGTGGTAGAATTTAGAAAATGCTTTTCGAATTTTATATCTATAACCTTGTTTTAATGTCTTGGCAGTCAAAAATATGTTTCTGTTGTTGAAGTCATCAACATTAAAACACACTTGGCAAAACGAATAAGCTAAGAAATATATACACCATAGGAAGGGGAGCAAGGAACATCTCCATCAAGAAATAATCCAGTTTATCTTTTAAAATTCTTAGAAAAAAAAATATGCCATTTGTTATGGACATGTTCAATTCCAAAAACAGAGCTTCAGACTATCAGAAGAATACCCCTTATTTAACTGAAGACCAGTTGTCCCTTAATGCAGGTAAAAAGTATTGCAGAATACTCCAAGGGGAGCACTCTGCAATACTTGCGCCCTTAATTATTAAGCTGCCATTTGCCATTTGTTTTTAGTGTCCGTTTTACACAGGTTTTACTGTAATTGAAAGTTAATCATTGATGGTAAAACAAATGAGAAGTCTACTGAGTGTGAGAGGACATTCTTTTGTTTTGATAAAATGTTGGCAATTTCATAATAAAAACAAAATAATGTCTTTGTTCTATGGCTGAAAATTGTTAAAAGCAGAGTTTAGAGCAAATACAACATCATCTGATATCATCTTGAGTTCTAAATCCAGGACCAGCATGATATACGATCTCCATTCATAATAGATGTCTTTTAGTTATCAGTCCAGACAAGCAGCTTTTACTTATCTGAGCCTACGATATAAGCATGAATTAGGTCAAAGGACCACAAAAAGCTGCAATAGACTTCATGGTCAAGAAAATTAAATAAGACTTGTCAAATGATGTGACGTAACCCTTTAAGTGCCACCTATAATTTGCAGCAGACGACAATTTCAAATTTTGCCGCTTTTTCAAAAAAACAAATGAGGCTTGATATTTCATGAGAATCATCTGCTGGCAGATGATTCTCATGAAATATCATACCTTTTTTTTTTTAAAAAATGGTAAAGATTTCGCAAAATTAATCATCTGCAGTAGTTATGTTTGGCGCTTTAAGGGTTAATCATGCAAAGAGTTCATTATATGTGTTCTTTTTCAGGATCCAAGTGGCCGTGTTACTATTCAGGTGGTTGGTGGAGGTTTAGGCACCCATTTCTTTGGAATACGTTATATATCTAACTACTCAGTTGAGGTGTTTGTGAAGAATGATTTGATGTCTGGCAACAGAAATGTCTTCAACTATCAGGTATGTACAAATATCATTTTTCTGGTGGGCTATATTGACCCATTCAGATAGATCCAACTACAGAAACCAAGATCAGCCAGCTCTGAAACAGCAGTATATGATAATGATTCAGTTTGACATTGGCACTCAGTCATAGTCCCAAACTTCAGCAGATTGCAAAATCATCTTTAACCCTTTCCTTCATGAATATTCGTGCTAGGTCCCACCCACCATAAATTATTACATAAATAATTGTTCATGTTGGAATATAGAACAAAGAAATGTACTTGGCAGGTCCATTAGTGTAGGATCAACATATTGACATAAGCAAACAGATTAGACCCTGATCAGGCAGCTCTTACAAGAGCTGCCTGATCAGGGTCTGCTCTGTTTGCAAAAGCATTAAAAGGGGCTTCTATGTGGTAAATGGTTAAGTGACCAAGCTACATATAGTATAGGTGGCACTTTCAAGGGAGAAGAAGACTGTAAAGGCACTGTGAGCCTCCTATTCTCCATCTTGTCCTACCAAGGGTTGGGATTGTCTAATCTAACCCTTGGCCTCACAGCTTTGATTTTCTCCGATTGAATGCGTCATAAGCCGAAAATAGTAACAATAAATGTGATCAATCACAAAGTGGTGCAAAAAATTGATAAACACCAGGCCTCCAGATAAGACGGCGTAATTAATGTACATACAGTTATCTTAATTAAGAACTTAAATATACGTTTAAGGTGATCAAAAGAACTGTCACATTAAGATGGTCATTTTGGGCACACATAACATAATCTTTGAACTTAATTATAGAAGAAAATTAAATAATTTTACTACCAAAATCTTGGCTAATCTGGACTTATGGAGACTTAGCAGGCGGTGCACATTAAATGCGATAAACTGCTACATTTAATCTGATTGGCAGGAAGGGATTATCGAAAAAATCCTTCCTGGCGTTTTCATTGGTCGATTAGTCTGCACTAATAATAAATTTTGAGGGTCGTGATACGAAGGGTTTGTCAAAAGGTAACCTGTAATATGATTGGCGGCTCTTATCAGCTCAGTGGTCATGAAGTATTTAAGCTAGATCAGGTTGGTTATCTAATCAAATTGACAGTATAATTATAGTTAAGCCCCATCCATGTATTGCTTCATAAAGCTATACTTATCTCTCTGATGGGGGATGTGTTCAGAAATGCTGCCTCATAAAGCCATAGCTATTTCTCTGATAGGGGATGTGGTCCAGAAATACTGCCCCATAAAGCCATAGCTATTTCTCTGATGGGGGATGTGGTCCAGAAATATTGCCTCATAAAGCCATAGCTATTTCTCTGATGGGAGATGTGGTCCAGAAATACTGCCTCATAAAGCCATAGCTATTTCTCTGATGGGGGATGTGGTCCAGAAATACTGCCTCATAAAGCCATAGGTATTTCTCTGATGGGGGATGTGGTCCAGAAATATTGCCTCATAAAGCCATAGCTATTTCTCTGAAGGGGGATGTGGTCCAGAAATACTGCCTCATAAAGCTGTAGCTATTTCTCTGATGGGGGATGTGGTCCAGAAATACTGCCTCAT
Organism: Loripinus fragilis; assembly: GCA_964019695.1. NCBI lineage: Eukaryota > Metazoa > Mollusca > Bivalvia > Lucinida > Lucinidae > Loripinus > Loripinus fragilis. The sequence goes on from OZ026516.1 coordinate 77,817,047, forward strand.
AAAAGCCATAGCTATTTCTCTGATGGGGGATGTGGTCCAGAAATACTGCCTCATAAATCTGTAGCTATTTCTCTGATCGGGGATGTCCAGAAATACTGCCTCATAAAGCCATAGCTATTTCTCTGATGGGGGATGTGGTCCAGAAATACTGCCTCATAAAGCCATAGCTATTTCTCTGATGGGGGATGTGGTTCAGAAGTACTGCCTCATAAAGCTATAGCCATTTCTCTGATGGGGGATGTGGTCCAGAAATATTGCCTCATAAAGCTATAGCTATTTCTCTGATAGGGGATGTTGTTCAGAAGTACTGCCTCATAAAGCTGTAGCTATTTCTCTGATGGGGGATGTGGTCCATAAATACTGCCTCATAAAGCTATAGCTATTTCTCTGATAGGGGATGTTGTTCAGAAGTACTGCCTCATAAAGCTGTAGCTATTTCTCTGATGGGGGATGTGGTCCATAAATACTGCCTCATAAAGCTGTTGCTATTTCTCTGATGGGGGATGTGGTTCAGAAGTACTGCCTCATAAAGCTATAGCTATTTCACGGATTGAGGATGTGGTCCATAAATACTGCTTCATAAAGCTGTAGCTATTTCTCTGATGGGGGATGTGGTTCAGAAGTACTGCCTCATAAAGCTATAGCTATTTCACGGATTGAGGATGTGGTCCAGAAATACTGCCTCATAAAGCTATAGCTATCTCTCTGATGGGGATGTAGTTCAGAAATACTGCCTCATAAAGCTGTAGCTATTTCTCTGATAGGGGATGTGGTCCATAATATACTGCCTCATAAAGCTGTAGCTATTTCTCTGATTGGGGATGTGGTCCAGAAATACTGCCTCATAAAGCTATAGCTATTTCTCTGATGGGGGATTTGGTCCATAATATACTGCCTCATAAAGCTGTAGCTATTTCTCTGATGGGGGATGTGGTCCAGAAATACTGCCTCATAAAGCTATAGCTATCTCTCTGATGGGGATGTAGTTCAGAAATACTGCCTCATAAAGCTGTAGCTATTTCTCTGATGGGGGATGTGGTCCATAAATACTGCCTCATAAAGCTGTAGCTATTTCTCTGATGGGGGATGTGGTCCAGAAATACTGCCTCATAAAGCTGTAGCTATTTCTCTGATGGGGGATGTGGTTCAGAAGTACTGCCTTGTAAAGCTATAGCTATTTCTCTGATTGGGGATGTGGTCCATAATATACTGCCTCATAAAGCTGTAGCTATTTCTCTGATGGGGGATGTGTTCCAGAATTACTGCCTCATAAAGCTATAGGTATTTCTCTGATGGGGATGTGGTCCAGAAATACTGCCTCATAAAGCTATAGCTATTTCTCTGATGGGGGATGTGGTTCAGAAGTACTGCCTCATAAAGCTGTAGCTATTTCTCTGATGGGGGATGTGGTCCAGAAATATTGCCTCATAAAGCTATAGCTATTTCTCTGATAGGGGATGTTGTTCAGAAGTACTGCCTCATAAAGCTGTAGCTATTTCTCTGATGGGGGATGTGGTTCAGAAGTACTGCCTCATAAAGCTATAGCTATTTCACGGATTGAGGATGTGGTCCAGAAATACTGCCTCATAAAGCTATAGCTATCTCTCTGATGGGGATGTAGTTCAGAAATACTGCCTCATAAAGCTGTAGCTATTTCTCTGATGGGGGATGTGGTCCATAATATACTGCCTCATAAAGCTGTAGCTATTTCTCTGATTGGGGATGTGGTCCAGAAATACTGCCTCATAAAGCTATAGCTATTTCTCTGATGGGGGATTTGGTCCATAATATACTGCCTCATAAAGCTGTAGCTATTTCTCTGATGGGGGATGTGGTCCAGAAATACTGCCTCATAAAGCTATAGCTATCTCTCTGATGGGGATGTAGTTCAGAAATACTGCCTCATAAAGCTGTAGCTATTTCTCTGATGGGGGATGTGGTCCATAAATACTGCCTCATAAAGCTGTAGCTATTTCTCTGATGGGGGATGTGGTCCAGAAATACTGCCTCATAAAGCTGTAGCTATTTCTCTGATGGGGGATGTGGTTCAGAAGTACTGCCTTGTAAAGCTATAGCTATTTCTCTGATTGGGGATGTGGTCCATAATATACTGCCTCATAAAGCTGTAGCTATTTCTCTGATGGGGGATGTGTTCCAGAATTACTGCCTCATAAAGCTATAGGTATTTCTCTGATGGGGATGTGGTCCAGAAATACTGCCTCATAAAGCTATAGCTATTTCTCTGATGGGGGATGTGGTTCAGAAGTACTGCCTCATAAAGCTGTAGCTATTTCTCTGATGGGGGATGTGGTCCAGAAATACTGCCTCATAAAGCTGTAGCTATTTCTCTGATGGGGGATGTGGTTCAGAAGTACTGCCTCGTAAAGCTATAGCTATTTCTCTGATTGGGGATGTGGTCCATAATATACTGCCTCATAAAGCTGTAGCTATTTCTCTGATGGGGGATGTGGTCCAGAAATACTGCCTCATAAAGCTATAGCTATCTCTCTAATGGGGATGTAGTTCAGAAATACTGCCTCATAAAGCTGTAGCTATTTCTCTGATGGGGGATGTGGTCCATTAATACTGCCTCATAAAGCTGTTTCTATTTTTTTGATTGGAGATGTGGTCCATAATATACTGCCTCATAAAGCTTTAGCTATTTCTCTGATGGAGGATGTTGTTCAGAAGTACTGCCTCATAAAGCTGTAGCTATTTCTCTGATGGGGGATGTGGTTCAGAAGTACTGCCTCGTAAAGCTATAGCTATTTCTCTGATGGGGATGTGGTCCAGAAATACTGCCTCATAAAGCTGTAGCTATTTCTCTGATGGGGGATATGGTCCAGAAATACTGCCTCATATAGCCATAGCTATTTCTCTGATGGGGGATGTGGTCCAGAAATACTGTCTCATAAAGCTATACTTATCTCTCTGATGGAGGATGTTGTTCAGAAATACTGCCTCATAAAGCTATAGCTATTTCTCTGATTGGGGATGTGGTCCAGAAATACTGCCTCATAAAGCTATAGCTATTTCTCTGACGGGGGATGTGGTTAAGAAATACTGCCTCATAAAGCCATAGCTATTTCTCTGATGGGGGATGTGGTCCAGAAATATTGCCTCATAAAGCTATTGCTATTTCTCTGATGGGGGATGTTGTTCAGAAATACTGCTTCATTAAGCTATAGCTATTTCTCTGATGGGGGATGTGGTTCAGAAATACTGCCTCATAAAGCTATAGCTATTTCTCTGAAGGGGGATGTGGTTCAGAAGTATTGCCTCATAAAGCTATAGCTATTTCTCTGATGGGGGATGTGGTTCAGAAATACAGCCTCATAAAGCTATAGCTATTTCTCTGATGGGGGATGTGGTCCAGAAGTATTGCCTCATAAAGCTATTGCTATTTCTCTGATGGGGGATGTGGTCCAGAAATATCGCCTCATAAAGCTTTAGCTATTTCTCTGATGGGGGATGTGGTTCAGAAGTACTGCCTCATAAAGCTATAGCTATTTCTCTGATGGGGGATGTGGTCCAGAAATACTGCCTCATAAAGCTGTAGCTATTTCTCTGAAAGGGGATGTGGTTCAGAAATACTAACTTTAAGGTTAAATGTTTTAATCTTCTACAGCTCTATCTGGTGGCCTATGATAGTGAACGGGAGTGGAACAAGGATTACACCTATGTATACATCACAGTTACAAGGAATGAAGGTCGTCCAACTTGGTCCCTGTTTACACCTAATGTTGCGATGCCAGAGGATAAAAAGACATTCACAAGTGTAGCTCAAGTTCTGGCATTAGACACAGTTGATGGGGTAAGAGACTGTACTAGAGATAGCAGGAGTATCTAAATACTAAACCTAGTATTGGCACAGATAGGCCAGAGTTAATATAGGAGCAGTCTCATTTAAGTTCACATTGTCATTTTTTTGCTATATTTAACAATGACTTGGTCCAATTTGGGTATAGATTGAGATGAAATGTTGGAAAGTTGTGGTTAGTAAAGTATTTTACTGTTCATTTTACAGCAACAATGGACTGGTTATTATTGATACCCATTACAGATGCATGTCTTAGGGATACCAAGGAGTAGTGTAGCAATCATTAACCAAAACTATTAATTAATTAGCATTATTTAAAATATAGTTGACTCTTGTTTACTGACTATGTGTAACTCAATACTATCAGATAGCTTGAATTGAGAGCTTGGTCTAGACATTTTCACCCAATATATTATTGTTGTTCAACTACTGGTACATGTATAGGGAACTACAGATAAGATAATAATACTTATAAACTGTATAAGAATAATTGGCCCCACCAGTCGATCATAATGTATTTTCTACCATTTAACTTCAATACATCTTAGTAATAATAGGCAGAATTACCTGTTTCATTTTTTGGTCATGATTAAGAAACAAACTGTTAGCAAAAGGTACTGACAGACAACAAAAAGTGTCAGTGGTAGGTTGAAGGTTGCTACTAGTGTAGGCAGCTGATAACCATTGCAAACAGTTTGGACAAAGATAAGGCCCGAAAAAATGTCTGGCCTGATTTGGATCCATACTGTTTGAGACAGTATGGTATTTCTGAAAGAATTTTGGCTAGAAAAATGGCTAGACAACAAAAAGCATTCAAGGTTGCTTTCACTGATTCATTTTTATAAGCTTATGTTACCATTATATTTTTAGGATGCAATTACATACAGAATAAAGAATGAAAGACTTGAAAAAGTATTTGATTCTGGAGCTTCAAATTACTTCCGCATGGAGACTAACACTGGACTTATTCAACTAGAGTACTCAGTTTTTGGAACCGATATTCAACGCTTTATTGTAAGTTTATAACATTATGTACATAATGATATTTTATGCCAGAAATGAGATTTCGATATAATATTAGTATCATAAGATATATAGGATCTAACATTCATGCTCCTGTAATATTGAATTTATCAAACGCCTTGCAAAAAAAGAAAATATAAAAGCTAAGTCAGCCTGGCATTTTATCTCTTTTCCTTAACTTGTTTTATAAATAAAATAAAACAGGAGCACTCATGTAAGATCCTCTATTTAATTATTAATGAGTTAAGTGACTGTTAAATAATAATCTTATTTTTGCTGAAACGTTAACTTTGCAAGAGATCCTAAGTATTCATGATTCCATGAACATTCCAAAAATTGAATTTGTTACTTATATTAACATTTAATATTGTCAGTCAAGTATCAATTTTCAATTTTCGTCTAGCTTGGCTGATTTTCCAGATATTTTGAATTAAAGCAGACATAAAGTAGGGTTTGGAACAGCCAAAACGTCAAATTTCCGCGCTTAATGTCATTGCGATACGTGTTCAACATCACGCAAGCGTCAGTAAACAAGTAACGTTATTGGATGGACTTGACGCTAGCCCGCTCAAATGGCGCGTTTGTGGGTGTCACTTAAATAGATTTGTTCATGAAGGTATGAACCACATCTCAAATGTAAAGGTTCATTTAAAGACCTGCAGTGGAAATGTAAATATAGCATTATAACATAAAAAAATAGTAAAATTTATGATTTTCTGGGCTATAATGAATTTAATCTATTTTTACAGCCAATATTCCAATTTATGTTAATATGTTAATTTGATGATAATTTGTGGCAAAGAAGCAAATGTCCTTTAGAACAGCAATACTAAGTACAGATAAGTTAGGGGTCTTTCATGTAAACCAAACATCTATGTGTCTTGATCCACATCTGAACTAAGGGTGAGGTTTGCCGGTTTAAGTCCTCCAGTAAAAATATTTTTACTGACCATTCCAAGGCGTTGTATCTTTTGTGGATCATTTGTGTTAATTATGCCCTGTGTTTGGCATGCTTTTGTGTCTGTTCATTGCTGCCTTGTGGTCACCTGCTGGGAAAGGGCTGACCCCTTGGCTCTTGTTTGTGATGTTTTATTGTGTTTTTGTCACTTTCCCATGTGGTATCCTGGGTCAGGTGTGGTACTTGATTGTATAGATTCCTGATCTTTGCCACATTTCTTACTTTAACTGTTTATCCCATTTTACTGAGATTTACAGTATTGGAGAAGTGTTATATATAAAAAAAATTATTGAATACCTACCTGGACTCTGATACCCCTGTAGTGAAAAGCTCTGATTTGAGCCAGTGCATGAGATTTCCAACAATGTGGCATTTTGACATGTGCAGACTCGGACGAGCCTCTGCAGCCTCCTTTTATAATTAGAAACTCCAAATGGTGTTCATTCAGTAGCTTAATATCATAGAATACTCAAACGACTAGCAAAGGCTCTGATCAGACTGCGCGTATGCGCAGGCTGATCTGAGGCTTTGCTGGTCACACATACCACATTGTTGGAAATCTCATATACTGGTTCATTTTATAATCAAGAGGTGCTAATTACTGAGTCAATTATAGGTCGCACAGGTTAACACAGGTAAAAGCGGCTTGTGCATTTATATACAATGCATTTATACTTCTACTATGACCTCTAAGTAATGATTCTTGATTCATTCAATTCATTTACTGTTATAGTCACACATCATTCACATTAGAGCGTTTTGTGGAAGCAAAGGTCTGATAGACAGTTTCAACTGCAACCAACAATGCTCATTAATGTTGAATATAGTAGACACGAAGTTAGGTAAGATGCTTTTGCTGCTCAGATCAAATGCTGCAAATTCCACTTGGGCCAGGCTTGCTGGCCTAAAATCTAAAACTCGAGCCATGAAGAAAACATGTAGAATACAAAGATGTAGTGAGATTGGAAAGGTACTCAACATCTAATAATATCTGAGGCTAACAGAATGGTACCTAGGTAATTACCTGACAAAAAACAGGCATTTGATAAAATAAAATCTGTGCTTTCACCACAGATTTTTCTAATTTTTGTAAGAAAATTGAACACACAAATGATGTTTCAACCCAAGCTTTCATAAATTGCCGTTGAGAAGCACAGCACTGACATAATATAGTCATATTTATCACTTCGAGCCCTTACCTTTACCATACTAAACCGAGATACATCCTTTTGTTGAAAACTGTGTAGATTCAAATGAGCTAGTTTCCAAGAAGCCAGCCCATCAGGATTGACACTCTGCAGGTAAAGACATCAGTCAAAATTGCAAGTAAATCTGATGAATATTTGGGGAGAAGAGCAGAAGAGTAAATCCATGCTGATTGTAAATACATGCTGATTGTAAATACATGCGGATTGTAAATACATGCGGATTGTAAATACATGCCGATTGTAAATACTGAAAAACTGCAAGTGAAGTGCATAAGAATTCAGGGTGTGCAACAGAAAGCTAATTTTCTTATTTCTCAACCAAAACATTATTGTGGGTACTCAAAAGAACCGTCTCAATGAGACGGTTCTTTTGGGCACCCAAAACATATGCTTAAAATTATGGTTAAGAATATATTCACAATTTTACTCTCAAAATTTTTACATATCTATACTTATGGAATTTGGGAGGAGTGTAGTATATAAAAATGAATTAAATTTTCTATTTTAGTTGACAATTGAAGCATGTGATAATGGAGTACCACAAAACTGTGAGGAGCAGGATATGATCATTGAAATCACACGGAACCGCTTCCCACCTAGACCTACTGTAGATCCATTTACAACGACTATCTATGAAAATCATTCTGTGAATGCTGAAGTCCTTACCCTGTCAGTCTTGAATGCTGCTTCACTGGTGAGTTTGTGTTATCAGATTAATGGGTCACTGTTAAGGCGGCACCTCATGAATGCGTAATTAGGACTGATCTACCTTAGACATAGGTATAACCTAGGAATGAGGCATGTTTTTTTTTAAAGTAACTGTATCATCTTGTACCATAACACCCCAGTAAAGCCAACCCCTGAAACGCCAGCAAAATAACTACATACGAAAATGTCTGTTTATTGGTTAACATAAATAAAGAGACAAACAGAGTGGAACAGTCTGATCTGGATCTATACTGTTTGTTGAAGAGGCTTCAAAAACATTTTAGCAGACAACAAAAGGAACGTTTTATTGTGATTGACACTTTAAGAGTTAATAGAGTAAGTTCATATATACTGTCACGATTTTCATGATATGAATACACATTTGCACAGCCAAACAACTTATTAACTAATTCTCAAATTTTGAACCACTAATTGCCAACCATTCAAAAACTATGATGTTGAAAACAAAAGTAGACATTCATATATTTTCAGCTGTTGAAAAATTATTTTATGACATGCTATCACTAGAAAACATTATATGGGCCTTGACGCAAGAAATTCTGTCTTCGGGGGTTTGCAAACAACACAGGCGCAGACCAGCCTTCGCATCCGCGCAGATTGATCAGCGCCTTTGTTATTCTCTTATAGAGAAGAATCATATCTAGACTTGCTAGGAGTGAAATTTCAATTTTCTAGCTAGTCTCTGTAGCTGTAGAGACTGGTTTGAAACACGCTTTGTCAGAAACCCCGAAGACAGGTATTCTTACGACGAGGCCCATATTAGACATTGAACCAAATCTTGAAAGAGTTAACTCTTTCATTCTAGAACAGATAAGGATAATCTAGTTTCCTCCCTTAGACCAATATTATACTTTGATGTAGCTCATATTTGGAACACAAGATGTGACACAAAATTAAATTTACAATTTGTTGGAATTAATTCTGAACACCAAGTTTGATAATGTGGTATGAAGGTTTAACTATATGTTTCATATTTTGCAACCAAAATGTATATGATGTGTACACAAAACATACAACTTGATATAGAGACCAAAAAAGGCTCACATTATTATGCTACATTTTTTTTTCAAATCTAGGTGTATGTAATGCATTTCTTGTGTGTTGATAAGTATGTATGGTCTGTTACAAAGGGTTTAGTAGTCATGTAATCTTATGTGTTATTTATTGTCCTATAGGAGTGCAGTGGCTCAGTTATAGAGTGCTTGACTCCAGACCAAGGGACCGTGGGTTCCAGCCTCACCGGCATCACTGCGTTGTGCCCTTGATCAAGACACATTAATACTAGCTTAGTACTGGTTCAACCCAGGAAAATCCATCCCTACATAACTGAAAGATTGTTGATGGGATGTAAAGAATCAAACAAACAAAATTTTGTGTCCAATAATAATGTTTCTTGTGTGTTATTTTGTGTCCAATAATAATAATGTTTATTTTTTGTCATTTAATAATAATGTATATTTGTGTGTTATTTAGTGTCCAATAATAATGTTTTTTATGTGTTATTTAGGGTCCAATAATGTACAAGATGGTGACTCCATACCCAGTTCACTTCATGCTGAATGAATCAACGGGACTGATAACTTTGGTGAACTCCATCTATAACTACCCAGACAGACAGTACAGTGTAAGTACTAGTTTTACCCTTTACTCCATAATAACCCCTTTTGACACCCTTTACTCCATAATAACCCCATTTGACACCCTTTACTCCATAATAACCTCTTTTGACACCCTTTACTCCATAATAACCCCTTTTGACACCCTTTACTCAATAATAACCCCTTTTGACACTCTTTACTCCATAATAACCCCTTTTGACACCCTTAACTCCATAATAACCCCTTTTGACACCCTTTACTCCATAATAAACCCATTTGACACCCTTTACTCCATAATAAACCCATTTGACACCCTTTACTCCATAATAACCCCTTTTGACACCCTTTACTCCTTAATAACCCCTTTTGACTCCCTTTACTCCGTAATAACCCCTTTTGACACCCTTTACTCCGTAATAACCCCCTTTTGACACCCTTTACTCCGTAATAACCCCTTTTGACACCCTTTACTCCGTATTAACCCCTTTTGACACCCTTTACTCCGTAATAACACCTTTTGACGCCCTTTACTCCACCATAACCTCTTTTGACACCCTTTACTCCATAATAACCCTGTTTGACACCCTTTGCTCTATAATAACCCTTTTTGACACCCTTTACTTCACAATAACCCCTTTTGACACCCTTTACTCCATAATAACCCTGTTTGACAGCCTTTGCTCCATAATAACCCCTGTTGTTTATAGACATTTTCATATTTCATCACAGCTTCCAAAATGGCGGCCAAAGGTCATGTGACATTTTTTTATTGATTCAAATGGAAGTTTTATATAGTTGCAACTTTCTGTGAAAGTGTTCCTAGAGGGGCAGTCTGATCTGGATCTACACTGTTTGTCAAAGAGGCTTCAAATATTTTAGCAGACGTCAAAAGCATACCTTTTTTATGATATGCCCTTTAAGGATTAATAAATGTGAGTTAAGTGTATATATTGTCAGGATTTTTAAGAAATTCATGCACATTTATGCGGCTCAAACAACTTATAAACTCTTTTTCAAATAATAGAACCTGATTTCCATTTTTAAGCAGAGGAAATAGTGGAACCAAGCCCAGATATGAATATTATACAGTTATTTCATGCCTGTTTGTAGTATAGTCAAAACTTTTACCCCGAGGTGCCATGGACGACCTGATGCTCTATTGCATGAGGCCGAAGGCTGAGTGCAATAGTGCATCGGGTCGTCCACGGTACTGAGGGGTAATAGTTAGACTATACTACAAACAGGCATGAAAAAACTGTTTTATTACACAACCCTTTTGATGAAATACTTAGCAGCGTTTCTTGTATGGAGTTGCTGTAGACGATGCCGTTTTGATGCAAAACAGAAAATTTCACCAAATCTGCTCAATTTTGGTCTCAACATGTTCTGCTTGTTCTAACTAAGAAAACAAGTACCCTTACTTTATGTTTCTGATCATAAACAAGTGAGTTATTGGAGTTTAAAGTTGCCAAACCATGCCTTATTTTCACCATTGTTGCATAACATCTCATTTCATAAACAAACCGTACACGCATCGTTGTCGCGCATGTCGTAAGGGCCTGTGTGTTTTTAACAGGGAAGCGGGTAACCAGGCCATGCATGGTATAGTCATACTTATTGACCGGTGGAATAGTTCAGTGACTCATGACATAGCAAAAAATAGACAATTACTCCGTATATAGACGGTTGGGTAATAATAAAAGCTAGCGCCCAAAAGTTCTATGATATAGATGAAGATACAGGGCAAACATTAGATCAATAGCACTGATGAATAAGTCAGCAGGCTTTGTGCATAAGTATTGATTACCAAGATCTCATGGGCGGATCCAGACTTGGGACAGGGGGTCCGGCCTGAAAAATGACAAAAATATAGGGTTTCTTAGCAATACTGGTCCGGATCCCCTGGAAAATCACAAAGCTACCAAACCAGCATTCAATTTTGGGCATTATTGGCCCGCCAGCAAAACACCATTGAAATGGTGTTTTGCTGGCGGGTCAATGATGGCCCGCTTATAGTGGTATTTGTTTGGATCCTCTCTCCCCTCTAAAAAAAAATAAATAAAAATAAAACAAAAATAAAAAAAACGCCAAAGTTGGACCCCCTCTGATAAAACTTTCTGGATTCGCGCATGGATCTCATGTCTGTCCCTTAGGTTCTTATAGTGTGACATATTTTGTTATTTTCTTTTACAGTTCTATGTACAGTTTTGGGACACTGATGCACCAGATTACAAGGGTAGCGCTCAAGTTGTCATCTCTGTCATTAGAAATCCAAGTGGACCTATATTTTTACAAAATCCATATGTTTTTGATATTCACGAAAGTTTCAAGTCTGGTACAGATATGTTTCCAATAGAAGCCATTGATTTGGATGGAGTAAGTACGATTCATAGGGATTTTTGGGTGTTCTCAGGGGAAGAAATGCTTTTTTTTATTGAAGATCTGGATTTTTATTCAATCAACACACAAACAAGCTACATGATGTCATTCTACTACCATTGCATCTGATTTGTTTTATAATTGACAGAAAAATGCCGTTATTGTGCACTATAACAAATTTCCCAATTTAGGAGTTTACCCTGCTAATTTTCCCAATCTGAAATGCCTGAGGGCTCCTTCCCAAAATTGCAACGAAATCCCGGATTCAGTCACTGTTTTTGAGCCTTATTTTTCAGTGAAGCAGAAGTCAAAATAAACAAAAAGTTTGAATATAAAATTGTGATTATTTTCTTATTCTCTGTTTTAAATTATTCTCATTGAAAAGCATCTTATGAGTAATCACAACATATATTTTTGTTGAGAAATAAGAAATAAATTTTCATTTATAGTCATATCAGGAAGCAGGAAAACCATATGTTCATTATGTATCTTATACGTCTAGACTACGGTCAATCTTGAAAGTGAAACACATATTGAATTATTGTTTAGGACCAGTATTATTGCTGTAAAGCGTATATTCAGGACCAATGGTTTTGGTGTTTAGTTTATGTTCAGGACCAATAGTATTATTGTATAGTATATGTTCAGGACCAACAGTATTAGTGTATAGTATATGTTCAGGACCAATGGTTTTGGTGTTTAGTTTATGTTCAGGACCAATAGCATTATTGTATAGTAGGGTAAAAACATCGAATTTCGGACGGACATGTAAAATCGGACACTCTTATACCTCCCCTGACATAACGTCCTGCTCTAGACTCCCGAGCAATTGATAAAGTTTTATTTCAGGTTAACTGTACAGACAAAATATCGTCGTACCCACTTCCTAACATTGAAAATGGAACACGTCACATTATAGCCGATCAATTAGATATCTATTCCAGTCTGGTGACCTCCAGCTCCGCACAGATTAGGGAGTACGTGGTTTCGAAGCTTGTCACAACTATTTTTACTTACATCTTTTATAGTTGAATATTGATGCACAATGGGATATTTCTGCTCCCTAGTATCTTCGATAGTTATATTTATGAAATGAAAGGTTGTTTTTGCATATTCACATAGATTTGAAACGAAATGAAGATAAAATAAAGGGTGTCCGTATTTCCCTTTAGGAAATTTAATTTCGGACACGCCATTGAACACGACGTCGAAACGATGATTCTTGACCCTTTCATATAGTTTTCTTTCCTTTCCAGCTGTTTGTAAATAAAATGCATTGTATCTGTTTACGTTTTATAGATAAGATTATTTTAGATTCTTATTGGTAGCGGCGATTGAAAGACTGGAATGCATCACCACGGACCCAAAAAATTGAGCAAGAGTTGACTGCGGGTTGAAAAGATTCTGTAGCTTTGTATGCGGGTTGACATTTCAGCACTTGATTTTAGAAGCAAATGAAATCGATACCTTAAAAGACCTCGGTAGTTTACGCATATGATAAATGAAACATTTTTAACTGTTTTTGACAGAATAAAAACATTTAAAGAGCTTATTTAGTAAAAAGAAACAACTGTCCGATTTTCCCTTCAGCTCTGTCCGAATTTCCCGATAGCCGTCCGAATTTTCATGTTTGACCCTATGTCACTTTAAGTGCTAATCAAACACATTTAAATGCGTTAATCAATGAAATTACAGCTTTATTAAGTCAATCGAGCATGTCTGGCAGCTACCAGTTAGATTTAACCTGGTGGCATGTCTGGAGTAAAGCACAAACCGTGCTAAAATAGTGACACAGCGAAAAAGCGTCCGAAGTTCGATGTTTTTACCCTATATGTTCAGGACCAATAGTATTAGTGTATAGTATATGTTCAGGACCAATAGTATTAGTGTATAACATATTATGCTCAAGATAAAGTATATGTTACAGGATCCACTGTATTACTATATGGGACCAGAGAACCGTGACAATGCTTACTTCACTCTTGTTGCTTCAACTGGAATGCTGCGCCTGAGGAAAAGACTTGATAGTCTACATAGCACTGATCTACAGGTAAGAGCATGGGCAAAATTTTCAGGATTTTTCCTGAATTTAGGATTTTGAGGCTGACTTTCTATGGAAAGCCAGCCTCAAAATCCTGAATGAGGCAGAATATTATGATTTCTATGATTTATTTTTCAAGTTTTCTTAGACAATTGACCATTCATGCTAGATCATTTTAATGTTTTGCATGCATACTGTGAGCTTTAACACTTAAAGGGCCAAGAAAAAAATGCATCAGAAAATGTCGTCTGCTGAAGTTGTCTGCTGCAAATAATTGCCTAGCATTACTGACAAATTAAGTATAGAAGCAAACAGTGTGGACCCAGAACAGACTGCTCCTATAGGAGCAGTCTGATCTGGGTCCTCATTGTTTGCCATAGAGGCTTCTTAAACATTTCAGCAGACGAGAAAAGCAGACAACTTTTGTTGCAATTGGCGCATTAAGGGTTAAGATTTGAATTTCTAAAATTCTCGATTTTGAAAAATTGAACTCTCACACAGGTAAGAGAGAAATTACAGCTGTATAAGAATAGGATGCCAGCTTTTCTAAGACTTAAACCTTTCCTGCAATTCAAGACTCTTATCTGCTTATTTACTAAAAATCATGACATGACAATCAGTTTTAACAGTGTCACTCTCAAAAATACACAGACAGAGCCTCAAAAATATTTTTTTTCAACGAAACAAACACTATTAGGAGTCGGCAGATAAAATATAAAAATAATTTTAGAAACTGAATATTATTTTTTCTACTTTACGGAAAATTACAGAAGGAGGGCTTGTAAATCAACTAATAAAAAAATTCTGGCCTAATACAACAACTGATTTTTTAATATACTGAGGGAAAATAGTTTAGCAATTATTTATAATGGGGTTTCCCATAGGTGATCTTTGAAGCATTAGCTCTTTTGAATTGGCAGGTTCGCAAACATGTCAGTTGCTTGAAAATTACCTAATGGCTACCCGCAAGTGGTCAAAAGAAACAAAATCCGACTTCATAGTGAGGATTTGATCTGCTGAGCATTTCAATTTCAAACGTTATTGAATTGAAAGGGAGGTAATTTGGAGAAATACGATTTTCAACTAAAAACTGTACGAAAAGGGTTAACTAAACATTCAGTTTTAAACCGTTTTTCACTGTCTTGCTTTTGGATCTAAACATTGGACAGAAAAATGAAACTTTTAGTCGAAAACTTTTCGCACTATTCCCAGATAAGCTGTTTTAGCAAGGGGGCATAAAATCAGACTTTACATTATGTGAAATGTCAACCTGTTAATGTCATCGTTTTCGTGAACGTTTGTCAACATATATATTTGACAATATGAAATTAAAAGTCCTATTTCGTCTAAACTGAGAATCCTCAAAGTATATTGCTAAACTTTTTTCCCTCAGTATAGTTTATATATGGCTTTGCTCTGGGAAATGTACTGTATTGACTTTGGAAAGGTGACTATTGTGGTGTGCAGTATAATATGCAAATTTTGTTGAATTCTTAAGTTGTTAAATTTATGTAATTTTATCACATGACATTGTGTCCGTGAGTGATATAATGCCATGCAATAAAATCCATAAACCACCAGTGGTTTACAGATTTTGTAACTTAAGGTAAGGACATCCATTTTAATGTTGCGCAAAAGATGGCACAATCTTGACATTTTCACACCCAAATGCGATTTTTAAGTAATTCTAATGTTATGTGATAAATAGAATCTAACATTCATGCTCCTGTATTATCGAGTTGATTAAACTTGTTGAGAAAAAAACAATAAAATGCTAGACAAGCCTAGCATTTTATTGCTTTTTCTCAACTCCTTTAATAAATTCAATAAAACATGAGCACTCATGTAAGATCCTCTATATAATGATTAAAGGCAGTTTCTAATGTCTCCTTTGTGACCTGGTGAATGTGACAACATGAAAAATCCTGTTGGATCCCTATATTCTAAATTTACACTGTATTTCAGGATTTCTTGAATAACAGGACTTCCGTTCGTGAAGTACCATTTTATAAGAGCTGTATACCTATCTCCCTTTATTTACCCCCAGTTGATAGTTTGCTTTTCTTTCCAGTTCACCGCATATGCACATGATAACAGAAAGGACCTTTCAATTCGAAGAACTGCAACAACACAAATTTTGATCCGTGTTGACCTAGATGAAGCTCCACGATTTACAAATGATCGTTTTGTTGATCTATTAGAGGAGACCGCCAAGGCTGGAGATCCTGTCAAACAGTTGACTGCATTTGATTCAGATTTAGAGGTAATCAATTTGAGCCCTTAAAGGGTCTATAGCAATTGCAGTAGGGGACATACTTTGTGGTAATTTTCTTGATTTTGGAAAAAGATAAGGCTTGACATTTAAAGTGAGTTTTCTCCTGGACAATTTTTCATGTATGATTAAGACTTATTTCACACAATATAATCAAATCATATTACATTTGTAAACACATGTTTACATTGATGGATAAAAAATAATTAAAATTTTAGGTTCATTAAACTTCCTTATCTGGATCTCTGTATTCATGTAATGTTTGCTGCTGGGCTCTGGGCCTGATCACCTGTTAACCCTTTAAGTAAGTAAGTAGGTAAGTTCTCCATATTAACGCTTTTTTACCTCTTTAAAATATCATGTATATGAAAATATTATGGAAAATGGAGCATTTGCTCTTTTGGAGCAAATGCTCCATTTTCCATAACATTTTCAAAAGTATTCAAAACTTAACTTAAATTTTTCTTGATTGTTTTTCTGTGTTGTCTAAAAATAGAAAATGATGTCATGATCTAAACATAGCTTATGGATTAAAGGGTGAAACTAAATATACCAGGAGCCAACTCAGGACAGTTAACAAAAAGTGTATAATGGCAGAATTTAAAAAAAATAAATAAATGAATAAATGATTTTCTTTTCAGCTTTACATTTCGTTGGTACAATCAATATTCTACTATGCATTTGTTCTGTCACCCAGGTACTTTAGGCTTTATGTAACTTCATGCTGAAGAGCTCCTCTGAAATACTCAAGGGAAATAATTCCAGGCACTTTTTAAGAAGCATTCAAAATCATAAAATTTTTATCAAATTTTAGTAGGTTTAAATTTATTGCCATTTATAAATTCACCAAAATACATAGGGATAATAGAGAAGTATCTGTGTATTCAAGAGGTGTGTGAATCGCCTCGATTGTTCAAATCGGGATGTGACATATCACTGTTTGAGAGAACTGATAATGATTCTATTAGTTTTATGACACAAGCCAGCATGGGAGATTTTGATACATATAGCACCACGAAGCAGCAAAGGCTCTAATAACACCGCACATCCTCGCAGTCTCCTCAGAACCTTCACTGATATATAAAGTATTGGAATAGATGAAGACTCAGGCTGCAATAAGACCTCCAGCCATAATAGGTGGCTATGTGTGCATGCTCAGAGTGACTTTAAGCATATGCTATAAGTATCAATATTTTATAAGCTCCGTCATATGTGAATGTTTATTGGATTATATATGAAAGAAGAATGGTCATTTTGAACAGCCATAGTGTCTTTAATGGCTCAATTGTAATGAAAGTCCAGGGATTATGTTATTTATGCTGATGTTTACTGCCTATAACTTATTTATTCAAGACATTTTGTAATGTGTGTTACAGGGTAACTACACGTTTAAGCTAGTTGGGGCCCCACCTGCACCTTTCATGTTCCGAGTGGATGAATACAGTGGATTGATCACACTGAAATATAATATCATTGACAGTGAGTTCGCAGCTTACAGAAACTACAGAGTAAGTATGAGGTATGAGTGGATGAATACAGTGGATTGATCACACTGAAATATAATATCATTGACAGTGAGTTCGCAGCTTACAGAAACTACAGAGTAAGTATGAGGTATGAGTGGATGAATACAGTGGATTGATCACACTGAAATATAATATCATTGACAGTGAGTTCGCAGCTTACAGGAACTTCAGAGTAAGTATGAGGTATGAGTGGATGAATACAGTGGATTGATCACACTGAAATATAATATCATTGACAGTGAGTTCGCAGCTTACAGAAACCAAAGAGTAAGTTCGAGATATAGACCAGTTCTCATGAGTAGTGCTCATGTATAAATATTTATATTTTCGAAGCAATCCTCTAATTAATCTTTAGATTTTGGCGACTGTTCATAGCTTCATGAATTACAGGAATTTGATTGACAGCTGCCAAGCTCACTTGCCCGCTCAATATGCTTCGAACATCGAACTCATTCGCAAGAAGTGACACTGGTGTTGTGATGGACAGCGAGCCACACCCGAGTCGCATGTGCGAAACAAGCCTCTTGTTTGCTCCATTGGCTCTTCATGACTGTTCTGCTTTTCAGTTTTACACTCCGACAAAGCCGTTAAAATGATTATATTTTAAATACAAAACTTTTAATTCCTAAATTAAATTTTTTTTTTATATTTTAAATATTTATAATAAAATGTAAATATAAAAAATAAATTCAATTTTTGCTCTGTTCTTGGAATCATGAATACTTTGGGTCTCTTGCAAAGTTAACGTGAAGCCCAAGGGCTTCACTTACTTGGCAAGAGACTCGAAGTATTCATGATGCCATGAACATTCCAAAAATTGAATTCATTTCTTAATTGAATTCATTAGATGAGTTAAAGAAGTAATCAAATGTTAGGCTAGCTGAGCATTTTAACACTTTTCTGCAACGAGTTTAATAAATTCAACGATAAAGAGCATGGATGTTAGAATCTATCAGATGACACTAAACTACCTTGAAATTGCATTATTTTGTGTGAAAATGCTAAAACTTGCCACATATATGTGACATTGTTTTTGACAGTCATAACATTACTAAATGTGTAAACAACTAGTGATAAATATTGATTTCTAATACATGGTGTTATATCTCTACCAGACATGACATCATCCAATCAAAGTGAAATAACCAATGTTGGTTTTAGCTATAAAGCTTTTTTTTTCATGCTAATCTGAGCATGAAATTTGAACTCATGATAAAAAAATATTAATGGAGAAAAACATATTTTTTGCTTTAAAACACTCAGAAGCTGTCAATCATTTTATGTTGATGCAACTTTTCAAATGGCCTAATATGACTGGAACTTAAAGCCTCAACTCATATGAACAAATTGTTCCTTATAATAGGTTGTGATTTGAGATGTAAACAGGAAACAAGGGCAGAAACTTACACTTTCTATATAAAAAAGTTCCCTAAAACATATATTTGACAAAAACAGCATTTACAAAAAAATTGCATGGAGACCACATTTCTTGCACACCAGAGTAGGTTTTTACTGGCATGAGAAAATTCTATCTGGCATACCCCTTATCAGCCTATGGGAAAAATTAAAACCAAACAGCCACACGCTGGAAGTCAAGTGACATTGATTTATGTTGAAATGACACCTTGAAACTTTTTTTTTCCATGTGCGGATCCAGAGGGGGGGGGGGGGGGACAGGGGGTCTGGACCCCCTCGAAAATCACAAAATATAGGGTTTCATAGCAATACTGGTCCAGATCCCCTGAAAAAGCACAAGGCTACCAAGCCAGCATTCAATGTTGGGCCATCATCAGCATGCCAGCTAAACTGGCATTTCACTGCTGGGTCGATGTTGGCCCGCATATTGTGGTATTTGGATCCTCTCCTCTCATCAACTAAAAAAAATGAACTGTGTCAAAGTTGGACCCCTTCGGCAGAACTTTCTGGGTCCGCACTTGTTTTCATTAATATAAAAATACAGTATTAAATGGTGAGCAAGAAAAAGATTCAATCAATCGTGTGAGGATGGAATAGAAAATTTGGTATCATGAGATTCCTCGAGATCACCCTTTGATGAGGCAAGCCTCGTGAAGCCAACGGTGATCCTTAGGATGGATTTTTCTAACCCACTATCACACTCTTGATAGATTCTTATATTGTTTCTTGTGTAGCTTGAGCTGGAGGTATATGACAGTAAATATCCTCTATATATTGTTTCTTGTGTAGCTTGAGCTGGAGGTATATGACAGTAAATAACCTCTATATATTGTTTCTTGTGTAGCTTGAGCTGGAGGTATATGTCAGTAAATATCCTCTATATATTGTTTCTTGTGTAGCTTGAGCTGGAGGTATATGACAGTAAATATCCTCTATATATTGTTTCTTGTGTAGCTTGAGCTGGAGGTATATGTCAGTAAATATCCTCTATATATTGTTTCTTGTGTAGCTTGAGCTGGAGGTATATGACAGTAAATATCCTCTATATATTGTTTCTTGTGTAGCTTGAGCTGGAGGTATATGACAGTAAATATCCTCTATATATTGTTTCTTGTGTAGCTTGAGCTGGAGGTATATGACAGTAAATATCCTCTATATATTGTTTCTTGTGTAGCTTGAGCTGGAGGTATATGACAGTAAATATCCTCTATATATTGTTTCTTGTTTAGCTTGAGCTGGAGGTATATGACAGTAAATATCCTCTATATATTGTTTCTTGTGTAGCTTGAGCTGGAGGTATATGACAGTAAATATCCTCTATATATTGTTTCTTGTGTAGCTTGAGCTGGAGGTATATGTCAGTAAATATCCTCTATATATTGTTTCTTGTGTAGCTTGAGCTGGAGGTATATGACAGTAAATATCCTCTATATATTGTTTCTTGTTTAGCTTGAGCTGGAGGTATATGACAGTAAATATCCTCTATATATTGTTTCTTGTGTAGCTTGAGCTGGAGGTATATGACAGTAAATATCCTCTATATATTGTTTCTTGTGTAGCTTGAGCTGGAGGTATATGACAGTAAATATCCTCTATATATTGTTTCTTGTTTAGCTTGAGCTGGAGGTATATGACAGTAAATATCCTCTATATATTGTTTCTTGTGTAGCTTGAGCTGGAGGTATATGACAGTAAATATCCTCTATATATTGTTTCTTGTGTAGCTTGAGCTGGAGGTATATGACAGTAAATATCCTCTATATATTGTTTCTTGTTTAGCTTGAGCTGGAGGTATATGACAGTAAATATCCTCTATATATTGTTTCTTGTTTAGCTTGAGCTGGAGGTATATGACAGTAAATATCCTCTATATATTGTTTCTTGTGTAGCTTGAGCTGGAGGTATATGACAGTAAATATCCTCTATATATTGTTTCTTGTTTAGCTTGAGCTGGAGGTATATGACAGTAAATATCCTCTATATATTGTTTCTTGTTTAGCTTGAGCTGGAGGTATATGACAGTAAATATCCTCTATATATTGTTTCTTGTGTAGCTTGAGCTGGAGGTATATGACAGTAAATATCCTCTATATATTGTTTCTTGTGTAGCTTGAGCTGGAGGTATATGACAGTAAATATCCTCTATATATTGTTTCTTGTTTAGCTTGAGCTGGAGGTATATGACAGTAAATATCCTCTATATATTGTTTCTTGTGTAGCTTGAGCTGGAGGTATATGACAGTAAATATCCTCTATATATTGTTTCTTGTGTAGCTTGAGCTGGAGGTATATGACAGTAAATATCCTCTATATATTGTTTCTTGTTTAGCTTGAGCTGGAGGTATATGACAGTAAATATCCTCTATATATTGTTTCTTGTGTAGCTTGAGCTGGAGGTATATGACAGTAAATATCCTCTATATATTGTTTCTTGTGTAGCTTGAGCTGGAGGTATATGACAGTAAATATCCTCTATATATTGTTTCTTGTTTAGCTTGAGCTGGAGGTATATGACAGTAAATATCCTCTATATATTGTTTCTTGTTTAGCTTGAGCTGGAGGTATATGACAGTAAATATCCTCTATATATTGTTTCTTGTGTAGCTTGAGCTGGAGGTATATGACAGTAAATATCCTCTATATATTGTTTCTTGTTTAGCTTGAGCTGGAGGTATATGACAGTAAATATCCTCTATATATTGTTTCTTGTTTAGCTTGAGCTGGAGGTATATGACAGTAAATATCCTCTATATATTGTTTCTTGTGTAGCTTGACCTGGAGGTATATGACAGTAAATATCCTCTATATATTGTTTCTTGTGTAGCTTGAACTGGAGGTATATGACAGTAAATATCCTCTATATATTGTTTCTTGTGTAGCTTGAGCTGGAGAAATATGACAGTAAATATCCTCTATATATTGTTTCTTGTGTAGCTTGAGCTGGAGAAATATGACAGTAAATATCCTCTATATATTGTTTCTTGTGTAGCTTGAGCTGGAGAAATATGACAGTAAATATCCTCTATATATTGTTTCTTGTGTAGCTTGAGCTGGAGGTATATGACAGTAAATATCCTCTATATATTGTTTCTTGTGTAGCTTGAGCTGGAGGTATATGACAGTAAATATCCTCTATATATTGTTTCTTGTGTAGCTTGAGCTGGAGGTATATGTCAGTAAATATCCTCTATATATTGTTTCTTGTGTAGCTTGAACTGGAGGTATATGACAGTAAATATCCTCTATATATTGTTTCTTGTGTAGCTTGAGCTGGAGAAATATGACAGTAAATATCCTCTATATATTGTTTCTTGTGTAGCTTGAGCTGGAGAAATATGACAGTAAATATCCTCTTTATATTGTTTCTTGTGTAGCTTGAGCTGGAGAAATATGACAGTAAATATCCTCTATATATTGTTTCTTGTGTAGCTTGAGCTGGAGGTATATGACAGTAAATATCCTCTATATATTGTTTCTTGTGTAGCTTGAGCTGGAGGTATATGAAAGTAAATATCCTCTATATATTGTTTCTTGTGTAGCTTGAGCTGGAGGTATATGACAGTAAATATCCTCTATATATTGTTTCTTGTGTAGCTTGAGCTGGAGGTATATGACAGTAAATATCCTCTATATATTGTTTCTTGTGTAGCTTGAGCTGGAGGTATATGAAAGTAAATATCCTCTATATATTGTTTCTTGTGTAGCTTGAGCTGGAGGTATATGACAGTAAATATCCTCTATATATTGTTTCTTGTGTAGCTTGAGCTGGAGGTATATGAAAGTAAATATCCTCTATATATTGTTTCTTGTGTAGCTTGAGCTGGAGGTATATGTCAGAAAATATCCTCTATATATTGTTTCTTGTTTAGCTTGAGCTGGAGGTATATGACAGTAAATATCCTCTATATATTGTTTCTTGTTTAGCTTGAGCTGGAGGTATATGACAGTAAATATCCTCTATATATTGTTTCTTGTTTAGCTTGAGCTGGAGGTATATGACAGTAAATATCCTCTATATATTGTTTCTTGTGTAGCTTGAGCTGGAGGTGTATGACAGTAAATATCCTCTATATATTGTTTCTTGTTTAGCTTGAGCTGGAGGTATATGACAGTAAATATCCTCTATATATTGTTTCTTGTGTAGCTTGAGCTGGAGGTATATGACAGTAAATATCCTCTATATATTGTTTCTTGTTTAGCTTGAGCTGGAGGTATATGATGGTAAATATCCTCTATATATTGTTTCTTGTTTAGCTTGAGCTGGAGGTATATGACAGTAAATATCCAGACAACAAAGGAACACAGACTTTAGAAGTGAATGTTCGTGTGAACCCTAATGCTCCAATCTTCTATGATGAGTTTGGCAGACCCAACAATTTCTACCAAGTGAGAGTGAATGAAAGTGAAGGAATTGGCAACACCATATTAACACTCCGTGCCGAAGATCCTGATGGCGTAAGTTTCCTCTACTAACTAATACATTCAGATAAACTCCAATTTGAAAATCTAATCGTGGAGCACAGTGGAGTTTCTTATCAAATACACTGACCCAAAATGAAAACTTTACATGGTGTTCAAAAGTATATATTTTGATGATAAATGAAGTTTCGGGGTTATTTTTTTCGGTCATCGAATCTTCAATGCCTTATCGATGTCTCCGAAAAAATTATTGGATGAAAATCATAAATTGCATAATTTTTATAAATAATTCAGTTCAGAGGGGTCAAAATGAAAATTTCTAAAAACAATTAAAACAGTAATGCAGATTTTGGAAACAAGAAATTACTGACTGCGTGCTTTAAGTGATGTTAAAAAGATCATTAGTAACCAGTGTGACCCCCATTTTACGAATGCTAAGCAGAATACGTCGCCTCATTGAATTTACGTAACGTTGTATGAGCACGTTAGGGATACGTATGTAATGATAACAGAGGTGCATATTGGAGTCATTTAACGCATCCATTTGATGATTGGTCCTGACCCTCCGACCGAATTCATCCTATACGTGTTCTATGGGGTTCATGACACGGGATGAAGCAGGCAAAGCAAGAGGTTGACGTTATTTTTAGCATGGAATTATGTGGTTATTTACGTGTTGTATGAGGCCTTGCATTGCCATGCTGGAAAATGCCAGGTCCGTTATTTTGAACGAAATGACTAATTATCTTTTGTGTGTGAACCCGGTAAAGCCAAGCAATAATGGTTGCCGTTTTAAACGATTACGTGGGTAAGTTAACGCGTTAACGCGATAAGGACGTAACGTCGTCACACGTGCGCGACCAGGTCTTGCAAGAACTCTGACATACCCAGTTTTGTTGTACCTGTTCATAAGATAATGAATAGTCTGTCTGGAGCAGCCAAAATGATGCGCGATATCATTTACCGTAAACCCCGCCATGAGCCCGCCAATAACTTGGTTTCTTTGATCTTTGGAAAGACGTGCCGTCACTAAATGGAAGCGTTTTGTAACAATAAATTATTTTTTATTACCAGTACTCAGCTTTAAATGTTTTCTTGTCGGTTTCAAAGCTGTAAATGAACCAACTATTCCTCAGCACGTGCAACGTAAGGATCACGTTTTTCAGGCGTTGACACTTGAATAGACCTGAGATTTGAATAAAAATTGCACAATCGTTATCTGAGACGAAGTCTCGATAAGCATGCGTAAATCTTACAACGGCATGTTTACTAACAAATCAGTTATTCAAAGAAATAAAGTGTAAAGTTTCAATTTGGGTCAGTGTAGTTTAAATATTTGTTTTGGTCACATAAAAGAAAATCTTGTTGAGACGGTTCGTTTGAGTACCCACAACATATTGTTGTCGAGATATGAAAGAATCATTTTTAATTATGCTATTTTACTGAAGGCCTGACTAACTAACCCAAGATTCCTAGATATATAAAATGCTTTATTCATGCCAAATGACTACTTTTCTATTGAATGAAAGGGCCAATTACTTTAGGTCATGGTATGTGACACCAGAGATGTAGGTTCTAAAAAGTTGATACATATTATGTTTCATGGTTGTTGACCTTGACCTTGTTCAACCTTTTACAGGAAAATATTGGTTAAATATAATGTATATTTGAAAAGTTTTAATTACACAGCAGTGAAATTGTGAAGTTGTATTTCACAGCCGTGAAAATATAAAAAGTTGTATTTCATGTGTGAAGTAAGATGTCCTATGCCTTTTCCGTTGACTTCCTAGAGCCCACTTCAGATTTTAAAATGCCTATAACTTTCATATTAGTGGGGGAAAATACTAAGTGTGGGCATACATTTTCTTAGATAGATTGCAGGGAAAACTTTGGTTATTGTCGATATTTTTCTGACATTTTCACTTTCTCTACTCGTGCTTCAGTGGTTGGTTTCAGTTTTGCCCGACATTGCACATAATGCCATCCCTATACCTCCAGCAAAACGTAGTTTAAGGGGATATGCTGTTTTCAGTCTGTTTGTCCTTCCTTCATTTCGTCATTCCATCAACATTTCAAGGTTTTGTTGATTAACTTGCATACTTTTGTCTGATTTTGATCAAATTTGCACCACACCTTGACCACAACACAATGCATGTTTGATGGGGAAAAAGGGGCTAAAGGGTCAGTATTGCAAGCAAAGTTCAATCAAAAGTTGACTGAATCACCAAAGTGTCTTCATTCTGTCACTTAAAGGACAATTCTTTCAAATTTTCCAAACACCTGCAACTTTTAATGTGCGAATTCAAGCTGTAGGGTAAGTGCTTTCCAGTGCCAATATTTAAGGGAATTTAGTTTAATGTTGGAATGTCATTGGAAACTCATTTCATGAAGGCGGGTGAAACACAGAAAATCTTCAAGGTATACAACAGAGTGTGGGACAAGCCACACAATACTTTAGAAATGGCAACATTTCATGCATGGGTAAAGAAGAAATGATGCATTGAAAATAACTTATTTTTAATCAAAAGGGAGGTAATTTGCTATTATAAGATCAATTAAGTAAGAAAGAGGGCAAAGATCAGGAATTGATACAATCAAGCACCACACCTGACCAGGATACCAATGGGAAAGTGACAACGTCACAATTAGACATCACAAACCGAGCCAAGAGGTCAGCCCTTTCCCAGCAGGTGACCACAAGGCATCAACAAACAGACGTTCATGAAAGAATAACAAAACAAGACAGAAATAACATAAATGATCCACAAAAGAAGCACCCCCTTGGAACAGTCATATATTTTACAGGAGGGCTTAAACTCTAATTTTGAACCAGAATCTGTATAAATTAACGATTTGTGTTGATTATAGCAAAGATTATCGTGATGAAAAAAGTTTACTTCTGTGCATGCGCAGAGCTAACTTTTACTGATCATGCTTGAAAACGTCTTATTGTGATAATTCTAGCAAGAGCTAAAGAGAGCATTAATTGATCTTGCATTTTGCAGTCAGATGTCTCCCAAATCATATATGAGCCGCGGCATGAGATTTCCAACAATTTGACATTTTGTTCAAGTGTAGACTTGAACGAGCCTCTGCAGCCTCCTGTTAAGCTTAGAAACTCCAAATGGTGTTCAGTCAGTAGCTTAACAATCATAGAATACTCAAGCGACTAGCAAAGGCTCTGATCAGACTGCGCGTATGCGCAGGCT
This sequence comes from Loripinus fragilis, assembly GCA_964019695.1. NCBI lineage: Eukaryota > Metazoa > Mollusca > Bivalvia > Lucinida > Lucinidae > Loripinus > Loripinus fragilis. The sequence goes on from OZ026516.1 coordinate 77,843,645, forward strand.
GATCTGAGGCTTTGCTGGTCGCACATACCAAATTGTTGGAAATCTCATGCACTGGCTCATATAATACTAATTTGTTTCAGTCAATAAAACACACTGTCCAGCATTATGATCGGACTGTAAACATTCTTTTTTTGTTCGGTAGATAATAAAAAGAAACTTCAAATTTTTGTCATGAATATGCCAATTATTTCATCAAGTGAAGCTAAAAAATTATTTCATGAATGGGCAATGTTCATTATGTAAATTTTTTGCTGTTTTTTAGGAGCGTGTGAGATACAGTGTATTCACTTATACAAACAACAATGGTGATGCTTTCTTCTTCCTTGATGAAAACACAGGTGCATTGAAGGTCAGGGAATCTTTATCAGCTGCTTTGAAAGAACCAAACACGTACAGTGTAAGTAAACTTATCTATTGGCTCATTTTTTCATCCACCTAAGTATCTCCACGAACAAACATTGGTCAAAATCTGTTATTAGAAGTGGGAATCAACCTGGATCAGTATCCATTGTTGATTATGGCCTCTTGGCAATAAAACAGGTATTTAGGGTGGCAGATCAGGTTAGACTCAAACTAGCCTACTCAGCTACATAGACTATCTAAAATGCTAAAATTTTGCATGAAGCAAATGTTGAATGTGCTGATCAGACCAGATAGTGAAAAACAAATGTGCTGATCAGACCAGATAGTGAATAACAAATGTGCTGATCAGACCAGATAGTGAATAACAAATGTGCTGGTCAGACCAGATAGTGAATAACAAATGTGCTGATCAGACCAGATAGTGAATAACAAATGTGCTGATCAGACCAGATAGTGAATAACAAATGTGCTGATCAGACCAGATAGTGAATGAAAAAAGTTCTGATCAGACCAGATAGTTAATAACAAATGTGCTGATCAGACCAGATAGTTAATAACAAATGTGCTGATCAGACCAGATAGTGAATAACAAATGTGCTGATCAGACCAGATAGTTAATAACAAATGTGCTGATCAGACTGCAACTATGTTGAAGACATGCAATAAATATTTTCTTAGAAAAAAGGTTATTTTTGGAAAAAGACCACTGAAAGTGTAGGAGGTGCAATTGTTCTGGGCCAGACTAGCTAGTTTGGGCCAAATAGGCCTCATCAGTGACCCTCAACTAGTTTTCATGTTCCACAACTGAATCCATAATCACAAAGGACAAGAAAATATATATAGTATGTAGGTTTGTCAAGTATGAGCGTACTCAAGTAGCAGTGTAGTCAAAGTACTACAGTAAAAACCGGTCTCAAGCAGCCACTCAGAATTAGACAGAACAAAGGTCTTTATGGCAAATGGTAGCTTAATAAAGGCTGAAAGTATTGCAGAATGCTCCCTTTGGAGCATTCTGCAATACTTTTGACCTGCATCCTTTGAGAACATTCTGCAACTAATGTACTTTTGACCTGCATCCCTTTGGAGCATTCTGAAATACTTTTGACCTTCATTCAGCAATAATTGGTCTTGAAAACTCATGTTTGGTCTTCTTTTTGAGTTGGTTGGCCCTTTAAGAAAGGTTTGACTTTATTTTCAGCTGATTGTACAAGCCACAGATGAAAGGGGTAACAGTTCTGAAGCTACAGTTATCATTACGGTCTTGAGACTTGCCGATGATGTGATCCCAATCTTCCAGAATCTTGACCCACAAGATCAACGCTACCGTTACACAATCTTCTTTGATCAAGATCTTGACATTCCTTTCTTCTCTGTAGAAGCTAGAGATGCTAATCTTCAAGTGAGTCTAATTCTCATTGGTATAGACCAACCAATATGACAATGGGATAGTCTGAGTATCACATGTGACAATGAGATTATAGTCTGAGTATCATAGGTGACAATGAGAGAGCCTGAAGATCACATGTGGCAATGAGTCTTAGTACCACATGTGACAATGAGAGAGCCTGAGTATTACATGTGACAATGATAGTCTGAGTATCACATAGGACAGTGAGAGAGTCTTGAGTTTCACATTCCGCTATGAGAGAGCCTGAGTATTACATGTGACAATGAGAGAGTCTGAGTATCACATATGACAACGAGAGAGTTTAAGTATCACATTTTGCAATGAGTGTGTCTGAGTATCACATATGACAGTGAGAGACATTGTCTCCGCCGGGAAGCACCTTTCAAATACTAACCTGTCTGATTTGACCGATTGGTTGGTTCATACTTGTTATCAATCTGCGTCATCACGTGTCCTCGAAACCAAATATTTGACCCAAAAATGTTTTAGTGTAAAAAGTCTTATTATTGTTTCGCTAAATACTGTAATACCAATCATTGTTATTGTTTAGCTACCAAAGGCTATTGGATGTCTCCAAAAACGGATTATTTATAGCCATTCAGTGCTTGTTACTTTTTTAACGTAGTGTTTCGGGTAATGCACACCGCGTATTGACACAAATCCGACTTTTCAGCCGTGATGTGCCTTAACAGACAGGTCGATACTTTAGTATCGCGCCTGCGCAAGACAATGCAGTGAGAGAGTCTTAGTATCACTTTTGGCAATGAGAGACCACCACATAGTATATATTTGTTCAGGAGCGCTGCTGCGAACATGATCCTATATACTTGATTCCTGCTGAAAAGTTGTGTTTCACAATCGCAGTCGGTAACATGTCTAGCTACTGCAGATCCAGAGGTTGTGAGTGAACCCCACCCGGCCCCATACTTTGGTGGAGATTGATCATGAAATAATTTCTACAGTCATTCTCCTCCCTTCCGCTTAATGAATCAGTCAAGAAGGATTGTTGTCAGTTACGAGTGAAAGTATGTGCACAAAGTACTGGTTAACGGCTTGTTCAAGCTTGCCCAGAAAAAGTACATGAAGAGTTTGGTACTCACACTGACAAGCAGGAAAGGCTGAGATTAGTCTGTGATTAAGGACATATACTACCCAGGTGGAGTATGAGATAACTTGTACATGAAAAGTTTGGTACTCACACTGAGATTAGCCTGTGTAATTGTGCAGTCTTGCCAGAGCCTCGGTTGCTCATATACACAAAGTATTGAAGTAGGTCATGGTTAAGACCAAACACTTGTCTTTTAGCTAAACTGGCTCGCTGCAAATGCATTTGCCATCAGTACTACAGTAAAACATGTCTTAAGTGGCCACTCAAAAAAACAAAAAAAAACACTAAAATTTGGCTTTCAAGACCGTTATCGCTTAGTGCAGGTCAAAAGTATTGCAGAATGCTCCAAGAGAGCATTAAGCTACCATTTTCTGTGAAGACCTTTGTTTTGTCTATTTTTGAGTGGCCATTTTAGACAGGTTTTACTGTACTAAAAACCAATTTCCATACTAATTACCTGATTTGTGAAATGTTGATTGTGATTGTTATTGCAGGGAGAATTAGTGTATGTTTCCACTGGTGATCCTCTAGCTCAGGAATACTTCCAAATTACAACGGACCGTGCATTCTCACTTGGACGTATCTCTGTCAAGAAAAATTTATCATTAGATGATACACTTGTTTACAGGGTAGGTAATACTAAACAACTCTCACTTACTGTCTTGCCAGCCAAGAGTGACAGTGGTGTCATGTTTTGTTTTACAAAGTAAGCAGGGACTTTTAATCGATAGATTACTTTTGTATTAATCCTATCCACAGGATAGGATTTATGCATAAGTGATCTATCAATTCGCATTAGCTCATATGGAGTGTACAAATTAATGTTTTACTTAACAATTATAAAACAAAACATTACGTCACTTTCACTCTTGGTTGGTCCGACAGTACCATATTTTACCTTGTAAACTATTTATATATTTTGTTATAAAACTCCTGAAACATTCATCAAGATACCATTGACTTCAAGAAGATTGTATAGTTATAATTCTATCGTTTTTTATAGAGCAGATGTCTGGTTTCTGAACTCATGTTTGAGAATTTATCTTTACATGAATCAAGTATTGGATCAGCTCTATCAATTATTAGCTGAAGGGTATCAGTTTGGTAGATTTTAACAAACTTTGCATGGATTAAGCAATAGGGTATGATGATTAGATAATAATAACCTTTGCATTTCTGTGACCTTGACCTAGCTATTAAGGTGGTTTATAATTGAACTACTGTTCACTACATACTGATCAAGATGGTGTACATCTGTTTTGTCTGACACTATAGGGATCACACATGTTTTTTCATGCATTAACATTTGCCGGGTCCCGAGGATATTGTTTGAACATGAGGCCGATAGGCCGAGTGTTCAAACATCTTCCAAGGGATCCAGCAAGTGTTAATGCAATGAAACAAACATGTGTGATCATTATTCTTGCATAGTTTACCTTATTCCAACCCATTTCGCACTGAAAATGCTGCTAAAACATTAAATTGTTCATTTTCTTTCACTGGATTTCTCTAAACAAAATGGCGTCGGCTGTGTACTTTCGAACGTCATAATGTCGTCACAACGTCATAACCGTACGCAATGTTTTCGTGAACAAAAACATTGGCGAAATGATCAGTCGGGTTTGCAACGCTTTCGGTATATAACGTCATGCAAATAATACAGGGCTCATTTTGAGTATTTTCCAGTTCTGACCAATGTTCAAACAGCACGCAAATCTCCTGATTTGAACATGGATTTTTGTTCATTTGACAATGGGTGTAAACAGCTATACGAATAGACATCTATGCAAGAATATTGTTTTATTAATGAGCCTCAACATGAGATTTCCAACAATGTGGTGTGTGCAACAAGCAAAAGGCTCAGACCAGCCTGCGCATAATCACAATCTGATCAGAGTCTTTGCTGGTTGCTTGAATATTCTGTGACTCTTAGGCCACTGACCAAACATAACTTGCAGTTTCTAAGCTTAAAAGATGGATGCATAGGCTCGCCTGCGTCTACATTTGTCAAAATGCCACATTGTTTGAAATCACATGTCTTGGCTCATTATTCAGGCTCCAAGGCTATAAAAATTTCATACTCAACTCAGCTGAGCATGAAATTTACCTTGCTCATAAATATTAAAATAATGCCAACAGTTGTTGGCATTTTAACATTTATTAGCATTATAAATACAAAACACTGAGAGACTTAAAGCAAGACACTTCTTTATTTGTCGGTATTTTTAGTTTTTATGAGCAATTGTAATTTTGTGCTCAGTCAAGTTGAGCATGAAATTAATTTCATAACCTCAGGGCCTGTTCTCTTACAGTAGGTTTCATTGGTAAATTCTCTTTCAGCTTTATATTGAAGCGTATGATAGCGCGAAAGAGGCTAACAGAGCTAAAGCTGAAGTACTTATTACTGTGATACGAAATAAATTCCGACCAGAATTTACACGACCAGCAACAGGATCACTTTCATTGACTGTACTTGAGACTAGACCTACAGGCTTTGTTATCTATGTTGTTAATGCCTCTGATCCAGATGGGGTAAGTCATCACACATCGGGCAGCCAGAAATTGAAAAACCTCTTAACAATCCATTAACGCTGATCAAAAATTAATAGAAACAGTGTTTTTGATTGCCATTTGTCCCTAGTTGGATGACAAATGGGGGGCAATCAAAACCTCTGTTTCAAACTATTTTTAATCTATGTATGTCGATAGTATGAATGTTTTTGATTGCTACATATAGGATGTGCGTCAAGTACACAAAGTTTAAGATCGTGTTGTCACTCTAATGTTATATTGTATTTCACACAGGTTTAGATAAACACAAATTTGCAGCGTAAAATTATGAATATTTTCTTACCCATCAGTTTAACCATATGTTTGGGGTGCTCAAAAGAAACATCTCATTGAGACGGTTCTTTTGAGTACCCACAACATATGTTTTGGTTGAGAAATAAGAAAATTAGTTTTTCCTTACGCACTCTTAACTAGAGTCCTGATTTCAGCTAAGTCAGCGACTTGTGCGAGCATTTTTTAAATAATTAAATGTGGATTTTGATGATGAGCTAGAAATAGAATCCATTACTTGTCTGAAGATGGGATAAAGAAATCCATCCCCCAGGAGTACCTTTTGCCATCACTGAGCTTAGAGCCTTATGAATCCAAATGGTAATCTATGGGACAGTTTTTGCTATCTCACCTTCACACTCGTGATGTAAGACCAGTTTTTTGCACGCAGGTCTCGTAATTTGGAGATTTTTGCCAAAATTAGGACTCCTAGTCTTACACTTGTTGTTTTCTTGTGAGCTTTTTGAAAAAGTACAACCTCTTTTGTTAAGTTGGAGCTATTTGATTAATACAATGTATTATTAAATTGACATCATTGCCAGTAATAATACCCTCAAAATATCCTCAAAATGTAAGTCTCAATTTGACTTTATCCAGAAACAAATGCAGGTATCATTTTAAACCTTGACTATTCTTCTATTGGCTGTTTGCTGTTGTATGAAGCAGGAGCTGATTTAGTTATGGGGTGTGTGTGTGTGTGGGGGGGGGGGGGGGGTGGAGGCAATTCATTCAGAACCAATGGATGTACCAAGAAAAGAAGGAAGCATTGGCTCAATAGGTTAGAATTTTTCTAGAAGCACCTGTGGTATGAGAACCATCTATTGAAGTACTGGTACCCATTTACAGGTTGCATGTTAAAAAGATAGCACTCAAAATGGTAATACTTACTGCAGCAGATATCAATTCTTAACCCATAAAGCACCACCTTTAATTTGCAGCAGACGACAATTTCAAATTTGCTGCTTTTTCAAAAATAACAAATAAGGCCTGATATTTTATGAGAATCGTCTGCCAGCAGACAATTCTCATGAAACATCATACCTTATTTTTTTCGAAAAATGAGCAAAATGTCGCAAAATTTGTCGTCTGCTGCAGTCATATATGGCACTTTAAGAGTAAATAGGTTTCTATAAAACAATATAAATAAGTGGTCTCCTGCTGCATTTATTTGAGGTCCTTCAGAAGTTAATTTTGGACTAATGATTTCAGAATGAAGTACATTTCTTCATGAAACCAGATTCAGAAAGTCTTGGAACAAAGACATTCTTTTCTGTAGAGCAGGATGGCCAAATCACTGTGAGAAACCTTCTCGGAGATAGTTCCAGTTTCGGTGATACATTTACAGTAAGTTTAGACAGTCTATTTGAAAACTATTCTTATTGCATACACTTATATTGGAGTCACAACATGAGATTTCCAACAATGTGGTATATGTAACCAGCAAAGCCTCAGATGCAACTGCGCATATATGCAGTCTGATCATAGCATTTGCTTGTCGCTTGAATATTCTATGAGTGTTAAGCTTCTGAATTAACATCATTTGGAGTTTCAATGCTTAAAAGTAGGCTGCACAAGCTCGGCTGAGTGTGCACTTGTCAAAATGCCACATTGTTGGAAATCACATGTCACGACTCATTTCATGTACATGAATGTAGTACCTGAAGGAAGAGTTTTGGAGTCCTAATGTCACAAGCAACTTTAATACTTTGTATAGGAGATAGAAAAATCAAAATTACACTATACTTTTGACATTGTGATATGATTGTAAGAAACCTGGAAAAAAGTGGTAAAGAAATGATATTTGAATAAAGTTATTTTTTAAAGGATTTGTTTTAGCATTAATTGGTTGACCCAGACTTCAATCCAGCTTGATATGCAACTCTTTTATATATTAAGGCTTGAATGAGTCTTAACATCTAAGTGAGCCACAGGTTATTTTTTTATATATATCTTTGCCTTCAGTTCAAATAGGTCCAGATAAGGATAGTTTGTGCTCCAAAAAAATGCATTAATTCTCTTACCCATCGACTTAACCAGTCATGTGTTTTGGGTGCTCAAAAGAACCATCTCATTGAGACTGTTCTTTTGAGTACTCACAACATTTTATTTACTGGGCCACAAAGCGCAGTCAGTAACGTGTCTGGCTACAGATGCGGTCTGACTGCAGATCCAGGGTTCACGAGTTTGATCCAGGCCATGTCTCATGCATTCGTGGAGATTGATCATGAAATAATTTCTATGGTCATTCTCCTCCCTTCAGCTGAATCATTCAAGAAGGATTGTTGTCAGTCACAAACGACAGTATATGTGTACAAAGTACTGGTTAACCGCTTGTTCAAGCTTGCTCAGGAAAACGTGTGGTCAGGTAACTGACCCTCCTGCCATTATCAAAGCTTTTGACTGGGGACGTAAACCAACAAAACCAACAAAAACAACATATGTTTTGGTCGAGAAATAAGACAATTTTTGTTACACACTCTTATCTGGAGGCCTGGACTGCAGATTTCTGTAAGCTTCTGCATTCTATAGAACATCATCTGGATCTACACTGTTTGTAAATTGGTCCCTTTACGGTCTAGTTTTGAAAAGGATATAATAATCACTTTTCCCAAAATCATCACTGAAGGCGCTGGATTGTTTATTAAACGTTGCAATATGTCATAACTTTTTAAAAACAAGTGATCATAACTTACTCAAAGAAAGGCCATATTCAAACAATACAGACCCTATTTAGTGTGCTTTTATAAGCAGTCTGATCAGGGCTTGCAAAGTTCACTATTCTGACATGGATTGCATTTTGCACTTCAATTATTTATTTTACATTATTACCCAAATGTTATGTTCTATATTTAGAATATCTACCCTAATCTACAATGTATATTTACAGTTTACGCTCACTGTTGGAGACCGTGGTAACAAGGAACTTTTTAACGACCTCTCTGTGACAATTTACGTAGATCGAGACAAGCAAAACCCAATATTTGACCAAGCGGATTATTACTTCACCATTCCTGAGACGAGACGTGTAGACAGTGTGGTGGGAGAAATTCGTGCTACTGATCGTGACTTGCGCCCATTGGTAAACATATTATGAACTTTTTTAATGAATTCAATAAATCAACTGTTGAACCATTTGTAGCAGTCTGGTCAAGGTCCAATCTGTTTGCCTGCTATGCAAGCAAACATATATGTAAGAAAGGCATTATTACATTGGGTCACATCTAGGAGTGAAGTGCCATGCAATAAAATTGATTAACCATTAGCTGTTTACAGATTAGTGCATGATGTAATGACATCCATTATAATGTTAGCGTGAAAGATGCCTAAATCTTGACGTTTTCACTTCAAAAATGTGATTTTAAAGTAATTTTAATGTCATGAAATAAATAGAATCTAACATTTGTGATCCAGTTTTAATGAATTTGTTAAACTTGTTGCGAAAAAGAGCTAAAATGTTCTACAAGCCATTTTATCTATTTTCTCCAACTCCTTTGTTACTACATAACAATACAAGAAACTAGTAAACAAAATATCAGGTATGCACACTCTAGTTTCAGTTCTTTGGTGCAGTCTTTGCTTCCAAAGGATACCCTTTTAAGAATATATTCAAAGTGTCAAAGAAGAGGCTTCATAGTTAAATTGATCAAAATATCCTTAAAACTTAACAAAACAAAAAAATAAAAATACAGCACATCTTAAAGAATTGGTAGTAAAATTTTAGCCCCTAGTTTTTATCATTTACTAAACCATAACAACTCTAATATATGTATTCATCTAGTTTAAGTATTATTAAATATTGAATTTATATCATTTGTTAAAATATTACTTGTTCAAAAAAAGCTGTTGAAATGGCCAAATTGCTCGTTTTTGAATGCAGGTCTTCAATGTTTTTCAGAGTGAAATCAATTACATGGCAGTTAGCGATGCTAATGCCATGGCCAACTTTTATGTGGACCTACGCACTGGAGAGGTCAAGGTAAAGAGGAACCTAACCCTATCAGTCGATCGTAATTACCAGGTTAGTAAGTTTTATCACACAATGCTTATAATGGGATTTTTTCTACAGTAAACCTGTGTAAAACGGACACTTAAAAAACGAAAGTTGGTTTTTAAGACCAATTATTGCTTAATGCAGGTCAAAAGTATTGCAGAATGCTCCAAGGGGAGCATTCTGCAATACTTTTAACCTTCATTACGCTACCATTTGCCATTAAGACCTCTGTTTTGTCTTTTTTTGAGTTGCCATTTAACACACGTTTTACTGTAACAAATAATAAAAAAATGTATTTAGAAATCTTCTCTAATCAAATATCAAGTATAATATTATTGTCTTTTTCTCTTTATAATATAATGCGCCGCCATTTGACCCTTTGAAAACCCCTAAACAAGTATTTTTGTAAACCTCTGGATCTGCACAGTTGACTGAGATGAAAGCAATTTTCAGAAACTGAAGTACATCATAATTTGCATGACTTTAGTTAAGAGTGGAAAACGAAAATTTTATTTCCTTATTTCTCAACCAAAACATATGTTGTGGGTACTCAAAAGAACCATCTCGATGAGACGGTTCTTTTGAGCACCCAAAACATATGTTAAAACTGATGGGTAAGAAAATATTTACAATTTTTTGCTGAAAAATTTTGTTTATCTAAACGTGCGATTTGGAAATTCTAACCTGTGATCCCATGGTATTATGCAAGGATTTATCGTAGGATCATTGCATCAAACCAGATTCATACAAAGGGTTAGTGTGAAGGATTATTTACCTGTCTGCAAAAGACAACTTGTAAGCTAGTATACCAACCAAATTGAGATTAAAAATTACAGCGTTGCTGACTTGATACTTGCAAAGTCAGCCTTTAAGTTTATGTTAGGCAAGCCCTTAGCCCCAGGCTTATACTTAGGCATGTATGGACTTATAAGCAACAAATAGATGTGTATTAAAATGCTTGCGACAACTCTTATTTAATTTAGCTTAATTTTACAGTAATGTGATGTGATGTTTCTGATTGCATAATTTCTCTGCTGTACACGGTATTTTTGAAATTTTGAACACTTTTCTCTTTCTGTTCTCAAATAAAATGTTGGGTTTCATAGCTGGAATTCACATAATGCTTGTCAGAATTGCAAACAGGAAAGATTCTCTAGAAGCTGTCTGATCGGGTTCTGCCCTCTTTGTCTAGACTTTTTACAGGGTGGCCAATGTATGTCACAATCAGGAGACTTTTTTTCAAAGGAACACATACATTTAGTAAACAAACACTTGCTTCAGATAAGAAAATTTGTTTGTGCTATGCAGACATTACAGAGCTAAAAATGGTAAGGGGCAGTTACCTCGCATTGATTTCAAGTTTTACTTGCATGTTTCATCTTTTCATGAACTTCAGGCATTTGCTAGATTATTCAAGGAAACCTTGTTGTTTTTTTTCGAAGATAAGGGACACACAACTGTGGAACTCATCAGTGAATTAAATAGTGACAATTTAAACAAAAGAGGCTTTCATAAACATAGGATTTTTCTGCATCGACAGCTAGTCTTGTTTTGTTCACCAAATGGTATAAAATGCCTTTACAGCGGATAGCAACAATGAAAGAAAAAATGATACGCTAATGAGTATGTGTATGTCCCATATACTCAAAAAACAAGGTTTTCTTGTATATTGAAAATGCCTGAAGTTCATGTAAAGATGAAACAATGCTGCCAATAAAACTAGAAATCAGTGTGGCCTGGTAACTGCCTTACCATATTTGGCTCAGTAATGTATGCACAGCACACAGCTTATTTTCTTATCTGAAGTGAGCATTTTGTTAACTAAGATGTATGTGTTCCTTATGAAATAAATCATGTGACTGTGATGTACGTTGGCCACCCTGTTTTGGGGAGGCAATTAGTGTTTGAAATTTTAGACAATTTACTGTATTTAACTGCAGCTTTTAGGCTTAGGCAGAATTAGAAGCCTTATTTATTATTTGGAATGTCTTTTAATGCTTCTTTAAATTCAAATGATTTTCTGTACTGTATTCAACTTATTAACCCTTAAAGCGCCAATCAGGACTGCAGCAGACGACAAATTTTGCAACATTTTCCTACCTTTCAAAAAAAAGGTATGATGTTTCATGAGAATCGCCTGCCAGCATACGATTCTCTGAAATATCTTGCCTTATTTTTGGTTTTTGGAAAAGCAGCAAAATTTTAAATTGTCATCTGCTGCAAATTATAGGTGGCACTTTAAGGTTTAAGTGCACTGTGAACATAGCCGTCCAAAATTCTAAGTTTTAGTTTGAAAATGTAGAAGATGATCTAAGATCCAAATCTACACTTTTTCATACATGTACATAGAACATTTAATCCATGTTGTAAAACTACACAGATAGATTTGAGTGTAAACCACTCAAAAAGGACTAGTAAATTAGTTCCATAAAAACACAGTTCTGCTTGGTGAATATGTTAACTGTTATTCTATGCTACTCATCTAGTGAATTATTTCTATAAAAACACGTTCTGCTGGGTGAAGATGTTAACTTTTATACTATGCTACTATCTAGTGAATTATTTTTATAAAACGCAGTTCTGCTGGGTGTATATGCTAATTGTAATTCTATGCCACTGATCTAGTGAATTATTTCTATAAATACCTGATCTGCTAGGTTAATATGGTAAGTAGCACATTGATTCCCAGTGTAAGAGTTTAATATTTAGATATGGAATTTGAAAGTTACAAGCTAGGGGATGAGAGAGATTATTTGAAAGCCAACTATCAGCTAAAACAGCATGACAATATGAGCCTCCTCGTGAGAAAACCTGTTTTCCTGGTTTTCTACAAAACAACTGAAAAACCAGCTTCCTTAACTACAGAGACTATTTGCTAGAATATTGAAATTTCACCTGCACTTAATTTAGATATGATACTATCCAAAAAGCGAATAACAAAAGTGCTGATCAGACTGCATGACAATCATTTAGAATGGTTAGAAAAGGGCTAATCTTGTGAGATAGACACTAAACCAGAACAACCTTAGACATGCATGTATGCTGCATTAAGGTATTTTCACTAGATATAACAGCCTAGTGTTGACTTACCTTCAAATTTATACTGATACCTTTATAATTCTCTCAATCCTTGACCCTTTGTATTCTAGAGACCCCTAAATGACTACTTTTACAAACAGGGAAGACCCAAATGAAATGCAGCATAATGCTGCATTTCATCATGATTTACACTGTTTCTAAAGGTAAAGATAGCTTCAAACTATGGAATACAATATTTTTTCTGAAAATTAGAGTGTGAGACCCTTAAATATGTAAAATGGACTATCCCAAGCTTATTGTATCATAATAAAAGGAAGAATCCACTAGTATACAAAGGGTTATTACAGCTGAATTCCATATTTAAAGAATCTTGTGTTTGCCTGGTATAACAATTATGAGGGACTCTCTTGAGAGATAAGGGTGAATTTGTTATTGAGGGATCCAATCTATAGGGTCTGTAATTCTTTCAACTGTATTATATGACTTAATGTTTACTGAAAAGGCGGCAACTCATTTATGCTAAATTAGGACTGGTCAACCTTAGACATAGGTAAAAGTTGAAAATGAGGCATGGTTTTGTTCAAAAGAAACTGTATAATCTTGCGCCATTACCTCAGTTTAGATGCAGAACACATTATTTAGTCCTTAAAACGCCATCAAAATAACTGCATCTGAAAATGTCTATTTAACATAAGCATATAGGCAAACATTGTGGACCCAGATCAGACGGCTCCTGTTTGTCTATGAGGCTTAAAATATTTTAGTAGACGACAAAAACATACATTTTGTGATTATGCGCTTTAAGGGTTAATAAATGTGGGTTTAGTGTGTATACGGTTAGGATTTTCATGAAATGCACCCACGTTTGCGTGGCCAAAACAACTTATTAATTCTTCACCAAATTACAAATAGAACCTGATTTCCCTTATTTAGCAGAAGAAACAGCCGAACCATGCCCAGATATGAATATTAAAGTTGCTGCCTTTACAGAAAGCGAAAAGTCTATTAATATCAAAGAATTCTAGAAAGATGTAAGAAATCTGTTGAACCAGATGAGATAGCTCATATGATCTGTTTTAATTGCTCTTTTTTATTTTTCATTTTTACTCCAAGAACCATATTTACCTTGGCATTTCTTATAGTAACAGGGGTGATAAAGTTCAGGATAAACTGGATTTCCTGATTGAGCACTCATACATTTTGGGCATGAGATCATAGTAATTATTGCTTTAATTTGGTTTTAGAACCTTTTAGTCAGATATTTACCATAAAATATGCATAAAGTGAATGTGTTCTATTGATATTTTGTTCTTTAAAGCATTTTATTGATGATTTAAGAACTTTTTTGGCTCAGTTCAGGATTCAGTTGACAGATATTCCTGATTGAGATTCGCGGACTGTTATCACCGGTAGTAAGGATCAGATTTGAAAATGTTGTCTGATGGAAATTTTTGGTGGATTTTTAAACAATAATACTTGAATACCATACCATTGATTTAAGTAATAACTGTTTTCAAAATTTTTATTTGAGGAGGTATATTGTCGGATATAGTCAGAATTTAGTTTTATTGTGACACGCGAGGGGAGCCCTAAAACTTTATTTCCTTACGTATATACCTCTACAATTGAAAATTTTGAATATGGTTATCACCATTCAATGCACTTTTGCAGTTACATCTCAAATTGGAGCCTTGTAACAGCATAATGCCCCAGGTCAACCAATGAAATGTGATGAAATTAATGATGTCAATCTGTTTTCTAGAGTATATCCTGTGATATATTGTTGCAAATGTTTAATGTTATCCAATGAGGGGTTGTGTAACAAAGGCAAGTGCATAATAATTCACTATGTACTAAGCGTAAAACTCCCAACAATTCTGTTTTACAACGTTATGTAACAATGAAATGGAAAAAAGGGTTACCTTTATCTGCTGCTCCTTCAGACTATTCTGGGGTGTACTTGATTTAGCTGTTCTAATTTACTGGGAACTGACAGAACAGAAATCAAGTCACAGGAGCAGCTGTGCTGGGGGGCAAAACAATCACAGGACCTGCTTTGGAAACAAGATGGTGGGGCACTGCCTGCATTTACTGAGTTATTTGGTTTTCACTTGAGTAGATCGGAGGACTTCTAAGCACCCCATTTTAATTGTTTTAGGTAGCTGTTGTGGCATACTTAGAGTACTCTAAATTTATTTAATCAAGTCTGCCCCTCTTCAAATATTACAGGGTAATATGGTACTATTCTTAAAATAATGGACTTTTCCTGATTTCAAATTGGGAGATTCCACTTCAGAAACTCATTGATGAAAGGGTTGATTGGATATGATGGGATATGAATATGAAATATTCATGTTTTTTTACACGTGGTTCTCCTATGGTATGAAACTTTTAAAACCGAGATTTACAACTGTTTTGATTCAGTTCTGTTTCAAGTGTATCACACATGCTCTTTGTATTTGTCTTTTTATGATGTTATTAATACTGATGTTTGATCATGTTCTGATTTCTTTGAAGTGTATGTTACATCTGATATGAATGTTTTGCTTATGTTTATATATTTGATATTTTAACAGATTTATCAGGTACATGAGAAGTAACATTTCAGCCTTGAGGCTTTAAGCATTACATCCATTGGCGTAGCTCCCATTAAGCAGTTATGCATATGTGTAATAAAAAAAGTTTCATTCAAGGGAGGACACCTAATGTTGTAAAGGTGATTTTCCATATCATAAGGAACTGCTCTTAAAAGAAAGAATTTGCTCCCTCTGGTAGGGAATTATTTCCTTTTAAGTGAAGTTCCCATTTTAAAAAAGGAATGCAATCGAAGAGAACCACTGCTTGATCCAGTAGTCTCCTTTTGATGTGCATAATTTTTTCAGCATTCAGGCTACGCCATTGGCACCAAGCAGTAGATTTTCTATTCTTGTCCTGCCAGCTAGAACTAAAAACAGTGTAGATCAAGATCAGTTATCTTTGAGGCAAGCAAACTGATCAGGATCTGTACTTGCTGCTTTACAGCAATACATCACATAGTCATTAATGATAATTCTCACATACATCTTTGGAAGTGGAAATGAAAGTAAATTATTCACTTGCATATAGCTGGATTTTTACAGAATGATTTCTTAAGCAGGACAAGTGATAATTATGGGCCATTCCATATATGAACACACATATCTAATGATATATTCAGCTTTGCTGACATGAGATTTTAGATTAGAGCAATTTTAGCAGCAGGCTAAGCATAAGTAGAGATAAAGCAAAACTAAAAATAAAAGAATATATATTTTTTTTTAATTTTATACTTAAATAATAATTGTAGGTAGAAAGATAGTCTAGAAAGTAATTAACAGTTAATATAGATTCATAGACCAGGACACAGGGAAAAACAAAGGACTCGGCTGTATTTGGCTTTAGTTTATGTTGCTTGCGTTATTCTGATACCTTGTCTGATGATTAGATTAATCTTCTGCAGCAGGGCATATCAGAATGTATATTTTATCATGATTTAGTTTATAAATTCAAAAGAATTGTTGGAAGACCTAATTTTAGTTATCAATTCAAAAAGATTATCAAATGTTATATAAAGGTTGGATATAACTTGGGTGTCATGTGACAGTCTGCATGTCTGGTTTTAAATCCAATCACGGTTTATAGCTATGGTTTCTTCTTGACAGCTTTGGTATAAGCTTTGATCGGTGGGTTGTGCCTGATGCTTATCTGTAGCTGGGCCCACCATGATTCAACTAGAGGTTTTCTTTAGCTCTGAATGTCTGTGGGTCATGGAACTTTTCTTTGCTTGAGTTTTTCTCCATGATGATACATTGCAATAGATACAGCTGATTCTAAGGCAAAGATTTGGTGCTGGTGAAATGCATTTAAGCCCCCCCCCCCACCCCCCACCCCCCCCCCCCCCCCCCCCCCCCCAGTGGCTCAGGCTGCTGTCTGTTCTAAGGCGGTGGTTCTGTAATTGTTGATTTGTTGTTTGTTGTTACTCCCATTGTGGGAGTCTGTAATTGTTCTCTGTTTTGTTGCACCTAGCTTTATGGCCATTCTAGTTTTGCAATCATCTTGATGGGGAAGAGAGAGCTGATTGCTTGGCTTAGTTTGTCTTCCTGGTGTCTCATGATTGTTGTGTGGCTCTTCCTTGTGGTGTCATGGGCATGTCTGCAGTTTGTGAATGTGGTAATTTAGTATCATACTGACTTACTATTTTTTGGCTGAAAGAATGCAATTTGCAGTTTTCAGAGCACCTTTCATATTTCAGTCATTAATTTCAAAACACTGTTAGAAGCTAAGATATAGCATTCTATACAGGCTTATATATAAGACAATCCTCACAAACAAATATTCTGTTTTGAAGAATTAACCAAAAAATGAGTACAGGGATTTGGGGCCAAATATTGGCTACTTTCCAATTCAAAAATGAGCAAAAACTTCCCATAATGGTGTGTCTTAGTTCTACATTTTTTTGAAAATTTACTGAAATCCTAACAAAAATTTTAAAGTTACAGATGCATGAGAAATCGCTTAAAAATGTGAAAGAAAAATTGTTTTCATTCACATTTTTATGCATTTTTTCAGGAGTTTTAGTGGTGGGAAATCAAAGCAACACATGTTACTGTTTTATACTGCTAACCTCTTATATGGTGTTTAATCCATTTAAAATGATGATCCAGTTCTTTTAGACTGCATCAAGTTTTCCCAATTTTGATGGTCCAAATGCTTTTCCCCCAAATTCAACAGGGCCCTGGCCCCGACTTCAAGAAGGTAGGAAAATCCCTGAAGTATAAAAAAACAATATGCAACACCCTATGATACTTTTAGTCGTTGTCCTGTTGAAGGCACCTATTCCAAAAACACTGTAGATTGAGATCAGCTGCAGCGGATCAAGAGCACACTGTTTTCTCATTGAAAATACAACTTGAATGATGCAGATTAACAGGATAAAAATTGGGGAGGAGTGTATGAAAATATTCAGCATAACATGGGATAAGAGACAAACAAAGGTGGTAAGGCCAGAATTTTTTTTTTTGGTTGATTTACAAACCCTCCTACTGAAAATTTCCCAAAAGTAGAGAAAAAATAAAAGTTAATTTCTAAAATTATTTTTTCATTTTATCCACCGACTCTAAATATTATTTGTTTCGTTGAAAAAATAATATTTTTTTTAGGTTCTGTCTGTGTATTTTTGAGAGTGACACTGTTATAAGTGATTGTTCTGCCCAGATTTTTAGAAAAAATGATGAAATATTTAAAGATTTAATACAGACTGTTGGTTTACCTTACTAGTTTTACTCTTTTTTTTCTGGAGATATTAAAAAAAAGCTCTGAAAAAAAAAAGCTCTGAAAATGACCAGTCAACTGGTCTTTTTTTGACTGGTCATTTTCAGACTTTTTTTTCGTCCCCTGGACCCTAAATCTGAAAAAAAAATCCCGTAAATCAACTTATAAAAAAATTCTGGCATTATTAGGTCAACTGGGGTTTATTGGTTGTGTTAACCTGTAGCCTATGAATGGAATCATTTATGAGCCAGACATGTCCTGCTATCTAGTGGAAATAGATATAGCCTTCACCTACATCCAATCTTTGTCGAAAATCATTCGTTTACAAAAACAATGGTATCTGGATTTTTTTTATTAATATAAGTAGACAACAAGTGCTTGCAAAATTAGCCAGCATGCAAAGAGCTAAATCCTAGGTATTTTAAGTTAGCATGTATGGTTTATAAAGAGAAATGTTATGCATGGATTGTATATCACATGGCTTGCTCACCACTTTAAGAGCCAATCAGAACTGCAGCATATTTTGTGTTTGATTTCTTGTTATGCGTGGGTAATAAAGCTTGATGTAGCATGGCAGAAGTTTCCCTTGAAAACATCAAAATACTATAGAATATTTCTTATAAAAAACTTAGAAAACAGCAGACTCAGTTATTTTCTATAATCTAGGAGCATGTGCATTGAGCATTAAGTGAAAATTCACCCTTTTTTAAAATGCATTTATCATAGAGCTTACAGCATGGCAGGAATACTCCCACATTAAATATTTGTGAATGCACTTCAATAAGCCTGTAATTAATTACTTTTTCTGGTCCAAGGGGGTCTGGCCATTTTCAGATCAATGAGCTCTACACAGGAAAACTGGAAGCATACCACCTGCTTACACACAACCTAAGCAAAGTTATATATCCTTGATAATGTCAAAAATAGCAATGTTTCAGAGTAATATTTTGGCAGTGTATGCATTGATGAGTATATTTTGATACCTGGTCAAAATTTAATTGTTTTTTTTCTAAAACTTATCTGTTAAAGCAATAATTGTTAATAAAGCAGACGACATATTGCAGTTGTGTTTGTTGCTTTAAATATTTATTGTGGTTAAATGTGAAATTTTTACTTTTTGATCCATGATCCATGATCTATATATATATATAAGCTTCACACATAGTTTTTGTATCACATGATGTCTACGGAGTAATGTCACACCATATATTAAAATCAATAAACCTTAGTGGTTTACAGATTTCGGTAACTTTTGAAATGACTCCTTTGACAACATCATGTATATTTGGCAAAATATTGTGTTTTCACACAAAATACACATTACAAAATAATTAAATGTCATTGATAAATAGAATCTTACACTTGTGCTCCTGTATTACTTGTTGGGAAAAAGTGTAAAATGCTCAGCAAGCCTAGAAGTTTATCACTTTTCCCTAACTCATTTCTTTTTCAGCTCTATGTATCTGCCTATGATACCTTCTTTGATAATAATAAAGCCTACACCACTGTACACATCAATGTAACCAGGAATGACCTCGGACCAAGGTTTATTAATCCAGAAACTTACTTTGTCACTGTGAATGAATATACTGAAGTGGGAACAGAAATATTCCCAGTACAAGCTGTAGATCAAGATGGGGTAAGTATCAGACATTACTAGTTACTTTGTCACTGTGAATGAATATACTGAAGTGGGAAAAGAAATATTCCCAGTACAAGCTGTAGATCAAGATAGGGTGAGTATCAGATGTTACCAGTTACCGCTCATATATAGAGAATACTAGGTGAGTGTCTTTTGATATTAAGTTTAATAGGCAAGGCTTTGAGAATGCATGTTGACATCGCGGGGCTTGCCGAGCGATTCAACATGGGTTCTCAAAGCCTAGCCTGGTAATCTTGATATCAAAAGACGCGAGCCTGGTATTCTATTTATCAGTTTACCCATTGTTACATTCTTCAAACTAGCGATAATGACGTAATAATTGATTTTTGTGTTGATTCAGCGTCATTAGCGACGTCATTCAAAAAGTGCAATGTCATGATGACCTGATAAAGGCACATGCCATGAGATGGATAACGTTTATCAGGCAACCTGCAACAATGCAGTTGATATGAGAGGTAACTGAAATCAAATCTTAATCTAACTCTGTTATATGCAGTAATTTGATATATAATACTGATCAGTCTGCATCTGTGTTGTTTGAATGTTTTCTCATAATGCATTACCTTGCAGAGGCAGATCCAGAAAGTTTGATAGCTGGCTCTTGACATATAGATTCACCTATTGCAGTGATACTATATGAGTCACACTAAAAGCTTCAAAAAGGCTTTCTGCTGATCAGAAAAATAGGTGGCTCAAACCATCAATAATCTTTTAGTGTTAAGACATCAATACAGTCGACTCTCGTTAACTCAACTATGCATAACTCAATACTATCACATATCTCGACCCGACGGCCCGGTCCCAGTATTTTCCCCTATATATTATTGCAATTCCACAACGTTTATCTCGACAACGGCTAAGTCAATAAAACTGATAACTCGTTACGAAAAACTGGTCCTGCTGATCAATTTTAGTGTATTTTACAACGCCTGACTCGATTCCATTTCATAAGAAAAAGACAGTCATTAACTTAACTTTTTATCTGAATGTGTCTTCAATTAATCTGACGTTTTGAATGTTAATTATTGTCCCCATTTAATTTGTTTGATCACTTGGTCCACGTGTGTGACACATGAGTTGTAAATTAGTGTCTTGTAAAATTACATAACTGACTGCGGTTGGAAAATTCTATTGATCTTTTGTGTACAACTTCAAAGCAGGTATATCTACATGTAAGTGACGGTTTGAGCTAAGCAATCTATTGAGTATTAAGCCTGTCCGATGACTGCTTGTTTTAAATAAGGCCAAAGTATAATTTAATTGTTTCTGGGGCCATTTTTTTTTTAAACAGATGCAGCATTTTATTTCAGGCACTGGACAATTGTGCGAGTAAGGCTATTTTCGGACATTGAAATAGATTGGGAAGGCATATGCAAATCAAGCCGACAAAATTTTAATCGTGCCTGTACACTATCTGTTGGGGCTTAAAATATGACAACATACGAAAGGGTAAAACCTGCGACCACCGGACCAGTCGCCGATACTTACTTAGAACTGAAAATGCTTTGTTTATTTTATTTTGTCTTTGAAAGTGAAAAGATTGCCATAATGTCAGGACTGCAGTGGTACCTGAAAAACGATTCTATTTTCCCCTTTTTATTATTATTTTTTTATTTCATTTTCTGCAGTTCATAATGTTATAGCTCCCAATAACGATCTGTTAATGGACGAGTTGAACGATATTTATTTTGCCCCAAAATGGTGGCTATAGGTAATGATTTGGTTACCTTGAACTACTGATAACTTGACATATTTTGCTCAGTCCCTTGAAATTCGAGGTATCGAGAGTAGACTGTAACTGTATTTATAATAAAAATCATATATCATCAGACTTTATAAGTCTACTTTATCCACTGCATTGTACTGGTGCAATTCAGGAAAACCTGTACCAACATGACTGAAAGAGACCAGGCCGCATAGCACAGTCGGTAACAAGACTGGCTACAGATACGTATCTGACTGCAGATCTAAAGGTCCCAAGTTTGATTCCCCCCAGTTCTATACTTTCATGGAGATTGATCATGAAATAATTCCTATGGTTATTCTCCTCCCTTCCGGTGAATCATTCAAGAAGGGTTGTTGTCAGTTACGAGCGAAAGTATGTGCCCAAAGTACTGGTTAACTGCTTGTTCAAGCTTGCCAGGAAAAAGTGTGGTTAGGTGAACTGACTGTCCTGCTGTGACCATAGCTGTTGACTTGAGACATTAAGCCAAAAAAAACAAACAAAACAAATGACTGAAAAAGTGTTTACTGGAATGTAAAGATTCAATCCAAACAAACAAACAAATCCTGAAAAAATTAACCCTTCCCTTATTCCCTGCCATTCATGGCAGTTGTCATCTGCTTTCTCATCTGTTTAGTTTGAAAGCCTGAATCACAAACAATATGGATCAAAATCAGACATAGGAGCAGTCTATTTAGCAATCATAATGTTTGCTACCATAGTCAAAATATTTCTGAAGTTTATTTGAATATATTATATGCTGCATAGTGTAGACAACATTTTCAGGATATAGTATTGGCAGGACAAAGGTTAAAGCATTCATAAACAGTAAAACCTGTCTTAAGCGGCCACTCAAAACGACTGAAAATTGTTTTTCAAGACCAAAGCACCAATCACGACTGCAGCTGACAACAAATTTTGCAACATTTTTCTAATTTTCAGAAAAAAATAAGGAAAGATATTTCATGAGAGTCTTCTCATGAAATATCATGCCTTATTTGTTATTTTTGAAAAAGCTGCAAAATTTTAAACTCATCTGCTGCAAATTATAGGTGGAGCTTTATGGATTAATGCCAGTCAAAGCATTGCAGAATGCTCCCAGGGGAGCATTCTGCAGTACATGTACTTTTTACCTTCATTAAGCTACCATTTGTCATGAAAATCCTTGTTTTGTCTTTTGAGTGACTGCTGAAGACAGGTTTTACTGCAGTTAGAAATCCATTGCTATAAAATGTCTGTTTTTTTTTTCAGGATGTTGTGTTTTACAACATAGTGGGCCCCAACATAGCGGAGGACTACTTCAGGTTAAACACTAGAACTGGCTGGATTTCTATCCATGAATCTCTCAGTGAAAACCAAGCTATTGATATATATGAGGTAAGAGACAACAACTATAGTCATGCTGAAGAGACAGGCAGAATGAGTAGAGCACTTACCCAGTAAGCATGCAAAATCTGGCCACTATTCGAATGGCATTTGGTTGTTGGGCCAAAAGTGGCTTGTGATTGGATGCTGGCCCGGTTAATGGAAATTCTATTTTCTTATTTTTTGTCCAAAAGTACTCAAAAGAGCTGTCTCAATGAGGTCCCTTGATAATGATCATAAGAATTTATTGTAAATAAAACCCAGAAATTTTATTTTCCTCCTTAAGCTACTATAATGCATGCAGTTTTGTGAAGATGGTGCCCCCCATGCAGCAAGTTTCTTAAAGTACTATGCATGTGCTGTGTCTGTTCTTACGAGATAAACTACAATATCAAATTATTATCAGTAAAGTAAGCATTCAGCTCTTCAGATTTAAGAGATGTAATATAAAAAGTTTTTTTTTATTTATCAGCCAAACTATATGTTGTGGGTTTTCTAAACTGATGAGATTAGAAAACTATTCATTATTTTACAGACAATGTTATTGGTTTATCTGCATGCACTTTAAGCTTGTTTTATATGAAATCATTGTGAAATATTCAGGTGCTTCCTTTTCACATCCGAAAATGTCCACATATTTTGTCAAAATGGATGTCAGAGTAGGATTTTATTTCTTTCTTTTTACAGTTTGAAGTTGAAGCTAGAGACTTCCGAACGTATTTCCAGCGCAGCGTGAGGGCAACAATGACAGTTTTGGTGGTTAGAAATGTTTACCCAACATTCATTAACCTCAATAACTTTGAAGTAGTTTCTGAATTAGAGCCTGTCGATCTACCAATCTTTACAGTGCAAGCTCAGGACACAGATCTACTTGAAGGGGTGAGTTTCACTGCAGCCTCGAAACTGTTTTCTCTAGATAAAGCATGATTTTAACCCATAAAGAGCCACCTATCATTTGAAGCAAACAACACTTTCAAATTTTTGCTACTTTTTAAAAATAACAAATAAGGTATGATATTTCATGAAAATCGTCTGCTGGTAGACAATTTTCATGAAACATCATACCTTATTTTTGTTCGAAAATTAGGAAAGATGTCGCCAAATTTGTAGTCTACTGCAGTCGTGATTGGCTCTTTAGAGGTTAAAATCAACTCAATCCTATTTGATAAGCAAAGTGACTACTTTCGGAATAAAAATGTATAGACCCCCGCTTCTTACTTTGTGATTGGTTTGGTTTCGTTTGGTGCTTTATGCTCAAGCATGCACAGATCTAGGAAGTTTCATCAAGGGAGGTCCAGGCTCAAATGACAGAAAAAAACCTAACATTTTTTAATCTTTTTTATACTGCTCATCTTATTTTACAATTTTACAGAGGGGGTCCAATGGTTTATTTTAAAAAAAGATATATTTTCTTTAAGGATCCAGAGGGGTCCAATTTTTTGGGGGGTTGTGGGGGTCCATATGCTAATTTCTATAGAAACCTATAGAACTTGACATTTTACATACACCCCTGACCTCTGTGGTTAAGTTGAAAGGTCATATATTGTTAACTGCATTGAATGAAAATCTGAAGTGAATATATTGTAAACAACCCCTAGGTTTTCAATGTGCACATATACATAGAACCAAATATAAGGGAACCCTTTCATTTTGAAGTACCTTTTATTTTACACATAACATAATTATATGAATTCCAAGTCAGTATCCGATGTGACCTCCACATATCATCTCCGGTGTCAGGCATATATTGGTAAATGTAGAGCGCATTCACAATATTTACTTAGATGCAATGAAATACAAGGATTCCCTTATTGTTGGCTCTGGATATATTAGAATATGTATCCAATACAATAGTCTTATTTCCCAGTGTGCTATATTACAACAAAGAGGGTATTGACAGCGGCTACTTTGATAGAAAAAGTTGTGCGGTGTCCCCACTCTGCTAAAACTGTTTATTAGATCATTTGAGCCTTAACCCTTAAAGCGTCAAGAAAAAAATGGATCTGAAAATATTGTCTGCTGAAGTCGTCTGCTGCAAATAATTGCCTTACATTACCGACAAATTAAGTAAAGAAGCAAACAGCGTGGACCCAGAACAGAGTGCTCCTATAGGAGCAGTCTGATCTGGGTCCACACTGTTTGCCATAGAGGCTTCTTAAACAGCAGACAAGAAAAGCAGACGACTTTTGTTGCGATTGGTGCATTAAGGGTTAACTGTTGACTGATGTCCTTAGCACCACGTGTATCTTATGTGCTGTTTTTTTGTTTTATTATTTCAGAGTGCCCTGCATTACAGTATGGAGGGTATTGACAATGGTCCTGGCTATTTTAAGATTGATAGGACAAGTGGAGTTGTCAGCATTGCAGCTGACCTAATGAAAGGATCAGAAATGGAATATACGGTAGGCTAAACCCCTGGCCCCATCCCTACCCACTTAGGAATCACAATATTATATGAATGTATTACACCAAAAATATGAGCTCTTTGAAGAAAGGAGGGCAAAATATCTCATTTGGTAAAGATTTGCTAGTGTTCAGTTGTTTTGTTACAATCTTTGACGGCTGATGAAGCCAGCTGATAGAATCCACATCATTTTTCATTGACAGCATTAATTCAGATTCATTTGAGCACAGCGGTGGCTCATCGGTAGGGTGTTTAACTTGGGATTGAGTGGTTGCTGAATCAAGCCTCTCAAGAGGTACTGTCTTGAGCAAGACATATACTTAACCTTTGCTTCAACCCAGAAAAAAACATCTTGAAAAGCTGAAATGACTGAAAATTGTTGACAGGGATGTTAAGCCGTTAATATATATTTTCATTCACATTTTTATACCCTGTCACTTAAAAAGTGGGGGGGTATTATGTTATACCATCCATTCGGAAATTTGCGTTGAGTGTCTGTCTGTCGGTCTATCACCACTTCGTTTCCGCTCTCTATCTTGAGCATTTCTTGACAGATTTTCTTCAAACTTTGCATAATAGTTGATATTGGGTAGGAGAGGTTTGGGATTGTAGATGGGTAAATTTCGTCCAATCAGCACAGAGTTATTGCCCTCGATATGTGTCAAAAATTGGTTTCCCTGCTCTATCTCGCGCATTTTTTGGCTGATTGTCTTCAAACTTTGTTTATGAATTGATATTTAAGAGAATTGGTTTGGGATTGTAGATTGGTAAATTTCGTCAAATTAGCATAGAGTTCTTGCCTTTGATTCATGTAAAAATTGGTTTCAGTGCTCTATCTTGGGCATTTCATGACAGATTTTCTTCAAACCTTACATAATAGTTTATATTGGGGAGGAGAGGTTTGGGATTGTAGATGGATAAATTTCCTCAAATCAGCACACTTATTGCCCTTGATTCATGTAGAAAATTGGTGTCTGTGCTCTATCTCGCGCATATTTTGGTTGATTGTCTTCAAACTTTGTATTTGAGATGATATTTAAGAGGTAGTGATTTGGGATTGTAGATTGGAAAATTTGGTCAAATTAGCATAGCGTTATTGTCCTTGATTCATGTAAAAATGGTTTCCCTGCTCTATCTTGGGCATTTTTTGGCTGATTCTCTTCAAATTTTGTATATGAATTGATATTTGGGAGGAGTGGTTTGGGAATTTGTAGATTGGTAAATTTCGTCAAAAAAGCACAGAGCGATTGCCCTTGATTTATGTTGAAAATTGGTTTTCAGGTGCATTATCTTTCTTCAAACTCTGCATGTGAGTTGGTTTAAACATATTTTATTCATTCTCTTTTATACAATAAGCATAGCACTAATAATATTACAAAGCAGTTGAATGAAAGGGATGAATGCATGTGAGTTGATATTATGACGGAGTGTTATTGGATTGCATATCATTTAATTATGTTGAGAAAATACAGAGTTATGGCCCTTCATTTGAAAATATGATGAAATTATGTATACAAGATCTAGGTCCAGACAATTGCATTTAAGTTTTCATCTGAATTATAGCCCTTGTTAATGGATTGTCTTTGTATCAAAAATATTTCTTGGTGGGGTATGATACATGCCTGCAGTGCTTTTATTATGCAAATTTTCATGAGCTTTAATGAAGGGCAATTAAAGCAACAAATACTTTACACTGCTAATTTAATTCATTTTAAAATGGCAGTTTAGTTCTTTTAGACTGCATCAAATTTCCCAATTTTGATGATCCAAATGCTTTTCCCCCCGAATTCAACAGGCCCCTTGTCCTGACTTTGGAATGGTAGTAAAATCCCTGATAGTCCAACCAGACTGAGCTGATGCTATTGCTGATTTAGGTCTTCTTGTGGTGCACTGCCATATTGTTGATTATCTCATTTGGCGGCTATTATATAATTATTCATTTCCTTTGATTTTACAGTTGACTATTGCTGTATATGACAAAAAGATTGAACATATGAGGACATATGGTAACCTGACAGTACAAATGCAACGTAACTTCAATGCTCCAATATTTAGAGAAGATCCTTACAGACGCAATCTTGATTGGCGTGACAAACCCACCAAGTTGGTTGTTCAGATACAGGCAGATGATGCTGATGGGGTAAGTTATTTTATGGAAAGGGGTTCATATGTATGTATAATGGTAGTGGGAGGGGGTTCACTTTACTAATTTCATCTCATTTTTCTTAAATATCCCATGAAAATGAAATAATTTGGTCTTACTTATCATAGGATATTAAAAAATGGGGGGGGGGGGGGCAGGGAGGGGGATTCAAGCAAACCCTCTCTGTATCTGCCACTGTTTCTCTGAGAACTAGTTATCCAATGAGAATCCTGCATATGGGATTCTTTGAATGAGCAGCTACCGACTGGGGTTAGAGGCCTGTGTATTATATTTATATGCTTCCATACTTAATGTATGCCAGAACTGACCCCTGGGTGAGGTAAGCTTTTTTTTTCTTGTTACGTAGGCACCCAGCATCCACTGTATGCTCCCAAAAATATTTTAAATTTTAGCATTTTCTGCCTCCCCCCTCCACCCTCACCGTTAAAAGAATACTTTTCTGTACCTTGCTTTTGAAAAATATCTACAAAATCTTCATACCAAATGAATGAATGAATATGTTAAAAAAGAATTTGTTGTAGAAAGTTAACAATTTTGAGGGTTTTTTTCTGTAAAATTAACTAAGGAAATGATTATCAGAACAGCAGCTGGTATCTGCTTTTGCTGAAAGTTAGTAGACAAAATTACATGATCAATTTTTTTATGTGGTATTTTACCATGTTTAGATATGAGAGAGTATTTCTAAACATAAGCTCATCTCTGAGGTAATGTGTAAGCCAAACCCTACAGTAAAACCTGTGTAAACAGCCACTAAAAATAGAGAAACAAAGATCTTGATGACAAATGGAAGCTTACTGAAGGTCAAACGTATTACAGAATGCTCCAAAAGGAGCAGAATAATACTCCAAAGGTTTTGAAAACCAATTTTTTGTCTTTTTGAGAAGGGCTGATTTACACAGATTTTACTGTGCTCTATATGAAGACATCTTTATTTTGAATGCTTGCTAATAGGTGCAAAGCAAACTTGATGCATGATTAGGAGTATTATTGATAGAAATTATTCTGCTCTTTATAAAATTTGTATGATATACAATTAAAACTCTTGAGCAGTTACTCAAAAATAGACAAAACAAAGTTCTTTAAGACAGATGGTAGCTTAATGTGATTCAAAAGTATTACAGAAAGAGAGCATTCTGCAATACTTTTGACCTGCATTAAGAGATCATCAGTCTTGAAAAAAACATTGTTTTGTCTTTTTAAGGGTTGATTGATTAAGAGAAGATTTACTGTAGTTATCCAGGTGTCCTGGGGCTACCATATGGGATTGTCTGTGTAGAATAACAATACAATCATGTGTTTAAGCTAGTTCTATGTAATTGTCTACTTTGTTTTGCTCATGAGCCCGGTTCTAGAACTATTTGAGAAATGTAAAAATGCCATGTGCTGGTTTTATTGTACTTTGAAGAGCCATAGTGAGAGGTTTTTGTAGCGTGTCTATCTATTTTCAGGATAAAGTGACATATGGGTTTGATGCAAATACACCCGACATCGAGAGGTATTTCTACCTAGTACCATCTACTGGAGAACTCTTGCTTGTAAATACACTCCCACCAAAACAGACACGCTTTGAGGTAAGTTTTAACCTTAAATTAACTGACAAAAATTTACATCGGTCAAGATTTTCAAATTTTGCTGCTTGGTTAAGAAGTCAAATTTATTTGTATAAATCATCTGCCATCATAAGAAATATCAGACTTTATTTTCTACATTGTCTCTTGCAGTGGTGATTGTCATTTTAACCCTTAACGCGCCAATGACAACAGAAGTCGTCTGCTTTTCTCGTCTGCTGAAATGTTTAAGAAGCCTCTATGGCAAACAGTGTGGACCCAGATCAGACTCCTCCTAAAGGAGCAGTCTGTTCTGGGTCCACACTGTTTGCTTCTATAGTTAATTCATCAGTAAAGTTAGGCAATTATTTGCCGCAGACAACTTCAGCAGACAACATTTTTAGATGCATTTTTTTCTTGGCGCTTTAAGGGTCAACTATTTGTTTTCAAAAGAATTCTTCTATATGGTTTGATAATACAATGAGTCCGGGATAGTTCATTAATCTTCATTTATGAGCCACCGGGATTTTCAACAATTTGACATTTTGACAAGTGTAGACTCAGACGAGCCTCTGCAGCCTCCTTTTAAGCTTATAAACTCCAAATGGTGTTCAGTCAGTAGCTTAACAATCATAGAACACTCGAGCGACTAGCAAAGGCTCTGATCAGACTGCCTGTATGCGCAGGCTGATCTGAGGCTTTGCTGGTTGCACATACCTCATTGTTGGAAATCTTATGCACTGGCTCATATATCAATGGGTCACAGGCAAGAATTTATCAATTTAGTTTATTTTTATCTTCCCAAACAGTGCAGACCCAGATGAAATGCTGCTAAATAATGCCATTTTTGTTGCATTTCACCTGTGTTTGCACTGTTTGCCAAAGTACTCCCTTACGGGTTCCATCATACCAAGGGTAAAAAGAGAACTTTTCAATATTACTATTACTGTATGTGCGAGACTGCACATGCCTCATTGTCTTTACTGGTCACCTTTTGATAGCTGGTGTTGTCAACTAACTGACTCAGTTTACCAGTTTTATGGGGGTTGGTGTTGGAGTGAGAGGACAAACTCTCAGATACATGTATATACTAGTTAATTGACCATAGCCCATTTCTGCTTATTCACCTGCTTAATGTTCTTTGATACCCTATGTTGCTTACTAATAGGACCAGGATCAACCTTCTCTTGTAAGGGGTCAAATTGTATACTTCCATTTTAATCCTTCACTCTATAGGCTAGTTTTAAACATGACACCTTTTTCTAGTTTTAGACAACACTGAAAAAAATCAAGAAAAATTTTAGTTAGTTTTTAATACTTTTGAAAAAATTATGGAAAACACTGCATTTGCTCCAAAAGAGCACATGCTCTATTTCCCATAATATTTTCAAGCATGAAAATGCTTTCTTATTGAGTAAATGGTTAAAAAAAGTCTGAAGTGCATATGAATTTATGCAACAGATGTTATATACTAGTAGATGAAAATATTGGAACTTGAAGATACTCACCCTCCACCATATTGACACAAGAAATCTTTATTTCTACAAGGGTCCCAAAGAACTCAAGGGTCAACTTCATTTTCACTGGTGGTTTACAAATTTAGTAATGTTTAATTATAGCGTCCGTTGAACTGTTGCTTCAAAGTAGACACCAAATTTGGTTTTTTTATGCAAAAATGTGATTTCTAATTAATTTAAATGTCCTGTGATAAATAGGATCTAACATTCATGCTCTTGTATTATTGAATTCATTAAACTCGTTGCGAAAAAGAAATAAAATGCTCACAAGCCCCTCATTTAATCTCTTTTCCTCAACTATTTTACTAAATTCAATGAAACCTGAGCACTCCTTAAGATGGTCTATGATGTATTTCAGATAAATGTTTATGCTAGTGATGGTAGGAGACCAGAAGGAAGGGACCAAACACAAGTGATTCTCACGGTTGACATAGATCAGTTTGACCCATCATTTGGCCTGCCTCGTTATGAGGTCATCATTTCAGAGAAACAACCTATGTTTGATCCAATTATAACTGTTGAAGCAGGCGACACTGACAGAAGGGTAAGTTTGGACGTGATTGAAGAATAAACAATGGAAGAAATTCTACCAGTTTACAATGGCAGTGCAGATAATGCTATGATTATGAACAGGTCCGTATGCTAGAAAACTGGTCTTCCAGGTTCCGAATCAAGAAAGACACAAAACAGTCCGCCAAGCTACAAACATAAGATGGAATATTGACATTTTGTGTGTACTTAACTTTGGATGGTCCATTGTATATATGGGCCTGGATGGGAGAAAACCTGTCTTCGGTGGTTAGGGAATAACACAGTCGCAGACCAGCTTTCGCATCCGCGCAGTCGTTATTTGCTTTTTGGAAAGTATCATATATAGGCTTGCTACAAGCGAAATTTCAAATTTCTAGATAGTCTGTGTAGCTGAGGAGACTGGTTTGAGCTTCGCTTTTTCAAAAAACCCAAAGGCAGGTTTTGTTGCGTCGAGGCCCATATGGAGGGTTGGTTTTTGTCTTTAAAAATAGTGTAGGCTGTGATGAAATGCTGCATTGTGAAGCATTTATCTGGGTCCTAACTGTTTGCAAAGTACTCATTTAAAAGTCACAGCCCTGTAAAGATTATGGATTTATGATATCTGCACATTTAAATGCAGAATTTTAGCTTGCATTAGGGCTTCACAGACATTAAAGACCCTAATGTTTTGCATCAACCAATGCAAGCTAACAATTTGCATTAACAATCAAATACGGTGTACAATCTGACATCCAACCCTGCTTGTTACTCTTAATATAGTTATTATCTTATTTATAGGAGTGTGGGGGGGGGGGTGTTAGAACAGCCATCCAGCAAAATTGTGTACACAGCCAGCGTCATGATGATAGGTTAATTACGTCCTGGTAATGCAATAATTATATCACACAAACACTATAAGCAGATCCAGTCATTGGCTGATGTTTTTAACTTTAGTCCCACCAAGACCCATGTAAGATGTTTTGCATTGAGAAATGGGAAGATGTGGAATGTTAGGTTTCCTCTTAGGCAACTACAATGAAAAGGTAAATATATGGAATTGGTGCAGAGCTACAGACTTAACCCTTAATGCGCCAATCGCAACAAAAGTCATCTGCTTTTCTCGTCTGCTGAAATGTTTAAGAAGCCTCTATTGCAAACAGTGTGGACCCAGATCAGACTGCTCCTATAGGAGCAGTCTGTTCTGGGTCCACCCTGTTTGCTTCTATACTTAATTCGTCAGTAATGCTAGGCAATTATTTGCAGCAGATGACTTCAGCAGACGACATTTTCAGATACATTTTTTTTTCTTGGTGCTTTAAGGGTTAACATTCACATGATTTCTTTATGATTTTCATTAGGTGCGGTACATGATTGTATGATTTCCTGATCTTTGCTTTCTTCCTTACTTTCAGGGAATCATTATGTACTATGCTGATGGCTATCCAGCCAGTAATTTCTTTGCCATCAATGAGACTACTGGTGAGGTATATGTGAAGGAAAACCTGCAACAAGACACAGAACCTAGAGAATTTTACAGGGTATGTCGTTACTTGCAAGATTTTGCAACGTCAAATGTTTTTTAAAATTTCAGTGAAGTAATGGGAACATCAGTCAAAGCATTAATAGAAAATGAGCTGCTTGGAGGTAGAAGCCTCATCGTCTCTTATGCTTTGCAGGTCTAAGAACCCAGAAAAGAAAATCAGAGCTTTGTTTATTGACATCAACAACATCGATGACAACAATGAAAATAAAGGTTAAGGAAAGTTGAAGAACCATATTTACTGATGAAATATTGTCTCCTTTTTATCACCCCTACTGTCATAATGTCTCTGCCAAGCTAGCACACAACATTGCGCTGCCAATGGCCAATCAGCAATATGCCATTGAAATGGCTTATCGCTAGTGGGCCCATGGTGGCCTGATTTTATGTGCTAGGTGGGCTGGTAAGAGTAAGCCAAAACATATGACTTGGATTTTAAAAAGAACTGTCTCGATGAGAGGGTCCTTTAAAAAAGCATCCCAAATCTAGGTTTTATTTTACTTTTTTCTCAATCGAAAAATGTGTTTTAAGCATTCAAAAGAATAGTTTCAATGAGACAGTTCTTTTGAACACCGAAAACACATGTCCATGAAATTCTTCCTTTATCGAATTTGTTATTTTTGTTGTAACCTGGATGCGCTTGGTGTGTTTGCTTAATGTAAACAGTGGTCAAAAATAAATTGAAGGATGAGAGAAGATCAAATTAATAACTATTTAAGCTCATTTATGCCTGGTAATTGGCCATTTAAAAACATCAAATCAGACCATCATTGCAGAAGACCTTAATTAAAGACACCATTTAGCCATCACGTAATAGTGTGAAAGTCATTCCGGTGTCAATTACCTGTTGGAAATCTGTTTGCTAAATCACTCAGGTGTGTTAATTGAACTCACCCTAACAAAGAAATCACAACCACAATGCTTGACATTATTTTGGCAATTCAGACTCAAATCTTGAAGGGTAATTTAATAGCAATTTCTTTAATTGGCACGGACAAATCTCTTCGAAAAATTGAATTTTTCGGAAAATCGAAATTTGAAAATCGGTTGTTTTATTGCAATAAATAATAGAGAAAAAAGTCGGGACCATTTGTCGTTGTCTTCGAAAAACCCAGTAGTTTCGGTTAAACGACATTAGGATATTATTTGACTGTACAGTTATCTTGACCCTTTACCTGGTAATGTCTTCGGCTTGTTATCTCTGCAAACAGTTTGGACGAAGATCAGGCCATACAAACATGATTCATACTCTTTGACATTCTGATGGTATTCCTGAAATATTTTTTTAGAAAAGTTAATCTTAAAAAAATGAAGGAAAAAAATACAGTTTGAAAAATGACCCAGCATGTAAAGAGTTAACCCTTAAAGCGCAATCACAACTGCAGCAGACGACTAATTTTGCAACATCTTTATCAATTTCTGAAAATAAATAAGGCATGACATTTCACTAGCATCGTCTGCTAGCCGAAGATTCCCATGAAATATCATGCCTTATTTGTTATTTTGAGAATGCAACAAAATTTGAAATTGTTGTCTGCTGCAAATTATATGTGGTGCTTCATGGGTTAATTTTATATTACAGCTCAACGTTTATGCATATGACTCGGGAGTCCCTGGAAATATTGCTGAATCGGTTGTTGATATAACAGTGAGAAGGAACGAAAACTATCCAATTCCAGACCAATCTTTTTATGTGGTGAATATTGATGAATTCTGGAGTAGAATGGTCAGCATCTTAGATATTGATGCAACAGACGCTGATAATGTAAGTATGGTGCAAATCTGTTACAGAGTTATAGCCCTTGATGGATGTCAGTATTTTACTTCCTCTCAATATCTTTCCAACAAGCGGACAGAATTTAGCCAAATTTTGTATATGACATATGATTTTTTGCAAATTGACAGCAGAGGTATGGCCCTTGATTGATGTTGATTGGGATTTTTAAACACATTTGGCTTTTTTACAGATTGAAAAGCACTGCAGCGGAGCTACAATGTATAGTCAGGTCTACTGACAGCTTAAGTTTTTATCAGCTCAGACTGATGGGAGTCTTTGCTGGGTATCAAGGGCATCTTGTCATGTTATGATTCTGATAGAGTTGGGCTGGTCCCCCCCAAAAAATCTGATAATTAGGAGACTCAAGGTTACCTCTTCAGCTAGAATTTGTTGTTGTGTAGTGGATAAACCATTGTCTTGCAAACCAGGGGTCTTTGGTTTGATCCCCAGCTGCACCAGTCTGTTGGATGAAACTTTTTAAAAGTCATGGCCCCATCTTAATTTGACCTTAGCTTTTGGTTGGACATTAAAAATATGCAAGCACGCACACACGCACGCATGCATGCAACCACACACACACACAGACTGCCAGCATTCATTTTACTGATATATCTATTCCCCCCCCCCCCCCCCCCCCCCCCCCCCCTAATGCCTCATTGTACACCAACTTTGCAAATGTTGAGTCTGCATTTTATTTTCGGTTTATCCATTTGTCCTTCTGTAAAAGTGATGTATGTCTTGTTAACAGGATATTCTTGGACCCAGTATAAACTGATGGAAATACAAGGTTATGTTGTCAAGGCTTTATTTAAGCACTTTTTCAAAGTACTACAGCCAATATCATTGATTCTGAACATACACAAGATTATAAGAGGTTACCCGGTATGCGAAATTGAAATATTACAAGTTACTGTAAATGAAATTGAAGTTTTCTCATTTTTAGGTTGATTTCCTTGGTTTCTTGCTGATGTTCATAAAGATAGATAAACTTTCACTTAATATAACAATACAGTCTTGAAGATAGTATATTGCACCATTGCTTTTTGAATAAAAAATCATGGTGATATGTTTTTTTAATCTTCAACATACGTTAGTTTTGAAAGTTCAGCCAGAACAACATATTTCCAATATATTCATTTACCTGTATGTCAGTGACCAGTCTGTGTATATTGGATCTGAGGAATATCTTTTAAAAGAACAGAACTACAATCTTCCAACTTGCTCAGCTGACATGAGATGATGACCTTGTTAACGTTTGAAGGAATTCCAAACAGTGTTATCTGAGTTAGGACTCCTGTTTAATATAGTGTTTTACCACGTGGACAAGCATATGGTTGACAGCTCAGTGTTATCAGAGTTATGACCTCTGTTTAATATAGTATATAACCATGTGGACAGGCATATGGTTGGCAGCACAGTGTTATCAGAGTTATGACCCCTGTTTAATGTAGTATATAACAATGTGGACAAGCATATGGTTGGCAGCACATTGTTATCAGAGTTATGACCCCTGTTTAATATAGTATATAACCATGTGGACAGGCATATGGTTGGCATCACAGTGTTATCAGAGTTATGACCCCTGTTTAATGTAGTATATAACCATGTGGAAAAGCATATGGTTGGCAGCACAGTTTTTCACAACACAATTTCTAGTTCACATTTACTAATAAAATGTTCTCTGCTTACTGCGCACATTTAGATAAACAAAAATTTCTGAATAAAATTATAAATTATCTGTTAAATATAAATTTTAGCATGTGTTTTGTTTGGGTGCTCAATAGAACTATCTTATTTAGATGGTTCAAGACCCACAACATATTTTTGGTTGAAAAATAAAAACATATTCTACTCTGGTGCACTCTTAACTAAAGGCATGATACTGGTTAGCCATAGGGTCGGGTTAACTGACCCATCTCAGTATGACCAAAACTGTTGACTGGGGGTTGTTAGTCACCAATACAAAACTAAACATAAATAGAATTAATAAATAAGGACTTTGCTCAATAAGAGTAGGGTGATGAACAGCTTTACAGTTAGAAGTATGGAAGAAAAACCTGTATGGCCACATGGGTGAATAAAGTACGGTAACCTGACCAACCATGTAACTCTATTCTTAGAGTTGCATACAAACTATAACTAGAAATAGGACCATGGTATAGCATAAATGTTAGGAATTAGCAAAAAGATAACAACATTTGTTTTTTTTCAGGATATGATATATTATGACTTTAGAGTAGACCCAAATGACCCAGCTTCAGCAGACTTTTTCTATGTGTACCGAGGTTCCGGAGAGATCTACCTGAGACAGCCACTTATAGGACGCCCTCAGGACTCTTTCAGGGTAATGCAGTATAGCAATTGTATAATGCTGAGCAAAACAATTCTAAAACCCAAAATATGCATAGTTACTCCTCCATAAAAAAAGACAACAAAATTAACAACAAAAGAAGTTTGTAATGATACCAGCTACAGATCTCATTTATTGAGCATAGGTCCAGTTAAGCAAAATTTTTAAACACAAAAATGTTTTTTTTTGGCCACTCAATTAAACATGTGGTTTGGGTGCTCAAGGGAACCATCTCATTGAGATGGTTCTTTTGAGCACCCATAACCTATAACATATGTTTTACTTTAGAAATAAGAAAATGAATTTTCCATACATTTGTATGCCTGTGAAAATAAGAGTAACCTAGTACATCTTTGAATCTAGATATGTTATTTTTATGGGAGCGCAGTGGCTCAGTGGTAGAGTGCTTGACTCGAGACCGAAGGGCCGCGGGTTCGAGCCTCACCGGCGTCACTGCGTTGTGGTCCTTGAGCAAGACACATTTATCCTAGCTTAGTACTGGTTAAACCCAGGAAGACCCGTCCCGCATAACTGAAAGATTGTTGAGTGGACGTAAAGAATCAAATCAAACAAACAAAAAACAAAAGATATGTTATTTGGATGAAGAATACATTTATTCTTGCATACCAGATCAGGATTTCCATTGTTTTACCCATGTGAGATAATTATATCTCACCCATACTAGCCCATGGAAAAGATAAAAAGCAAATGGCCACATGTTGGCTGCACATGCTTCCGTGGCAGCATTTTAGTGCTAAAATGATGTCATCATGTCGCATCTCAGCGAATTCAGGATTTTCTGGAAGCCTTTTTTATGTTTTTCCAATATAAAATGAGGTATTTCTTAGTGAGTAAGAAAAATGATCCATTATTCTTGTGAGGATGAAATAGAAAATCTGTCCCTCAGGATCACAGTTTTTATCACCTGACTAGGCTTGTGATGTCTATCAGTGATCCTTGGGACAGATTTTACTGTCCCATCCTCACACTCCTGATGGATTTTGAAAATCACCCTTGCTTGCTGTGGTTATTTCCTGTTTATTGGTTGAGCAATCATTAACTTGATAACAACATACACTATAAATGCATGGGTGACTTTCCATTTTGCTGAATAAATTCAATAAAACATGAGCACTCCTGTAAGATCCTCTATATAACACCCCAGTTTCTTTTTCAGTTCTTTGTTGATATCACTGACTCTGGAAGGCCAAAGCGACTAACATCTGTCTCAGTAGAAGTCATTGTAGAGGCTGTTGGATATCCTACCTTTGTAGAGCCATTTGTAGCAGACATTGTAGACTATACTGGTGTTGGAGTAGAAGTTATAACAGTCAATGCTCGACATCCAATACCAGCGGTAAGTTATAATACACAGCTTGGACAAGTTACCTTGTCATGAGACATTGTAGACTACACTGGTGTTGGAGTAGAAGTTATAACAGTCAATGCTTGACATCCAATACCAGCGGTAAGTTATAATACACAGCTTGGACAAGTTACCTTGTCATGAGACATTGTAGACTACACTGGTGTTGGAGTAGAAGTTATAACAGTCAATGCTTGACATCCAATACCAGCGGTAAGTTATAATACACAGCTTGGACAAGTTACCTTGTCATGATACATTGTAGACTACACTGGTGTTGGAGTAGAAGTTATAACAGTCAATGCTTGACATCCAATATCAGCGGTAAGTTATAATACACAGCTTGGACAAGTTACCTTGTCATGAGACATTGTAGACTACACTGGTGTTGGAGTAGAAGTTATAACAATCAATGCTTGACATCCAATACCAGCGGCAAGTTATAATACACAGCTTGGACAAGTTACCTTGTCATGAGACATTGTAGACTACACTGGTGTTGGAGTAGAAGTTATAACAGTCAATGCTTGACATCCAATACCAGCGGTAAGTTATAATACACAGCTTGGACAAGTTACCTTGTCATGAGACATTGTAGACTACACTGGTGTTGGAGTAGAAGTTATAACAGTCAATGCTCGACATCCAATACCAGCGGTAAGTTATAATACACAGCTTGGACAAGTTACCTTGTCATGAGGCATTATTGCCACTTGTATTCTCTTCAGTTATTTTTCCGTTTTATGAGTTATTTGCCCTTGATAGATCTGAAATATAGTTTTAGACCTGTTGTTCCTTTACCATTGGGAATATCTTAATGAAACTTCATTGGTATATAGACCACTTAGACAAGGACAGCATCTCTGGTCATTCCTATTTTGAATTAACTGGCCTTAATGTCTTGAAAAATGGGTTTATGATCTGAGGTTAGTTATTACTATATGGAATATCTTATTGAAACTTAACGGGTACATAGACCTGCATGTTACATGATGTGACCAATGGTCCAAATGCCCCACATTGTAATGAAATATAACAAAGCATCTCATTTATGAATGATTTATATTATCTATTTACAGTTAGGACATCATGGCTCTGTCTATCCGAGTTCATTGGCTATTTACCTATTTTATAGCTAAGAAAATATGTTCGCCCTTTACCTCATAGGGATGCCTTTTGATGCCTTTGAAAAATCATGTGTTAGAAAATATTACAGAAAATAAAGTGATTACTCTTTTGGAGCAAATGCTCCATTTTCCATATTTTCAAAAGTATCTAAAACTTAACTGAAATTTTTCTTGATTTTTTTTCAATGTTATCTGAAAATAGAAAAAGATGTCATGATCTAAAAATAGCCTTTTGAGAAAAGGGTAAATGTGCCCAGCAGTGGCAGCACATTATTCAGTGAATACGGTGCTTTTTATTGAAAACTGTTGATCCAGATCAACTTCCTTCTCTTCACACTGTTTTTATCCAGACTTTAACCCTTAAAGCGCCAATCACGACAGCAGCAGACAACAAATTTTGGGACATCTTTCCCAATTTTTGACAAAATTAAGGTATGATATTAGATGAGAATCGTCTGCCAGCAGACGATTCTCATGAAATATCATGCCTTATTTGTTATTTTGAAAAAGCGGCAAAATTTGAAATTGTCGTCTGCTGCAATTTATAGGTGGCGCTTTATGGGTTAAAACGGTTTTCACATTGATTTTTCACTTCTTTATTGATCGGAAATCAGAAGCTGATATACAATAAAACTTGTCTTAAGCGGCCACTCAAAAATAGACAAAACAAAGATTTTTAGACAAATGGTAGCTTGATGAAGGTCAAAAAGCTGTTGACCTGCATTAGCAATTTTTGTCTTCCTTTTGAGTGGCTGCTTAAGACAGATTTTGGTAATACTGCAATACTTTTTGCTTGCATTTAGCATTTTTTTCTTCTTTGTGAATGGCCGCTTCAGACGAATTTTCAGTAATGTAAACAATAAAGCCCCTGGTGTGTGCTAATAGGAGCATTTGTGCTTTATCAGTCAATTATAGTAGTTTATCAGTCAAATATAGTAGTTTATCAGTCAAATATAGTAGTTTATTGGTCAAATATAGTAGTTTATCACTCAAATATAGTAGTTTATCTTTCAAATATAGAAGTTTATCACTCAAATATAGTAGTTTATTTTATGTGTGTGTGAATGTGTGTTTTGCTGCAAATTTTACACAGATGTCACTCTTCAGATGATTTTGTATTCATTTTTACAGGATCAGTCAAACTTGAGATATGAATTAGTGGGTGAAGCACCGGGTACCTACTACTTTGTAATTGATCCTATCTCTGGAGACATCAAGGTGAACAGATCTATTAAGTATGATAGAACCATGACATACAGAGTAAGTGGAGTTTTGTTTATTTGATAACATTATAGATCGTGACCATAGAGGACAATAGATTGTTTTAATCTTTAATTTTTAAGTTGCCGTACCCATTTACCAGAGATTAATTTGAAATCTACGCGACAGTTACCCCTCACTTCTATTAGTTAATAAAACAGAATCATATGCCATTAAGAAGTTCTTAATTGAACTATTTTCGCTATTACTTCAAATTTTGAATAGAGTTTTCACAAGTTAAAAAGCTCTACCCTTACCGTGTTTGAGTGAGGTGCTTGTTGTAATGCTTCCTATTAGTTTATATTTATGTTTCTACAATGACAGTACAGCTGTTTCTGCTTATGAAACCATTTCAGTTTTAAGCCTATGAAATGGCCATCTTTGCCATGTATTATT
The DNA here is from genome assembly GCA_964019695.1 of Loripinus fragilis. NCBI lineage: Eukaryota > Metazoa > Mollusca > Bivalvia > Lucinida > Lucinidae > Loripinus > Loripinus fragilis. The sequence goes on from OZ026516.1 coordinate 77,884,393, forward strand.
GATGTAATGTTGATCGGTATTAACCCTTAATGCGCCAATCGCAACAAAAGTTGTCTGCTTTTCTCGTCTGCTGAAATGTTTAAGAAGCCTCTATGGCAAACAGTGTGGACCCAGATCAGACTGCTTCTATAGGAGCAGTCTGTTCTGGGTCCACACTGTTTGCTTCTATACTTAATTAGTCAGTAATGTTAGGTAATAATTTCCAGCAGACGACTTCAGCAGATGACGTTTTCAGATGCATATTTTTCTTGGCGCTTTAAGGGTTAAAATTTCAAATATTTCTCCTCTTGTTATAAGTCTAACAATCTAAATAACCTTTTTAACTAAATTTCATTTTTAAAAGAACTTCTATTACTTATTGCATATTGTTGTATTATATTACAGCTGCGTGTGAAGGTCTCTGACCCGGCCACTCCTGATAGAGCCTCATATCAATGGATACTTATAAACGTTAACAGAAATGTCTGGGCACCAAGATTTGGCCAAGACACTTACTTTGAAACTATTGGTGATGATGCTGGCAAGGGCTATACTGTCATAATAGTGAATGCCACAGATGAAGATGGTGTAAGTCCCATCATTGATATATTATTTATCCTATACAGTGAAACCTTTTTTTTATGTACCTTCTATTAAATGGCAAGGCCAGATCTTCTAGGCGATTCTGCTGACTGACTTTATTTGCATAGAGCTAGCTACTGTAATACTAAGACAAATACATACAATGAATCATTTGTTACGGTAAAACCACAGCATGTACTAGTTTTAAGACATAGGATACATTACACCTTTCTTAAGCAGCCTCTCATAAGAAGACCAAAAGTTATTTTAAAGTCGATTATCACTTAATGCAGGCCAAAAGTATTGCAGAATGCTCAAGTGAGCATTCTGCAATACTTTTGAGCTGCATTAAGTCACCTTCTGCTATAATTCCCTCAGTTTGTCTATTTTTGAGTGGCTGCTTAAGACCAGTTTTACTATATATTTAGACAACTAAACTTGTCGTTCTATTAATTTCAATTGAATAATGAGATGATGCATATCAAATGTAACTATTGAAAGGCAAAATGTGTAGAACCAGATTAGAAGTGATCTGATCTAGCTTTTACACTGTTAACTTTAGACAAATAGTCGTAATATTTAGAGTTTATAAAATAGTCCAATTTTTAAAGTGGTAGGGCAAGGTACATAATACTTTCTGAGTAGTCAAGTAAAATATCATGGAAAATGAAACTTTTTCCAGGTCAGGGAAAAGTCAGGGAGTTTCATTTTCAGTCAGGAGAATTTAGAAAAAAATGAAGTCCAAAATTTCCAAAAAGTTGCTAGTTAGCGTCTGGAAAGTTCTTGCAATTAAGTTCAGAATTATTCCTTTTCTAATATTTATGGTTTGAGATTTTTCTTTAAAGATTGAAACAGCAAGCATAAGTATTTGTACAAAATTTTCAAATTGTCGATGGATGAAAATGGTTAAAATCAGCCTTCTAAAGGGTCTAAACCAGTCAAAAGTCAGTGAAAAGACAGGATTTTGAAAAGGATATATAAGTGCCAACTTTATCCTAATATCACAGATCTACTCAAGTTGATAGGATTATTGGAGAGGTGGATTGAAAACAACTAAATGATAATATTCTGGTCACTAAAATTATAGCCCCAAATCTATAGATGATGTAATAGAATTAAGGCACTTATAACCAAAAGAAGAAAAAATATCTGAAATTCGAAATTACATTCATTTTTGACTGCTTCATCACAAAATTTAATAAAATTTCATCGTAAGAAGGCCTGGCCTAAAGCAGGCTACTTTATGTTCATTTTAGTATTGCAATCATCCTGATGGAGAAGAGAGAGCTGGTTGCTTTGCTTAATTTGTCTTCCTGGTGTCTCGTGATGGTTGAGTGGCTCTTCCTCACGGTGCCATGGGGTTGTCTGCAGTTTGTGATTGTGGTATTTCCTGATCATACTCACTTACTATTTCTGATCAGTGCTTTACCTAATCTATTCAAAATTAAAAGATTCTAGCTAGTCTCAGTAGCTAAGTGATGCACACACATCTTAACATGTCAAAACATTTTCTCACATGTATATATTATTGAATGATCATGTATTTGAATGCCCATCTATACTTCAGAAATATGGAGCCCCCTAGGTGTAGTGGATAAACCGCTCACTTTGAAAACCAGGGGTGGCAGGTTTGATTCTTGGCTTCACTTGTCTTTCGGATACTTTAAGCGGTGGCCTCTTCTCCATATGACCTGAGCTGTTGATGGGACTTTAAGCATGAACACAGCAACAATAATCAACAGAATTATTTTGATCATGTTGAGAATGTTTAAAGGCCTGAAGATAAGGGGTTGTGACAATTTACTCTTGTCCTGGTGTCATCTGCTTATTACTTTTGCAAACAGTCTGGACCCAGTTCAGGCCTGACAAAAGGTCCGGCCTGATCTGGATCAAGTCTGCTTGACACTCAGATGTTATTCCTGAAAGAATTTAAAAAAAAGTTAATTTAGAAAAAAATTTGCATAAAGCATGAAAAATTTAACATCAAGTAAAGATTTGAATATCTTCTATTTCATACTAGGCATATCTTGTTAACAGTCAAAACAGCCTTTTTCTTTGTGAAATATGTTCTTTACCCAAAATATAGACTCTGGTTGGATGCAGACATGCAAATGGTCACAATATTATACTTATGATCGGTGTTCAAAATATTTCAAACCCATTTCTTTTTCTGTTCTAAAATAACATGTTGGTCATCAGGACTGCAATTTATAAAATACTTATCAGAATAGCAAACAGAAAACACACTGAACAGACTGCTTCTTCAGAAACAGTTTAAAATTGGACTGCACTGTCTGTCAAAGCTTTTTAGAAAATTACCATAGAGTTCAAAATTTGAGATCATCTAGCATTTTAACCCCTTATATGCCAATCGCAACAAAAGTTGACGGCTTTTCTCATCTGCTGAAAGATTTAAAAAGCCTCTATGGCAAAAGTGGACCCAGATCAGACTGCTCCTACAGGAGCAGTCTGTTCTGGGTCCACACTGTTTGCTTCTATACTTAATTCGTCAGTATTATTTGCAGCAGACTACTTTAGCAGACGACATTTTCAGATGCATTTTTGGGGACGGATGCTAGCATCCGGACTCAATTTTAACACTTACAGTTTTTCAGTCACGTCAATTTTTCACCCTTGCCAGGCCATACATTAAATATATGCTATACTCCTTGCAAATTTTTAGACATATAAGTTGCATGGTTTCAATATTAACAATTTAATTAGATGCATGATAAACAGTCGTATAGATCCTGATTAGTTTGTTCCTGAGAAGCCAACTGATCCGGATCTACAATGTTTTCCAGAACGTGGTATATCCGGATTCCGCAGGATAAAGGCTTAATACAAACCGAACAACTTTCTGGAAAATATTACGCGTAAAAGTAGTTCATTTTTTGTTGTTTTATTATTGTTTTTTATGCTTTGCAGTTTAGAAACTTCAATTTGGGTATCGAAGCAATGATTTATTGCCAATTGCTAATTCAAATACAAATATATTTAAAAAATAATACCTTGCGCAGTAATATAATAATGATAGGCATATCGTAAAAGACATGGTGGACTTGCCATTGTAGTCTGCTTTCATTGACAACAAACAAACAATTCGGCGTGTTTTTTTACGCGGCTATGTATGTAAATAATATAACATTCATATGAATCAAGAATTATCTCAGTTGACCCCAGAAGGTCGCTTGGATATTGTGGATTAATAATCTTACTTGCATGAGTTCATTTGAAGTTTTACTTTATGCCTATCCCGCCAAAACGATCACGTGATATATACATTTGCGAAAGGACGCAATCTGTTAGACTGGTCTCCCTTTAATAGTATTGCGTCTATTTATAGCATACACTCTGGCGCAGTATTGGAATTTTGAGTCCATCCGCGGTATTAAATAAAAGGGCATTTGCTACCGGGCCCGTCATGAGCCACTACCATGAGGCCTGCCGACGAAGCCTCGCACGAACAACAATCCGCGGATGACGGTTTCATTGACGGATTCAAGTGGCAGGGGGCGGGCGCCCCCCCCCCCCCCCTAAAATCGCCAAATCAAAGTTTTTAATATGATTTTAGCACCACTATTGTTTTTTGTTGCTGATTGTTTTCAATTTTAAATAGTCTGGGTTTTTTCTTGCATCTAAATTCAAAGGTGCCACATCGGCGGCGCCCTGCTAAACTGTAGCCCACCATATCTTTCGGTTCCGTTTTGAGAATGACGTCTACTGGAGTCCTCGGATCAGAGCAGTCTGATCTAGGCCCGCAATGTTTGCAACAAGGACGTTTAATGGTCTAGCAGAGTACAGTATATAGGGATTATGAATCTAAAAATTGGCTTATATGCCTTCTGCGCCCAGCAGATGTTAATGGATAGAAACACATGTGTGATCACTATAATAAAGGATATATGCGTGTCAAAATGTGGTAGAAATTTTTTGAAAACACGGCGATATGATTCTGTGCTATCTCCTCTTTTTCTTTTCTTAAATCTTATTAAAACAGTCGCTAAATTCATGCGGACTGAGTCAGTAAAATGTCCAGCGCATGCGGTAAGCCAGGCACGTGCATATTATGTCACTCAATTTACTTACAAGTCCGAAAAGCCCACTGATTTAAACTATTCGATAAGCCGGGTCTCCTATGTTCACTCGTCTCGGACTACCGATGAATCACTACACTTTTTCGTTCTTCCTTCAGAAAACCAAAACGCTTTCGCTCGCTCTGCCGACTTCGAATTCCAGTTTATATTGTATTCAAGAAATGAAACCGCTAGACATCTCGTGCGATCAGATTTTTTGCAAAGATATACACAAAACTTTGAAATACGTAGACGAGTTCCCAGAGTAAAAAATCAACAAACTGACGAAAATCAACACACACACACACACACACACACACACACACACACACACACACACACACACACACACACACACACACACACACACACACACACACACACACACACACACACACACCTCTACTTGTCGATCCGCCGATGCAATGTTTACTTTGACGTGCCTGCACCAGTCTCTCTCTCTCTCTCTCTCTCTCTCTCTCTCTCTCTCTTTCTCTCTCTCTCTCCTAACATTTGCAAACACGGTTTGGATCCAGATCAGACCCGAATGGTATTCAGGATAGAATGTTTCGTCAATTTAAAAATGTGTGCATGCGATAGAAGTACGCAAAGCGTTAATACTGTGGAATGTCCGACTTTGCCGTACAAAAGCCGATTTGGATTTTGGGTCCTCATCGGAAGCTGATTGACTGACCCAAACATTGTGTTTCGATATTCTAAGAAAACAAGCCAAAACAAAAGATTCGTGTGCAAACACCGTGCAGTCTCCTCTCTCTCTCTCTCTCTCTCTCTCTCTCTCTCTCTCTACTTTTACGACCTGCTATCAAAGTTCGCTAATAGTTTGGATCCAGAAGATCGTCCGATGTGCCTGATCAGGGACAAACAAGCATACCAAGAGTTATAATCTAGTCCGACTTTGCGTCCGATGATCACGGAACATTTCAGACAAGTACCTTCTTTCAGATGCATGCCACGGGCGAATCCAGAGGGGGACAGGGGGTCCGGACCCCTGAAAAATCATAAAATATAGGGTTTTCTAGCAATATTGATCCGGATCCCCAAAAAATTACAAAGCTACCAAGCCAGCATTCAATGGTGGGCCATTGACACGCCAGCAAAACGCCATTTCAAGGGCGTTTCGCTGATGGGCCGATGGTGGTCAATTTTAAGTGGCATTTCGGTCCTCTCTGACAAAATGCTCTGGATCCGCGCATGAATACAGTGCTTGTGAACCGGCTCGATTGAAATTAAACTGTCGACGGACATAATTTCATGATATTTTGGTACTTACAACGTGCGACAAAGACTCAGACTAGCCTGCGCAATGGTGCATTCTCAATTCAGCATTACAGTACTTAAAATATGCGAGAAAAATGAACGAGTACTTGAAATCGGGATACTTTGGGATTGATTGACAATTACACATTTTTCAGAAATGGTTTCTATATTTTTTTCGTTTTTGGTGAAACGACATTTACTTGTTTTACCTGTATGTTAATGAATTGGTTTAAATAAGCGTTGATTGTTTATGAGAAATACCCCTTCAACGGTTGCAAGTCTTAAAGCTGCATACTCTGTAACTATGAACATTTTTCGAAAAATTTTATTTTCTTTTTAAATCATTTGTAAAAGCTGAATTAAGTTATGTTTTCACAATAAATATGTTCACTAGAGCGGAAAACTGCACGGAAAAGTGAATTATCCTATAAAACAGGTGTGTTTTACTCGTGTCGATAATTATTTGCGTCCCTCCAATAATTATAGACAGTGTATTTTAATATAAATGCTGTTGTTTCGATACTGATAATTTGTTAAGATTTACGAAATTGGTAAAATGTATACCTGAATTTTAGTTTTTTTACTGTGTTCTTGAAAAATAGAAACATTAGTTCTAAAATTAAAAGATCAAAAGTTACAGACTATGCAGCTTTAACCGCGGAGGTGTGTGACAAAATACTTCAGCATCCGCGGGGTTTTGTTATCTGGCC